>JAHZTW010000003.1:37851090-37943025 GCA_020283515.1 Alliaria petiolata
CGTCCTAAGAGTATATGGCTGGCGTCCATAGGCAAAACGTTGCATATGATTTCATCTTGGTATCGGCCAATGGTGATTGGGACCGTGACTTGTTCCTTGACGTGCTGAACACCGTCTTCATTCAGCCATTCGAGCTTGAATTGTCTCGAATGCGGTATGGTTTCTAATCCGAGTTTCCTGACAAGCACATCACTAGCAACATTAGTGCAACTCCCACCATCAATGATCAAAGAACAAACTTTATCATTTATGAAACAACGAGAATGAAAGAGGTTCTCCCTTTGTTCGGTATCATTGGTTTTGGGTTGCACGCTTAGTGATCTCATGGTCACTAGAAGATTTCCTTGAGCCGGATAATCATAAGGCTCTTCCTCATCATAGATGGGTCTGGTATCCTCCTCTTCATCGTTTTCAGCTTCAGATTCTATCTCTCCATTCTCAAGTAGAATCATCACCTTTTGGTTAGGATATTTGTTTGCATAATGTTCTAAATCTTGACACTTGAAGCACCTGATATCTCTGGCTCTACTCGTGGATTCCACGGTTTTGCCTTTGTCAAAACGAGAAGGTTGGTTAGTCTTAAACTCAGAGGTCAAAGATTTACCTTTATCCTGCAAACTAGGCTTAGGTGGATAAGCGGGTTTTGGAGCATAAGCTGGTTTTGAAAAACCCTTCCTCTTGACTTGTGTTTCTTTCAAGATGGCTTTGTGGAGCATGTCCTCAACACTTTCAAACTCTTGGAGCTCCAGCCGGTCCTGAATTTCTCGGTTCAAACTTGCAAGAAAACGAGCCAAGGTTGCATCCATGTCTTCCTCTACATCCGCCTTAAGCATAAGCATCTCCATTTCCTGGAAATAATCTTCCACGTTCTTTGTGCCTTGAGTCAAACATCTCAGCCTTTGATGAAGATCCCTGTTATAATGACTTGGAACAAAACGCTTTCTCATTAGTTCGGTTAGTTCTTGCCAAGTAGTTATTGGTCTTTTACCTTTTCTTCTCCTAAGAGAAACAACTTGATCATACCAATTAACGGCATAGCCATTAAATTCGGAGGCAGCAAGTCTAACTTTCTTAAGTTCTGAGAGATTTTGACAATAAAAAACCAACTCAATTTTTCTTTCCCATTCCAAATATGTATCAGGTTCATTCTTACCTGCAAAGGATGGAATTTTGAGCTTGAGACCACCAAGTCCATCATCTGACCTTCTATAGAACGGGTTTTCTTCATCTCGGTTTCTATGACCTCTCCTTGCCCGGAAGGTAGAACGGTTGTCATCGAATTCTTCATCTTCATGACCGTCAAAGGAACGGCTATGTCTCCTTTCCCGGTTCCTTCTTTGGGCTGGCCGCGCTTGGCCTTGTTGATCCTCCTTGATTTTGTCAAGCCTAACATGAACCTCTTCAAGACCTGCGTTCATAGATCTCATCAAATGTTCGGTTAGTGCTTTCATTTGTAAACCAGACAATCCGGATCCAGGATTGTTATTTCCTTCTTCTCCACTATGACTCATTGTTTTCCTGAAAATTACTTAACAAACGATTAGCAAAAACTCTCTTTCTCTCAAGTATTTATTGTCTCACCCACACACGTGTTTTGCTTACTGATTTTATGGTGATCACTCTGAGTTATTTTCTCAATGTTCTTATCAAACAATTCAAGCCAAATCCAGCAAATACTCCCACACAACAAAGGAGAAAGAAAATACAGAAATTTCGAAGGGAAATCCGTTTAGCCACCTCTTGACTGGATTTCTCCTCAGCCAGCAGGATTTCTCTTCCACCACCCTCACAAACTGGATTTCTCCTGAGTTTGTTTTAAACCTTTTCGGTTTTCTCTTTTTTTTATACTTTTTTTTTTGAATGAGGGAAAGAGGGTGAAGAGGACATATTATATAGAATATATTTTTTTTTTGATTGAAAAGAAAAGAAGATGAACAGCTTTACCAACAAAGAGTGGCTCTGATACCACGTAATGGAACCCTTGGATGGATTATGCTCTTTGTTGGCGCGTTGGATAGATCGGATAGATTGGATAGATGGTGGATCGATGAGACCGTCAAGAGATGCGGAAGTCTCTTGGTATTCTCCACTCCACGGAACCGAGGAAGTAACCCTTAACCACGGATCTTAGGAGGTTTGCTGCGTTTGGAAGTAACCCTTGCCAAACTCAACGAAATGTTCAAAATGAACAAAGAGATTTCTCTCAAGAAAAGATGATAAAAACTTGGATGATTTATTAAAATGAAGTCTTACAAAACTTATAGAATTCGCAACACAGAAAAAGAAAAGAGAAATAAAGTTTTGTGGATTTCCTAAACATAGAAAATGAAAATAAAAGACTAGAATTAAAACTAAGTAGAATAACTCTTGAACTCCAAAGTGACTCCTCATATGTGACTCTTGAAGTCATTTTCGTCACCCACCTTTGACCACAAAATAAAGTGATTATTTTGGGCTGTCTTGGGCTTGAATTAAGTTCAAAAGAGGCTGGTCTTGGTAGCTAACATCCCCAAACAAATTATGCATCTTTTCCTGTCCAGAGTTGCTTGAATTAAGCCCGATAAATGCATCTCCAAATTGCTTGGCTTGGACAATCTGATTTCTAGAGTGGACACGAGTTGGTCTAGAGACTCGGTCATCAGGACGGAGTTCCCTTCGTAGATTATTCCCGGACAGTGTTGGATCAAAGCGGAACATGGCTGTGTCAGTCTGAACATGTTCGCGGCCAATGCTGGTTTCTCCTCGATGAACCTCACTTGTACCATCCATGACTTGCTCCGGTACATGCTGCTCGTCATCCTCCGAACCGTCCGAAGATGTTTGGCTCGGTGCTTTGCCACGGAATCTATCAGTACTTATAAGCAAGATGGCGCGTCGCCTCAGGAGCACGCGGGACGATTTCACTTCCTGAAACGGAGCCAATTCTTACAAACGGATAATGGGCTTCGAAAGGTGATCGCAGGCCCAAGACGAACGACATAAGCCCAAGTCAAGAAACCCACGTAAGGGAAAACTTTACAAATTTTTTTTAAGTGTCCCTGGATACATGACGACGCCGAGCCGAGAAAATATCTACGAAAGAAAACCGAGGCAAAAATCCAGCCGTCAAGTGAAAATCACTTCGACAACTCAAAGCGGAGGATGCCTCGGCAACTAAGTAAAACGCCTCGGTCACGACTTATACGCTTCGGCAATAAGTTGAAAACCTTGGTGACAAACTAAAAACCGAGCCGACAAGCTCGATACCTTGACAAAAACTCAAGACACCTTGGCACAAAAGCAGAACGCCTAGGCGACAAGCTTGACACTTCAAGAGAAAGTTAAAAACGAGGCGAAAAGCCTCGGCTTCAAAAGAGAACATCTCGAAACAAAGTTAGACTGCGACGAGGCGAGACGCCTCGGCGACAGATCAAAGCATCTTGTGGACGTCGATCTTGCCCAACATGGCACCTCGTCACACACACTCGTGCATCTAACGAGCTGGAGGGCTAACTGTTGGGGTCGGTTTTCACCCAGGCAAGATCGATCGAGGAAACGGCTAAGTATGAAAGATGATTTCCGAGCCGTGCATAAACCGAGTACAATCCGGACTCGGCGCGGTGCACAAATTGTGCAAAAAACGAGCCGAACTGAACCGTGCAAAAACCGTGCACAATCCGGGCTCGGCTCGGTGCACAAATTGTGCAGAAAACGAGCCGAACCGAACCAGTCGTTCGAGAACCGAACCGACATCTTCTCTTGACGATCCGAGCCGTAAGCCCGTGCAACAATCCGAGCCCGAGACAAAATATGAGGCCAAGCTCAAGACAGGGAACGACACCGAGCCCAAGACGGATCGTTGTGCAAGTGGGCCGAGCCCAATTCCCCAAGGAAGCCCAAAGCAAAGCAAGCCCTAGAAGACGAGATCTCAAGGAAGGGAGCGCCGCCAAGAGGAGATAAGGAGAAATCTATGAGAAGATTTCCCGAGATCCTCGCCTAGATTCTAAGTTGAGATGTATAAATAGAACTTATGATTATTCGTAAAGGGATCCGCGTTTTAACCTAGCAAAACATTTGTACCCAAAAGCTTATCATTTCAACTCTAATAAAATCACCATCTTTGGATCTTTGTGTCGTGTTTAACTTAGAATCTTCCCGTCCTCTTTGTTTTTCTTAACAAATATTCTATTGTGTGAATCCAGCACGCACAAATACCATAAAATAATTGAATGGTCCACATGGTGGATGTATTGGTCCACAAATATCTCCTTGAATCCGTTCAGGGAACTTTGATGTTTATTTATCAATTTTGGTTGGCGATGGCCTTATGATCAATTTTCCGAGAGAACATGCAGCACATGTCTTTTTATTCCCCTGATAATTCTCCTGGATTTTCAGCGAATGACCATGTGAGCTCTCTATGATCTTGCGCATAATTGAGGTGCCTGGGTGACCGAAGCGATCATACCATAGTGTGAAATCATCTGGATTTCTTTTGATTATGAGATGCGATTTTATTCCATCTATACAAGTATGATGCAATCCCGAAGGATATTCTGGGAATTTTACCAAAATAAGATTTTTGCCTGAATTATTAGAAGTTATGTACAAATACTTCTTTCCATCCTCAGTTTCAGACTGAGTGTCATATCCTTGAATGTATATGTCTTTGAAACTCAACAAACTCCTTTTAGAATTTGAAGAATACAAAGCGTTATTTATGGAAAACTTTGTCCCATTAGGCAACATAAAGTTTGCTTTACCCGTTCCTTCAATCAAGTTTGCGGGATCCGATATTGTATTGACAATGGTGCTCATAGGTTTTATACTAGAAAAAAATCTATCTTTCTCAGGATTGTGTGCGTCGATCCACTATCTGGTATACAAGTTTCTCGAATCTTTTTCTTGGATATTGTTCCATTCGTATTGTGATCCATCTCCGTAATTAATATAAACATTAACAAATCCAAAGCAAGTTTTATTTATAGAAAAAAAGAAAAAAAACACACAATAATTATACATTATCTTGTTGTTAGAAACAACATTATTCATTTTAAAACTGGAAACGTAATAATTATACATGGCATTACTGGAGACTATTCAACAGTCTCACTACAAGCATTTCAGTTATTCTCGATATCGGCATCTTCGAAATCATTCGCAAAAAATCGGGGGACTCGAGGTACGATGTACCTTCGAAGTGTTCCTTGAGGTTCACTTCTTTTCATCATAGCCATGCATCACATTTTCATCAAGATGCTTCCTCGGGAAGATTGTCGTTTATGCCCTGTCTCAGGCAGATGATTCGTTTCCATCTTTTATCGCGTCAGATAAAATTTCTTGATTCTAGATAAAGCTCCACATCGGTAACCCATGCTATGTAGTTTGCTCCAGTTATAATGAGAGCTGGGAACTTAAGCTTCTCAATGTTTGCCATTTCTTAATCTAAAATAAAATGACAGATAATATAATTATATTGATGATATTATTGAATTTAGAGTATGCGAAATACATGAATGAATAATGAGATTACAAGAAATACTGATGCATAAAATATTAAAATAAAAATTATTACAGATTCTTCTTGAGAAAATTCTCCGAGTAAATTATAAAAAGCAGCGCAAATATAATCAAATACAAAAATTAAAAATAGAAGAATTTTTTTTTTCTTAACAAAAGATTTTGTTTGGAGAAAGATGAAATATTTGTGTGAAATAAATGAATAAAATATAAAAGTATTTATAGATGAAAAATACTGTTCATTAGCCGTTAAGTAGCCGTTTTAAAAGGTGAAATTTTTTGAAAAAATATTTGTTACCGTTAGGTGATAAAGAGTAAAAATATAAATCAAATCGAAATTTTAAATAACAATCAGGTAAATTTACCATGTTTAACATGAAAGGTTTATATACGGGTGATTGAGCCTCCTTATATAATAACCATAATATAAACATATATTTAACGGTGATATCATGGTGACAGAGTCATCCACATTTAAATAGTAAATTAATTATAAGGCGGTTTAGCCGTCCAGTATAATATTAACAGTAAATAAATAATTATGGTGCATTTAGCATCCATGATATAAATATAAAATATTAACGAGGCGACAAACTGCCTACAATAATATTAAGCAAATATTGGTGCGTTTAAACAACCACTTTAAATATAATAAATAATTATATATGCGATATACCGTTAGCTATATATTATAAATATATATTTAGATGTATCGTAGAGTAATCGTATTGATAATGTGTTATAATAATAACAATAATTTACCGTATAAATAAATATAAATAAAGACGAAAATATTATACCCGCAAAAATAGATGATAGGAGAAGTGAAATAGAGATAGACTTGTATTGTGTTTTGGAATAATGTGTTTATAATGAACAATTTCATTCATTTATATAGAGGTGAAAGGTAGTGACATGCACTTCACTACAAGTATCATTTTGTTTCTCCACTTTGCCTTTCCACCGCACTTTGTGGTCATTTTTCTTTCACTTTCATAACAAAAACCATATCAAATTAATTAATTGTGAATTGATTTCGTCAATTTTATAACACTTTCTTCTCCATTATTAACTCAGATTAATTGTCTATGTAATTGGGCATGACTCCACTAATGAAAAGAAAGAGACGTGAAAGAAGATATTTTGTCTCTCTCTCGGTTACATCACACATAGTCAGATACGGTATCCCTTCGAGGTCTATCCCATCCCATACTTCGATGCTTGTTGCGCATTGTGAATGAACAGCATATTTGGGGCAAATGGAGCAAGAATAAGCCCCATGAAACTGATTCACCGGTCGACGACAAACTCTGCAATCTGAATTGATCTTGCTCTTAGAGCATCAATAATGGTCAGTCGACTTTTCTCCTTTTTTTAATAATATTTTTTTTCCATAAACCAATTTTTTTTAAAAAAAATTGACCAATCAGGTCTCGACACGTGTCGAGCTTCCCTTCAGAACCGACTCTTCTGCCTCTTCCCCCAGAGATGATTCTACCAAAAAACTCTGCCACCTCATTTTTTTTTCTTTATTTTATTGGAAAGAGCTTTTAAAAAGCTCTCAGATGCTCTTAGACTTTTACTTAGAGCATATGTAATAGAGAGCTTTTTAAAAGCTCTTCTCAATAAAAAAAAAAAAAAACGGTGGTTGATTTTTTTGGTAGAATTGTCTCTGGGGAAGAGACGGAAGAGTCGGTTCTGAAGGGAAACTCGACACGTGCCGAGACTTGATTGGTCAATTTTTTTTTTTTAATTGGTTTATGGAAAAACAAATTATTAAAAAAAAAAGAAGAGTCTGACTGACCATTACTGATGCTCTTATCCGACGAACAAACAACCCTAAATCGATGTAGAGCATGGTCCTTGAAACCAAAATTTAAGGAGGTGGATGGCCTAAATTGGATATGTGTAAGTGAGATACATCTAATTTCTAATATATATATATACTGATTATCAATATCATGTTGTCAAATATACGTCTGGATTAGATAAAAAATAATATATTAATTTATTACAGAATTCTATAATAGCAAATTAACCTTTTTATATAAACTTCCTATTAGACAGAGTTTCATTTAAAATTGAGTTTAACTGTATTTGTTTTCTAACTGTTTTTGTTAGACTTAGGAAAATGAATCAATTATGATATGCTGTCAAAAAGAAATTTCTAACAAATATCATTTTTATGCTATTTATGAAAATACCACTTTTTACAACCTAATTTATAAAGGTTTGTATATTTGTATTTTTATAAATGACCTTACATATATAAAAAGTAGTATTCTTGAAAATGGACAACAAACAGTGGTATTTTTGAAAAATGATATCAACAAAGTTTAGATCGTATGCTCCTCAACTCTGTTTTACTGATCTGATCGGAATCTCATCAAAAATTTATATTTAGCGGGTTTTACGGAGACTAAATATTTCTGGATTAAATTTGAAGAAGACGATCAAAGAAATTTTTTATCTACATTGTGAGAATTGTTGTCGTGTTGTCGTCAAAGTATAAGAAGTGCGTCTTCTATTGTGGGTACGGAAACGTCTTTTATTGACCTTTTCAAGACTCGAAACAAGATTTTTCTGGTATCGTCAATGTATCATCAAATGAATCTCTCTTTTCTAAGTTGTTGGAAAAGATCATTGATTTCTATTTATATTTTATCTGTCAGATCTCTTCTATATTGTGATCATTCGAAACAAAGATTAATAAAATAAAGTGTTAAAAAAATAATATATATATATATACTGATTATCAATATCATGTTGTCAAATCTACGTCGGGATTAGATAATAAATAATATATTAATTTATTACAGAATTCTATAATAGCAAATTAACCTTTTTATATAAACTTCCGACAGAGTTTCATAGAAAATTGAGTTTAACTGTATTTGTTTTCTAACTGTTTTTGTTAGACTTAGGAAAATGAATCAATTATGATATGCTGTCAAAAAGAAATTTTTAATAAATGTCATTTTTATGATACTATTTATGAAAATACCACTTTTTACAACCTATTTATAAACGTTTGTATATTTGTATTTTTATAAATGACCTTACATATATAAAAAGAAGTATTCTTGAAAATGGACAACAAACAGTGGTATTTTTGAAAAATGGTATCATAATAGTATTATTTTTTAAATTCTCTATTTCTGTGTTTTTTTCCTTTCTCTATTTCTGTGTTTTGAAGTACTTTTTCAACTGTTTCTATTAACTTCGGCTTTTCGGAAAAGAGATTTAAACCAAGACACCAAAAAAGGTGTAAAAATTAGGGACAATTGGCAAAGTATCCATTTTTTTTTTTTTTGTTTTGATGATCTAGGTATCCGGTATTCTTATGGACCCGACTAGACCCCGGAGCAATCACGCTAGATGCGGACGCGGAGCGGGTATCTCCTGGAGAGCTGATGATCCCCTCATGTTAATCCACCAGTGGCCGGGACTCGAACCCACATGGGGGAGGCCCACATAGACACTCCTTATCAGTAGGTCACAAGAGCCCAGTTCAAAATATCCTAATAATTATAATTTGAAAAATACACTGCTTTGATTTTTTTTATTACTAAATTTAGTAATATATAAAAAGACTATTTTGACCAGATTTTAATAATACATATTTTTATAAATAAAAATAAAAATCGAAAATTAAATATATCAGAGATATTTAATTAGATAAATTTTAGGATTTTCTCTAAATTTTATATTTATATAAATCTGTTAATTAGATAAATATTAAATCAGATAAAACTTAATATTTGAGAAATGTCTATACAAATTTAAAACTAGTTTTAGTATAATAATCTATAGATAAGTATATAATATATAAATCTTTTTTCACTATGAAAAATATATTGTGTAGAATATTCTATAGATTAGCATAAAATTAAGATTTTAGAATTTATAAATAAAGTAATTCTAAATATATATTATTTAGTTTCAAAATGTAATTTTATTTTGATTTTATTAAATAATTTTAAATTATAAGAATTCAAAATAAGGTTAATTTAGTCATTACATATATAATTAATTCTAAAAAAATTTAAAAAATAATAAATGTGTAGTTTTCAAATTATAAACTAGTTTTGGTGTATTTTCCCAAATTTTCTCTTAAAATTATGTATTTTAAATTAAAGATTATATCTTACTTTATAGATGTTGTCTTATAATTTGGGACATGGAGAGTGTATTGGATTATGAATTTTAGAAGATTATGTGATTTTTTTAAAATCTCTTGTTATTCAACTAACGATTTCTAAATGTTTTCCCTGATCTCATGTTATTCAATCAAGAATTTGTAAGAACTAAATCAAATCCACTGTTATTGAAAATATTTTAAGTAGTGAATTTTAAGAGAGTTGGAGTGATTTTATGATGTTTTGATGGAGTTTTCAAGTTAAAAATATAAAAATTCAAATCTCATGGTTTTCGGTGGGATTTGATATAACTTTAATAACAAATCATACAACTTCCATAATTCAACCAAATCATATAAAAACACATTAAAACTCAAATCATTCCAAATCACTTTAAATGTTAAGTTGAATACATCCTCCGTAGACAATTGCTAGCTCTACCCAACAAAATATGCTTCTGCACTTATCATTGTTACTAATTTGCTAATTGAGTTTTTGATGACATATATTTATAGTTTATTCATATGCTAATTTATCATCAATTATTTTAGAACAGTTAAATTCAGTTTAATTGTTCTCATTTGTTTTTGCATTTTTTTCTCCCAAAAATTAGTTGATTCACGACTTGTTCGTGTCAAGTCGAACTAAAGGTTTCATGTAAAATATTTGGTTAGTTTTTCACTGTATAAATAAAATTAAGAAGATGTCTTCAATGGTAAAACCATAGAATACCAAAGGTAAAGTCTAAAGGTCACAAAATTGAGCGACACTTAAAACAGAACTATATTGTATGATGTGATTCCGGATTTGAGTAAATTTTGAAATTCGGTTCAGAACTTTCTATCAGAAAACGATATAGTACATTATATTTGGAATGTGATAACACCAAAAAGTAAAAAAAAAATTGTTTTAACTTTAAGCACAAAACCTTTAAAAGTTAAGAGTTTCCTAATTTTCTCATTTATGTTGTCCTTTTTCTCTATTTTTTAATCTTCGTATCACATGATTAATGACTAACTAGGTGATAATCCACGCGCTGCGCGAGGTGCAAAATTTATAATTTATCTTGTAAGTGAATTTAAAATTAAAATTATGTATTACTAATGGATTCATAAACATGGGACACAAACTAGGAGATATTCAAACTTACATCAATTTAAATGATTGTACAGTATTTTATGAATCTTAGGATTAAATTTTTTTTTGAGAACATCTAACTAAATTACAGATATGTCATATGTGTAAAGCCACCTATATGATAAAAAAACATGTATTATGTAATAATTTTACAAAAATATTAGACAATATTAAATAAATAATTTGTTAAGAGAAACTCAGAAATCACCTAATTCCATTCAATTCTTCATAGCTTCAAGACACACATTACTGTCGGTTGCCCACATAAGATTGGAGAAATATAAGATTTTTGAAATGATAAGTCTAACTGGTAATAGAAGAAAGAATTATATGGGTTTCAATTAATTAATTTTTTAAATATTTACTTTGATTACTTTTTTGGAATTATGGTAAGTAAAATCAGATTTATTGATTTTAGAACTCAAAGGAAGACAAACAAAATTGAATTCGGTAAGTGTAATCGGATTTATTTTCAAATTTACAAAGTATGGTAGGTCAATTTAATGAAAAAAATTAATTTGTGCAACCATATATTCAGTTACGGTTTTAAAATTTTCGAATTATACTAAAATGATTAATTATGTACCATATATCCTATATATTCTTTTCAATTAATTCAAATCTTATAAAAAAGAAAGAAATTAATTGATTGGGCACAATTAAACTAACCATATTGATTTGATCGGATTTTATGTTTTATTTTTAGACTAATCACTTTTCTTTTTAAAACACCATATATGTCATATATTCTCTACAATTAATTCAAACACAACCATAATAAATAAAAAATAATTGTTTGGTTGCAATTAATTAAATCATATTGATTTGATCGGATTTTATGTTTCATTTTAGACTAATCACTTTCCTTTTTCTTGTTTAAACACATTTAATTAAATATAAATGGTTTGAAATACATAATAAAAATTGAAGGCCAAACATATGAAATTCTTTTGTGAAATTGGTTGTATGCCTTGTTCGGAAAAGCGTTAGGCGTTAGTCGAGCGCTCGATCTTGGCCTAACGATTTTTTCAAAAATCGAAAATAAATCGGAGAGTAATCGGGAGTAATTTTTTATATAATTTAATATTTTAAAAATATTTTTATTCAAAACATATCAAAATTTTAAAAAAATTATATATATATATTTTTTAATATTCATACAAATACCAAAAGTTCTTGGGTTTTAATAGTTCTTGTATATATATGATATATTTTAGGTTAATGCAAAGAAAATGTCATGGTGTAGTGGCTGCAGTCTCTTAAATGGATCTTTCACGACTAGAGTTCAACGTCGAGTTGGTGAGTTTTGTTCCATTTTTCGAACTTAACTTTAATGAAGGGTAGAGTAGTAATTACTTCATCTTCTTCCTAAAAGCTGCACGAGCTCTAAACCTAATTTAATGGCGGCCATCAGTTTTTTTGCAATTTTTCTTCTTTTTTTTTGTATTTATACCAAAAATTTATAGATCTACTAATTTTTCATTGATCTTTAGAAAAAGAATAAAAAGTGATTTTTTCAAAAGATCAGATTTTTCGACCGATTTTGTGGAACTCACGGCGGCTCTTGACCGCCAAGCGCTTATCCTCCATTAAAGCGACCGCGGAGCCCGCATTTTAGAACAAGGGTTGTATGTGATTATGTTGTCTTTAATATCTTGAGTTTGATCTTCCAAAACCAAAACAATAATTTTAATTTGTACATTTTTGTTTTTAAATCACACATAGAATATTTTTCTTATGGAACCTAACTAATAGTTTAACTTGTACATTTTTCGATTTACTTTTATTAAAACCTTACATTTAAAAGTATTTTTTTATTGTAAACATATTTTTTTGCCTAAGAAAAATAATTATTGTGTATATCGTAAATTTTGTATAAATTATATTTCACTAAATTATTGTTTTATTCATTTTTAAGAAATGTATTTTTTATAACCTAAAATTTGATTTTTAATAATTAAAAAAATAAAACATAATTTTTCTGATTATATTAAATGTAATTAATGGATATGGCATATAATATAATTAGTGTAATGAGAAAAAAGAAATTTTTATTAAAATAATAGGAAAATAATTGTGGTGGTGACACATCAACAAAATGACACCATAAATATTCCAAAAATTAAGCCTAATCTTTAAAAATGTTTCTCCATCAATATAGGGGATGGTTATTGTTCTACCAATTCAACCATTCTCCCGGAAAAGTATACCGAAAAATAAAACATAAGACCGTCCAAAACTTTTTCTCCTACTTCAAGTGCTCGGATGGTTATTAATTCTCCATTAATGCCTTAGGAAAATGATTAATTTCATTTTCTGAAATTTACAAATGTTAAAAGCAAAAAAATACACTTGCTTCTACGCGCGGGTTTTGGTGTAAAAGAGGATGATTTGGATGGGAAAGAGAATAATTTGATAGCAACGTAAATGTCTTATCGATTGATCTTTTTGTTGGCATGAGAAAATGTCCTCAACCTATAGTGTGTTTGTGATAGTTGTTGGTGCTGGATTTGTCACAAATCCGTTCAATAGTCGAAGCCCACTAAGTAGAGTAGTCAAAGCTTAAAGTCTGAAGCCCATCTTCGTCAAGAATCGAGCTCTTACATAAACACAGCTCGACGTCCGCTCAGCTCGACGAAAAACCTGCGAGCTCGGTGAAGAATCGGCAAACGAAATTATGCGATCTTATCCAAGAAATGGCTAGCTCCAAGATCTCCACAAAGTAGTTGAGTTCACACAAAAAGCAGTCAGCTCCGAGATCTCAGCAAAGTAGTTGAGTCAAGATATGCCGAGATACGCGAAGAGGTGGAGCTCGAGACGGAGTATAAAAGAAGATGGGAGCATTCAGATTCATGGACAGTTTTTTACTCATTTTACCACGCTTTACACGTACTCAGAGCTCCTTTTAGCTCGCATTCATTGTAAGCCTAAGAACTTTCAGTTCGCACTAAAAATACATCTCCTTTGAGATTCCTTGTAATTGTTCATTGATCATTCAATAACAGTTCGTTATATCAATCTTACATTTCATCTTTGACTCATAGAAGATCTAGCCCTCTTTTCTCCTACTTAAATCATTACAAAATCTTGGTGTGAGTTTTGGATCTCACATTTGGCGCCGTCTGTGGGGAAGATTATAGATTTTTCCGTCTTAAGAGCCAGATCAAAGATTCGTTAAACGAAATGGATCCATCAACTAACGCTACCCCGTCCACCATTGATCTCGAGCACGTAGTTGTCGAGCATCCATCGGGAAACGACATAGAAAACACACAGCCTCTGGGTCAGACCGAAATCGTCGGATCGAGTTCAACATCGACTCCAGCGTTTCCGGCACCAACTGGCTCGAGCTCTCCCATCACTCGGACGAGCTCCATCCTTCCGAATTTGACCACAGTGACCGAAAATCGAGTCTCGGTCACATCCGATGATCCGTCAGCAACCGTGAATGGATCCGGGCTGACACAAGCTTTACCTCCGCTTAGCTCTAGCACGCCCAGTCGCGACTCTGAAGAGTTCGCAGAAATTCGAGCGATGCTGAAATTTTTGGTAGGACGCTCCCAAAATCAGGAAGTAGCCAATCAGAATCGCGAAATAACCAATCGAGACATAGCTACGCGACTCAACGAGCAAGATCAGTGCTTAAACACCCGCCTCGATGAGCTCGCTAATCTAGAAATTACAATGCAACTTCGAGACGGAAGGAGGACATTTTTTAGTCCAGCTCCACGTACACATCTAGATTACACACCAGTGAACTCCCCACCGGGAACGTCGAGAACATTTGCCACACCGTTGAACGCTGGAACTATCTTAGCAACAACCACCGTGACGACCTCCGCTCCATCCAGTTCGATCTCATTGGTCTCGAACACAAATGGAACACCAAATCCAACCATCTCAAATTTACCACCTCCACCTCCCGGTGTCGAAGATGGAACAAGATGGTTTAGCACCTCAGAATTTCCTTCAAGCTCCCAACCTCGCGAACCTGCTCAAGGAACGAGCTTGAGCCCGAATGTTCGAACTCAATTTGATCGTGAACCGAAAACATACGTCGAACATCAAACGCCGGTTTTTCAACCAGCTCCAATTGATCCTCAAGCGATTGATAACGACTTCCTCTGGAAATATGTCGAACATGCTAATGCGCAATTCATGCATCTGAATTCTCGAGTTCACATGGAAACTAGTTCGGCACCGGACATCGACCGTGTCATCGAAGATACACGTCAAACTCCCTTCACTTATAGAATAGCTAATGCTAGATTACGTGAAACTGAGAAAATCAGGTTTCCAGAATTTTCTGGAACAACAGACCCAAAAACTCACATTAGAGCATTTCGGCTCGCAATAGCTCGAGCTCATTTGAACGACGAGGAGAAAAAACCTGCTTTCTGCAGGCTCTTCGTTGAAAACCTCTCAGGATTGGCTTTAGAATGGTTCGATGGACTGGAAAAAAATTCCATAGACAATTTCACTCAGCTCATAACAGCTTTCCTGAAGCAATACTCAGTTTTCATGGGAGCTAAGACCACTGAGGTCGGTCTCTTTGACATTAAGCAAGGACCAACTGAGACCTTGCGCTCGTATATCGACCGGTTCAAAGAAACCAAGTCAAGAATTTCGAACCTAAATGATGACGTAGCCTTAGCTGCGCTCAGAAGAGGGCTATGGTTCAAAGCCAAATTCTGTGAGGAACTCATGGTCCGTGAACCAGTATCCCTTAACGACGCGCTACATCGCTCGTCCACTTTCACGATTCTGGAAGAGGAAACCGCTCAGCTAGAGCTCGAATTCCAACAGGAACTAGCACAAGCTAGCTCGTCCATTCCAAATAAAAGAGAGCGACCTGTCGAGGAAGAAGCCCCAAAGTCTCCTCCTCTAGCACGTCGAAAAAGATTCGACCTCACTTCAGAGAGCTCACCATCTGCAACGGCTCGATGAAATCAGTTATAATGCCATCTTCCGCACCGAGAAAAACTTTGAGCTCTTGCTTAAGCAGACCTCGCCCTTTTGGGGGGATGGTTGGGGTAACTACCCCACCAAAAATCGAACTACGCAAAGGCTTAATCCCTTAAACGGGTACGTAGGCAGCTCGACCTCGAGCACAGCCGCCCCCCTCAAAATCTCAAATGAGCTCTTGCTGGTGCAAGTCTTTGAGAAACTCATACGAGCTCTTGCAAGTTCAAGTCTCAAAATCTCAAACGAGCTCTTGCTTGTCCAAATCTCTGAGAATCTCATACGAGCTCTTGCCTGTTCAAGTCTCAAAATCTCAAACGAGCTCTTACTTGTCCAAGTCTCGGAGAATCTCATACGAGCTCTTGCC
Organism: Alliaria petiolata; assembly: GCA_020283515.1. Taxonomy (NCBI): domain Eukaryota; kingdom Viridiplantae; phylum Streptophyta; class Magnoliopsida; order Brassicales; family Brassicaceae; genus Alliaria; species Alliaria petiolata. The sequence continues at coordinate 37,867,195 of JAHZTW010000003.1, forward strand.
TGTCCAAGTCTCAAAATTCTCAAACGAGCTCTTGCATGTCCAAGTCTCTGAGAATCTCATACGAGCTCTTGCATGTCCAAGTCTATGAGAATCTCATACGAGCTCTTGCATGTCCAAGTCTCCGAGAATCTCATACGAAATCTTGCTTGTCCAAGTCTCTAAGAATCTAAGACGAGCTCTTGCCCTTCTAATTCTCGAAAATCTCAAACGAGCTCTTGCTTATCCAAGTCTCCAAAAATCTCATACAAGCTCTTGCCCGTCCAAGTCTCTGTGAACCTCTTACGTTCTCTTGTGCACCCAACACTCTGAGAGTTCCAGTCTCCTTCGTTAGCGACCTCTAAACGGTCTAAAACAGTGCGACCTCAAAACGGTCCACTCTTCAATTCGTTAGCGACCTCTAAATGGTCCAACGAAGTCTGACCTCTAAACGGTCCAATAAAGTGCGACCTCAAAACGGTCCACTCTTCAATTTGTTAGCGACCTCTAAACGGTCTAACGAAGTGTGACCTCTAAACGGTCCAAAAAAGTGCGACCTCAAAACGGTCCACTCTTCAATTCGTTAGCGACCTCTAAACGGTACAACGAAGTGTGACCTCTAAACGGTCCAAAAAAGTGCGACCTCAAAACGGTCCACTCTTCAATTCGTTAGCGACCTCTAAACGGTCTAACGAAGTGTGACCTCCAAACGGTCCAAAAAAGTGTGACCTCAAAACAGCCCACTCTTCATTTCGTTAGCGCCTCTAAACGGTCCAACGAAGTGTAACCTCTAAACGGTCCAATAAAGTACGACCTCAAAACGGCCCACTTTTCACTTTGTTAGCGACCTCTATACGGTCCAACAAAATGCGACCTGCAATCGGTCCATCTTTCACTTTATTAGCGACCTCTAAACGGTCCAACCAAGTGCGACCTCAAAACGGTCTACTTTTCATTTCAAGCGACCTTAGAATGATCTGCATCACCAACAATTAGCAACATGCTTAAGGTTCACAATACACAAACTACTCGAACAAACTCTTGATCACTGCTCGTTAAGTTCGACTCATCTCACTTAATGAGCTGGGGGGCAATTGTTGGTGCTGGATTTGTCACAAATCCGGCCCATAGTCCAAGCCCACTAAGCAGAGTAGTCAAAGCCTGAAGCCTGAAGCCCATCTTCGTCAAGAGTCGAGCTCTTACCTAAACACAGCTCGATGTCCGCTCAGCTCGACCAAAAACCTGCGAGCTCGGTAAAGAATCGGCAAACGAAATTATGTGATCTTATCCAAGAAACGGCCAGCTCCGAGATCTCCGCAAAGTAGTTGAGTTCACCCAAAAAGCAGTCAGCTCCGAGATCTCCGCAAAGTAGTTGAGTCAAGATATGCCGAGATACGCGGAGAGGTGGAGCTCGAGACGAAGTATAAAAGAAGATGGGAGCAGTCANGAGAATATGTTTGGTTTGTATATTTGTGTAACTTATAGCAACTTTATATTATTATTTATAGTCGATGCCAATACTTTAGAAATAATAAATTTCCTAAACTAAATTTTAAATTAATTTCCTTTTGTTTGTTAGTTAGTTTAGATCTTTTGGTATTAATTTCTATTTTATTTTGACAAATACCTGTCTCTTATACACATCTAGATGTGTATTGTAGAGAATATGTTTGGTTTGTATATTTGTGTAACTTATAGCAACTTTATATTATTATTTATAGTCGATGCCAATACTTTAGAAAGTCTCTTATACACATCTAGATGTGTATAAGAGACAGCCACTAAGCAGAGTAGTCAAAGCCTGAAGCCTGAAGCCCATCTTCGTCAAGAGTCGAGCTCTTACCTAAACACAGCTCGATGTCCGCTCAGCTCGACCAAAAACCTGCGAGCTCGGTAAAGAATCGGCAAACGAAATTATGTGATCTTATCCAAGAAACGGCCAGCTCCGAGATCTCCGCAAAGTAGTTGAGTTCACCCAAAAAGCAGTCAGCTCCGAGATCTCCGCAAAGTAGTTGAGTCAAGATATGCCGAGATACGCGGAGAGGTGGAGCTCGAGACGAAGTATAAAAGAAGATGGGAGCAGTCAAATTCAGGGACAGTTTTTTACTCTTTTACCACGCTTTACACGTACTCAGAGCTTCTTTTAGCTCGCATTCATTGTAAGCCTAAAAACTTTCAGTTCGCACTAAAAATACATCTCCTTTGAGATTCTTTGTAATTGTTCATTGATCATTCAATACAAAGTCCAGTTCGTTATATCAATCGTACATTTCATCTTTGACTCATAGAAAATCTACCTCTCTTTTTTCCTACTTAAATCATTACAAAATCTTGGTGTAAGTTTCGGATCTCACAATAGTGTAAGAACAAAAAAATTTTTTTTTGAACTTATGTAAGATCAAACTTCAAGTAATGAAATAAAAATAGCTGATGAACACTGAGATTTAGTGATTTAGAAATTTCATCTCATGATGAAAAGAAGCAATCAATTTGGGATGTTTCTAATTCAGTCGCCTTTGTGATGTTACAATGTCGGTTTGCTATGAGATTAACCGCGCCGCCAATTGGCCACGAATTATTCGGTAGTCAAATTTTACTTTTTTTTGCAATACTAAATTTCATTTATACACACCATAATGGCATTCGCAATACAAATTTAGAAAATAGGACTTCTCTTTTTATTTTTTAGTGACTAGGTATTTTAATGATTTAGTTTATTAACAGAATTATTTTATAAAAATATATTAAACATATAATGTATCATTTTTTCCTAATTATATATGTTTATAAGATTGCAAATTTGTTAAATAAAATAATAATACGCTGTAAAAAATAAGAATAATAAGTCAATTGATTTTTACTTGATTAAATAACTAATCTGTTTTTTTGAACACATTGAGTTATATGTCATGTGTGTAGAAATAATAATAGAAGACGAATAATTTGACATTTTATAAACCTTAACAAAATATTTCTTTAATATATATGCTTTTATCATATTTTTCAACATAATATAATTTCCTATTTTTTGTTAAAATCATGCAACTCTGACAACATATATAGGACATATAGTTTAATTTCTAATATGCATACTGAGATTCGTACAACTTTATCTGAGACAATCAAAGAAAAGGATCGCGATATTGCAAACAAAAAATAACCTTGCACCTGAGAAATTAAACATACAATAAATTTCGATGTTTCAATGATCATGCAAGACAGCTTCTTGCTTCTCCGTCGAGTTTTTCATATGTTTTATCTTATATTTTTGTTCCTTTTTTATCTTTCAAATCAGTTTTACTTGCAACCTGATATTAGAAAATACTTGTTCAACTTTTTTGGTTGGTGTGGAGTCTTTGAACCATTTATCATTGTATTAACTTATGCGTGTTTTCTCAATGTTATGATTTGCATAGCATGTCTAGGTTTGACAATTTACGTTTGATTCATAATACTTTCATACTTTATTATCTAAATGGTATTCTATGAGGTGTTACTCATGTGTTGTTTATGTGGGTTTAAATATCGGTAGTAGCTATGTATATGAAATCAGACTTTAATACTTGTTGTGTTTAAAGTGAAGAGTTACTTGTGTATTATTTTCAAATATTACTTGTATATTTTTGGTTGCATATAAACTGCTAATACACTATTGTGGATGTTTTTACTATACATTTAAATATATATATATGATTGAATGACCTGAAAAAGTTAATTTGTATGCATAGTATTCAATTTTTTCTGTGTTATGTAATGACTCACTATGAGTGTATAGTTTTATATTTTTTATTTTGTATATTTTGTGTCTGATAGACTGTTTTTTATCTTTTTAATAAATGTCTATCTGATAACTTAATATTCAGATTATGAATTTACCGCAATTTATTATTGAATTCATTAATTTTTATGTTAGCCTCATAACATAATAGCCTATTACTACGAAGACATGGATTGTAGTTTAGTACTTTATTGTTGTTTTGTGTCTCTTAATAATTTTATTTTTATAAGTTCGTTGAAACCCAAAAACAGAAGTGATTGGGTAGAAAAAGACCGAAGCAACAATTATTTTAGTAAGCACTCTGGCTTTTTTGAGAATATGTTTGGTTTGTATATTTGTGTAACTTATAGCAACTTTATATTATTATTTATAGTCGATGCCAATACTTTAGAAATAATAAATTTCCTAAACTAAATTTTAGATTAATTTCTTTTTGTTTGTTAGTTAGTTTAGATCTCTTGGTATTAATTTCTATTTTATTTTGACAATTACTATCATGACTATGTTTTGATATACTTAAGACATAATTTGTTCTTTTTGTTGTTAATTAAGCTATTTTATTGTTGATTTACTAAAGAGCTAGCTTATAAATATCAAATTAATTTTCTTTTTAGATAAAAATTTTCCTTTGCTAGTTTAGCTTTGTTAATATTGATTCCATTTTATTTTTACATATATTTTTATTTTATGTATTGACGTTCTTTAAGATATAATTTGCTTTTTCTATTTTGTTCGATAGATTTTTTTATGTTGATTTTACAAAAATTTAGCATAGATATCAAGTTGGTTTCCTTTAAGATGTTTTTTTAATTAGCTTTTGCTTTATATAGATTGTTATTTTATTTTGAGAAACGATTTTTATATTTATAATATTTTAATATTGATTTCTATTTTATTTCGACATATACTATTATGTGAATGTATTGACATTTGTGTAAGACATAATTTCCTTTTTTTTGTTAGTTACTTTTCTATGTTGTTTTTCCAAAAACTTAGTCTACACATCAAGTTATTTCTGTTTTTTTTTTTAATAATATTTTTAACATTGATTTCCATTTATTTTGACATGTACTATTTTGTAGAGTTATTGACATTTTCAAGATATACTTTCCTTACTTTTTGTTATTTAGATTTTCTATTTTGATTTTCCAAAAACAATTGTTTATATATCAAGTAAATTTTTTTTGTGATTAATCTAATTAAAATGTTAATCATATAGAATATTTTTGTATTTTTTTTTGTTAGTTAGCTTTTTATGTTGATTTTCCAAAAACTTAGTCTACACATCAAGTAAATTTCTATATTAAAAATCTTTATAACATTGATTTCTATTTTATTTTGACATATACTTTTTTATCGAGTTATTGACATTTTTTTAAGATATAGTTTCCTTATTTTTTTGCTATTTAGCTTTTCTATGACAATTTTCCAAATAAATTTGTAATATATCAAGTTTATTTTTTGTGTTTTAATTTAATTAAAATGTTAATAATATTTAACATTTTTTGTTTAATGAAAACGCTGATTGAACTAATGAGATTGAGTTTTTTCGTCATATGTGGACGTCCTCAATGACATAATGCATCAACATATCAAGTTAAATTGCATTTTTTAATCTTTTTGTGTGTGTTTAATTTATTTTAATTGTTAATCATATTTAATTTATTTTTTTAATGAAAACGCTGATTTGTACCAATGAGATTGAGTTTATTAGTCATGTGTGGACGTACTCAATGACATTATGCATCAAGTTTTATATTTTTGTTATTACGTTTCATATTTATTTTTTTGTTAGATTAGCTTTTGTGACATTGTGTTTCTATTTTATTTTGACAAACGCTATAGATTTGTATTTTTGACATAGCTTTCAGACTTTTATCTGTTTTTTTAGTTAAAATTTATTGTCTTAATTTTCTATTATACTATGCTAATTTTCCATTTTTGTGTATTTTAATTTATTTAAATTATTAATTATATTTAACTTTTTTTATTTAATGAAAACGCTGATTTATACCAATGAATTGAATCTCTTTGATCCTATGTATTTTTATTTTTTTTGTTAGTTATATTTTCTTATATTTATTTTCGTTTTTGTTTTTTGTTAATCAAAGAGCTTGAAAAACGCTATATATTTGGATTTTTGACATAACTTTCAGACTTTTATCTGTTTTGTTAGTTAAAATTTATTGTCTTAATTTTCTATTATACTATGCTAATTTTCCGTTTTTGTGTATTTTATTTTAATCAAATTATTAATTATATTTAACTTTTTTTGTTTAATGAAAATGCTGATTTAGACCAATGAGTTGAATCTTTTCGATCCTATGTATTTTTATTTTTTTGTTAGTTAGATTTTTGATAGTGATTTTCCTTTTTGTTTTTTGTTAATCAAATAGCTTTTTATGTTAATCTTCCAAAAAAATAGTTTAGTTTTTGTTATTAAGCTTTTTCATGTTTATTTTCTTTTTTGTTTTTTGTTAATAGTTTTTTATGTTAACCTTCAAAAAAATAGTTTACATATCAAGTTAAATTCCATTTTTTATTTTTTGGTGTGTGTTTACTTTATTTTAATTATTAATCATATTTAACATAATGGATTTAAAGAATTTTTTTTATAAAAATGTATTTAAAAGATGATGTGTCGTTTTCTCCAACTTATATTTGTTTATAAGATATATTCAATTTATTTTTACCTAATTAAATAACTAATTTATCTAAAATACTAATATGTTTTTCAACATGTTTCAGTTATATGTCATGTGTGTATAAATAAGATTAGAAGAAGAATTGTTTGACATTTTAGAAAACTCAAAAAAAAAAATTATTGTTTATATCGTATCTTTCAACATCTTTTTCATAAATTTAATATTTTTTGTTAAAACCCGGATAACTCCGACAACATACAGATGACTGATCATTGAGCTGCTAATATGCCGACTGAGCTTTGTACAAATGTATTTGAGACAATTAAAGACGGGGAGTGAGATATCGCGAATAACAAAAGACTGCCTATAACTTTGTTGGGAAGTTGCAATGATCGTGCAAGGCAGATTCTTGCTTCTCCACCAGGTCTTCCACAAGTTTTATCTTATATTTTTCTTCATTTTTATCATTCATGTGAGTTTTATTTGCAACATGCTATTAGANCAACATGTTTCAGTTATATGTCATGTGTGTATAAATAAGATTAGAAGAAGAATTGTTTGACATTTTAGAAAACTCAAAAAAAAAAATTATTGTTTATATCGTATCTTTCAACATCTTTTTCATAAATTTAATATTTTTTGTTAAAACCCGGATAACTCCGACAACATACAGATGACTGATCATTGAGCTGCTAATATGCCGACTGAGCTTTGTACAAATGTATTTGAGACAATTAAAGACGGGGAGTGAGATATCGCGAATAACAAAAGACTGCCTATAACTTTGTTGGGAAGTTGCAATGATCGTGCAAGGCAGATTCTTGCTTCTCCACCAGGTCTTCCACAAGTTTTATCTTATATTTTTCTTCATTTTTATCATTCATGTGAGTTTTATTTGCAACATGCTATTAGATGTTTTTTTTTCAAACCTTTAGGATGGTGTGTAGTCTTTAAATAATTTATCATTGATTAACTTCTATATGTTTTCTTCACGTTTTGATTTTGAGTAGCCTGTCTAGGTTTGTCAATTTATGTTTGATTCATAACACTGCTATACTTTATTATTTAAATGGAATTTTAGAAGCTGTTACTCATGTGTTGTTTGTGTGGGTTCAAATATCGTTAGTATCTATTTATATAAATTATAAAATTAGATTTTTCTACTTGTTGTGTTTTAAGTGGATTGTTACTTATGTAGTGTTTTCAAATATTATTTACTTTTTTTGCTTCATATAAACTGCCAATACATTATTTTTGATGTGTTTATTATACATTTTAGCTATATCTTTACTTGAATGACATGAAAGATTAATTTGTTTGCATAGTGTTCAATTTTGCTTTGTATTAAGATAGCTTTATATCTGGATTTTGAATTTGGTATTTCACATTAAATATTTGATGAGGTTAAACTAATATTTAATATTTTTTTAAAAAAATATTACATAAAAAGAATTCTAAACATTTGATGAAGTTTAAAAATTACATAAAACCGCGCATAGCCAAATCAATTGCTAAATTGTTACAATTGGCCCGCTGATTAAAAAAAGCCATAAAAGATTGTTAAAAAAATCATAAAGGATTGTTAGTGAATGAAGTTTGTATTTGAAATTAAAAGTTGTGTGAGTCTAGAGAAAAACGTCCTGTGTAGCGCGGAATATCAGCCTAACGGTGGGTCCTGCGGAAATCCTGCAGGACCGAAGATGCGCCATGTGAATCCCTCGGTGGCCAGAACTCGAACCCAGGTGGAGGTACATCACATATGTGAGCCCTATACCACCGGGCCACAAGCGCCTGGTTAATCAACTGCTTTTTTAAACTCGTCATAATAAGAACAGATCCTAAATGTTTGCCTCTCGATAGTATGGTCATGCTGATCAGACTTAACCAACTCTGTTTGCTGAGTGAATTGGATTAGAAACTTGTGAGTAGACACCCTGAGCTGGTTTTGTTATCAATGACCAGAAATTTTTTAATCTTGTAGACAACATCGGCCTTGAGGTTTGGCTCATAGGAACCTATTCAAATAGCTGAAGGTTCAATTATAAAGTTTTGGATTTCAATTTTTCTTTTCTATTATAGAGTTTCATTAATTGATTTGGCGGAAGAAGAAGTGTCTGAAACAGTCATTGTTTCAATAACTTTTTTATATCTCTTTAAAAATTCTTTTGATTTAGAAAGTTGTATGACCTATTAAATTTCACCGATGTGCTTATTTATAAGCAATACCAATACCTTAAATGGGAAAATTTTATTTTATGTTGATAGGAAATTAAAAATGCATTTTTTTAATTAGTTTAGCTTTTTCATATTATTGTTTGTCCATTTTAGTGTTACATATACAAAAAAATAAGTAATTGCTCTAATTGTATTGAATTTTCCTGTTTTTTCCTTTTTTCCATTTTAGTATTACATTTACGAAAACAGTAAGTAATGTTGCTCTAATGGTATTGAATTTTCCTTTTTACTTTAAAAGTGACTATTCTTTGTTATAGAAGCAAAATTATACATAACTAGATTTGGATCCGCATATATGCGGGTTTTTAATAAAATATTACCCGTAAAAATATATTTAAAAAATAGAATAATTTGTAAAAAAAAAAAATTTACTTTTATTAATATTTCTAGATATATATGTCTTAATACTCTTATATGAATTATGTTTATTTCTAATGTTTTATATATATATATATATATATATATATATATATATTTATTCTAAACGAATTAATTATCTTTCTTTTATATTTAAAATCATTAAAATATTTTTTAAGAAAATAGAAACCAACATCTGATCACTACTGAGAAAAATATGTGAAAAACACAATTTCGAAACCTAAGAGTTATTTATTTATTTTAATTCTCATTTATTTTCAATTAAAATATTCAAAACAAAGAATCTGTTACGGGTCCTAAGCAACATTAGACATACTTCTCATATATTTTACACACTTTATCAACTATTTTTTTTGTTCCGCTGCGTAAAAAACTTGGATATGCAATTCGAGTCATTCGAGTATGTTAACAATCTCCCCATTAATTCTCTCTTCAAGCAAATAAAGTCTCTATTTCCCTTCACATTCATCTTCCCTATATGATCTCTCTGCTCTCTAGAGAAGTTATGTTTCTCAAGACTCGTATCAAAAGCCTCTCTACATGATTCTTGATATTTTTCTCCTTATTGAGCTCATCATCGTTTAATGTCATATCATTAGCATCTAAATTTTTTTTTAATTGAAATATATCCTACTTAATCAAATTTATTTTTTTGTTTCTCTCGTATATGATATATATCCTTTATATGATCTCTATGCTCTCTAGAGAATTTATGTTTCTCAAGACTCGCATCAAAAGTCTCTCTACATAATTTTTGATATCTTCCTCCTTATTGAGCTCACCTTCGTTTAATGCCATATCATTAGCATCTAAAATTTCTTCTTATTATTTACATTTTTTTCTTTTAGTATTAGTAATTAAATCATACAATTTCCTTAATTTATATGAAAAACATAAAAAAAAACTTATTTTCTTTTTTCTTAATTTTCTTATTTATGTTTTCAATTTTTAATTTTCTTTTGGTATTAGTAATTCAAAAAGAAACTTATTTTCCTTTTCTATTTTTAAAATTAATTTATTGATTTCCTTTTAGTATGAGTAATTGATCATACAATTTCCTTTATTTAAATGAAAAACATAAAAAACTTATTCTCTTTTTCTTAATTTAAATGAAAAACATTAAAAACTTATTTTCCTTTTTCTTAATTTTTTTATTTACTTTTTGATTTTTTTTAATTTTTCTTTTTGTATTAGTAATCGAAAAAGAAACTTATTTTTCCTTTTTGATTTTAAAACTAATTTTTATATTTATGTAAACATTATGTTAAAATCTAATTGGTTGAAATTTTTTAACACGTGTCAAAATCTAATCGATTAACTTGACACGTGTCACGATCATGTTAAAAACTAACTTTGACGCATCCTACTTTATATAATAAAATTTGATTAATTAATTAATTATAGATGATGTAAATAATTATATATTTTGTTTTATGTTAATAGGAAATTAAAAAATGCATTTTTAATTAGTTTAGCTTTTTCATATTATTGTTTTTCCATTTTAGTGTTACATATATAAAAAAAAGTAAGCAATTGCTCTAATGGTATTGAGTTTTCTTGTTTTTTTATTTTTTTCATTTTAGTGTTATATTTATGAAAACAATAAGTAATGTTGCTCTAATGGTATTGAATTTTCCTTTTTACTTTATAAGTGACGATTCTTTGTTAGAGAAGCCAAACTATACATAATTTGGTTAATTAATTAATTATAGATGATGTAATTAATTATATACGATGACGTGTACCAATATAATTGAGTCTTTTAAATCCTATGTAAACACCTTTAGAGGCCTATGGCATCAACTTTTATTAGTAATAGATATATCATATTTAATATTTTTGTGTTTAATGAAAACGCTGATTTGGACCAATGAGATCGAGTTTCTTCGTCCCATGTGGACGCCCTCAATGACATAATGCATCAACTTTTATATAGTATAGATCATATTTAACATTTTGTGTTTAATGAAAACGCTAATTTGGACCAATGAGATCGAGTTTCTTCGTCCCATGTGGACGCCCTCAATGGCATAATGCATCAACTTTTATATATTATTATTCAGATAACTTATAAAGAAGATGGAAGATAAAAATCAGATAATCTCATATCTTAACCAAATTATTAAGCAGTTGATTAACCAGGCGTTTGTGGCCCGGTGGTATAGGGCTCACATATGTGATGTACCTCCACCTGGGTTCGAGTTCTGGCCACCGAGGGATTCACATGGCGCATCTTCGGTCATCCAGGATTTCCGCAGGACCCGCCGTTAGACTGATGTTCCGCGCTACACAGGACTTTTTTTCTCTAGACTCACACAGCTTTTAATTTCAAATACAAACTTCATTCACTTACAATCCTTTATGATTTTTTTAACAATCCTTTATGGTTTTTTTTAATCAGCGGGCCAATTGTAACAATTTAGCAATTGATTTGGCTATGCGCGGTTTTATGTAATTTTTAAACTTCATCAAATGTTTAGAACTCTTTTTATGTAATATTTTTTTTTTAAAACTAAATATTAGTTCAACCTCATCAAATATTTACTGTGAAATACCAAATTCAAAATCCAGATATAAAGCTATCTTAATACAAAGCAAAATTGAACACTATGCAAACAAATTAATCTTTCATGTCATTCAAGTAAAGATATAGGTAAAATGTATAATAAACACATCAAAAATAGTGTATTGGGAGTTTATATGCAGCAAAAAAAAAAGTAAGTAATATTTGGAAACACTACACAAGTAACAATCCACTTAAAACACAATAAGTAGAAAAGTCTAATTTTATATAAATAGATACTAACGATATTTGAACTCACACAAACAACACATGAGTAACAACTTCTAAAATTCCATTTAACTAATGAAGTATAGCAGTGTTATGAATCAAACGCAAATTGACAAACCTAGACAGGCAACTCAAAATCAAAACGTGAAGAAAACATATAGAAGTTAATCAATGATAAATCATTCAAAGACTAGACACTATTCTAAAGGTTTGGAAAAAAGAACATCTAATAGCATGTTGCAAATAAAACTCACATAAATGATAAAAATAAAGAAAAATATAAGATAAAACTTGTGGAAGACCTGGTGGAGAAGCAAGAAGCTGCCTTGCACGATCATTGCAACTTCCCAACAAAGTTATAGGCAGACTTTTGTTATTTACAATATCTCACTCCCCTTCTTCGATTATCTCAAATACATTTGTACGAAGCTCAGTCTGCATATTAGCAATTGAATGATCAGTCATCTGTATGTTGTCGGAGTTATTCAGGTTTTAACAAAAAAATATTAAATTTATGAAAAAGATGTTGAAAGATACGATATAAACATTAAATTTTTTTCCCGAGTTTTCTAAAATGTCAAACAATTCTTCTTCTAATCTTATTTATACACACATGACATATAACTGAAACAGTTATCAGAGTTATATGGTTTTGAACAAAAAAATAGAAAATATGTTGAAAGATACGATATAAGCATATATATTAAAGAAATATTTTGTTCAGATTTATGCAATGTCAAATTATTCTTCTTCTATTATTATTTCTACAAAAATGACATATAATTAAACGTGTTAAAAACAAATTAATTATTTAATCAAGTAAAAATCAATTGACTTATTATTATTTTACTTAACAAAATTTGCAATCTTATAAAGAACTACAAGTAAGAGAAAATGATATATTGTATGTTTAATATATTTTTATTAAAAAAATCTTCCGTAAACATATTATGCATTCGGTAATTTACTAACAAAAAAAGATTAAACTAAATTATTGACAAAGAAACTAAAATACCTAGTTACCTAAAGAAACAGGAAGAGAAGGGGATAATTTTCTTAAAAGGGGCACTTTTTATTCATTAACAAAATTTGGTGTGCATAGAAACAGTGACCTGGTTCAAGCATATATAACGGAAAAACAAGAATTCTAGAATCTGATGATAGAAAAACAAGAATTCTACACTATTAACCAAATAACTTCGATTAACCACATTTAACTATAATAGTGTATATGATTGTTTTTGGACGTCAATTAGTGTACGTAGTTTTAGAAACATAAAATTTCCCTTTCAATAAATTTTTATTGAGCAATCTTTTATCTCTAAAGCTTTTTAATGGACAGACACAACGGGAGCTAGAGAGAAAGAAAAGACGCAATAGCTAGTTAGTTGAACACCCAAATCGCCAACTGTAAAATTTCTGTACAAAATTCAGATACAAATATTTTCACTTGTCCAAAGTGAGATTCACTATAAAAGGCTGTATAAGAATTAAGACTAATCAGTAAAAGAACGTCTGAGCACAATGGAGACATTATTGTTGTTACAAAGTGTTGGAGGAATCTGAAGCAACTCTTCAAACCACTCTGGACCATCAAAGTCGTCGATATCTTCAAACATTACAACCAACGTCTCTAGTGTATTTTCTCCGTTCCTCAGCACCATTTCCATGAACGAAGCCACAACTTTGGACATATCCTTACAATAAGATAACATCTCACTAAACTCATTTGTGCTAGGAAACACCTCGTATTTTGATCTCCAACATTGATCCGGATGCAAGCCTTGTGAATCCAAATAGCTGTCTATATACTTATCCTGTAGGGCATACAAAGTGTTAATTACTCCAAAGCATACTATCACAAGTGGTTTTTTTTTTTTTTACAAAATATCAATTTCTATATGTTGTTTACCCCACCAAAAAGTGAAGGACATGGTTCTACTTATTAAGAACATAAAAGAGGTTTTCTGGTGAAAATACCTGTATTTTGCCCGACTCTGATGCGATTGCTATAAGCTTATTTAATCCAGGTGAATTTTGTAGTAACCTTGCTATACCAGGAATAACAGATCTTACAAACATGGTTGAAACAGTCAATGTTTTGACCTTGAGCGTTGGGAAAGGAACACCGCAGAGCTCAGCGAGAGACAGAATCTAACGAAACGATGAAGAGGTCATGCATGTGCTATTATAATGAAACATAAATCTCTACATAACCAAAGAAAAATAAAACTATCTGTTAATTAGAGAATGAAAAAATGGTAAACATATGTATACCTGAAGAAGGATTCCCCCAAAAGTAAGTGTCTCTGCGTTTTGCAGTTTTGCTAGCATCTTAAGCACCACGGTCTGTAGAGCACCAGCCTTTTGAAGAAAACCAGGCTCGAAAGAAAAAGAAAATTCGTAGCTCTTCATGCGAATGCCAAGGTAAGCTTCGGCCAAAGAGGAGACATCGACTAATGTAGATGGTTTCTCATCAGAGCATGCCAAAGTCAAATAATGGATCTGCGGCGCTGCAATCTCGGTTGGCCCTCGACCCTGAAAGAAATTATAAATCTCCAACCTCCTCAAACTCGGTGATTTACTCAGATCAAGACGCTCAATAAGACATCCAATCAATTTCAAGGTTTCAAGAACTGGAGAGCCAGAGAGAATATTAGCAATAGATTCTTCATCACGGAAACTACAGAAAGTTAATGTCAACTTCCTTAGGGATTTCCAAGACACGGTGCATCTGGGAATCATATCAAAATCAAGCCTAAGTTGCTCTAAAGAGGAACTACGATAGAAGAAATCTGGGAAACGATAAGTGTCGCAATCGAAGAACAGAGACAGCTTCTCCACGTTACGGGACATAGCAAACTCCATCCACCGATCTTTCTGGGGGCCAGGGACACAATGGGGTAGTCTAAGATTGAAACTCATGATTTTCGGAGCTCTGTAGGATTTTAGGGTTTGGTCTATCCCTCGAGCCGTCAGTTTTCCGCTACGGTTGTGAAAGTCGAGACAAGGTGTCCCGCACCAGACATGCCTCCATCGTCTGGACAAGAGGGAAGTTGTGATCGCCAGATCGGTGGGAAGAAAGGAGAGGATATGGTGGAGGATCTCATCTGGCATAGAGCTGATGATAGAAGGATCCATTATTGCTCGTTTGGTTTTGCGGCGCCTTGGCTTTCTACTACGTTTTCGTCGGTGACGTCGCCTATCCGCCATAAGCAATAACTATGAGTTGCAAATAATGTTTTTAGGGTTTCCTTTCTGTTTCTAACTTCCCATCAACGTTGAGATTATATATAGTATTTTTTTGGACGTCGGTGTAGTTATAGAGGGGTATCTTTGAACATTTAATATCTTTAGTGGAGAAATCGAAACCTGGAAACTGATATAGTTCCAAAAGTAAAATTTTAAAACTGATTTACGTCTACCGGGTAGTTTTATCGTAGTTTCCAATTAATTACAGTCGAGAGAGGATCCGACAAAATGGCTCCGAGATCCGATTCGCAAACCCTAGCAACCGGCTCCGGCGTATCGGACGGTTCAGATCAGTCCTCGATCGATCCGATGTTCCACCTTCTCCGAATCCTCCCGTTCTCCTTTCTCCGGCCACCGCGTCTCCGTCTCAAGACCCCATCATTCACGCTTCCGTCTCCGATGACCGTGTACGCACTGATTCTCCTCACTTACTTCCTGGTGGTATCAGGTTTCGTCTACGACGTGATAGTCGAGCCTCCGGGTATCGGATCGACCCAGGACCCAATCACCGGAACCGTACGACCCGTGGTGTTTATGTCGGGCCGGGTCAACGGGCAGTACATCATTGAAGGTCTCTCCTCGGGATTCATGTTCGTTCTCGGTGGGATTGGGATCGTTATGCCTGATTTGGCGCTTGATAAGAACAGAGCCAAGAGCGTCAAAGCTTCATATGCTACTGCTGGAATCTCCTCCATTGTGATCGCTTATGTCATGAGTATGCTCTTCATACGAATTAAGATCCCCGGTTATCTCCATTAGGTTTTTAGATCACTTCACTGTGTAATGGGAACTTGAGTTTTAAGATCGATCAGCTGAAAAAGTTGTCTTTTTAGTGTTTTCTAGTCTATTGTGTGTCCATTGAGACCTGTTCGAGCTCGGTTTTGGAACTGTAGATTGCGTTTTTAATTCGAGTATATTATATAGTCACAAATAGAAAAGTAGAGATCTTTTTAAATGGCTTCGTTTGTCTTATATCAATCTTCAGACAGGCATAACTCTTTGAAGTGAAACACTTGAGCTGTGTAGTGTAGCAGAGGAACTAAGAGTTGGGGGGGGGGGGGGGGGGGGGGGGGGGTAAAAAAATGTAATTATAGATATGAACTGAATTTTCTAATTAAGGAAAACGAAGAGCATTGTTTTGATCAGCAAAGGACATGTGAAATCGAAGAGAGAAAAAAACAATTATCAGAGAGTCTGGGATATATCTGAGAGCTCGAGACAACAAGAGAGAGCGAGACCTTGTTTGTTAGCCATTATATTTCTGTCAAAATCTTCAGAAATGAATCTTCCTGCTTTGAACTGTGTTTGTCAGTATAAATCTTGAGTCTTTTGCTAATGTAAAGTACTTTCTAGAGAATTCAGAAGTACTCGAGATCTTCACTTTACGCGTGAAAGATGATTATGACATCTTCAAAGAACTTCTCAAAATCCCAACATGCTCTACAAGCTGTCAAGTCGTCGTCATTATCTGATTGATTAAGAGAGAACAATGTGAATAAGATTGTCTTTTGTTTAATCAGTTCGATGTAGGAAAAAGCTCTCTTGCCACACAAGAAACGTAGGTTTAAATTAGGCTCTTTTGTATGTTTCTTTTTGTACTACTACTTTTGTAAGAACTCGTGTTGTTGTTTACGTAATCAAGTTTGTTTTTGTTCCTTAAACATAAGAATGTTCTTAATTGCGTTAATGGACGCAACGCACCTTATGTAACCTCGTGGATTAATAATGCTTTCACTAGGCACATGATTCTTCATCTTGATGTTACTTTTGGATTGGCATACTACTACCAGATTAATTGTGGCAGTACAGATACGCTTGAGCATATTTACATATGATTGACACTTGTACTCTTATGACTCTTTGAGGCCACCTTGGGCTAAATATTGCCGAGTATGTTTTCGTCACTTTGGAGAAACTTGTATCAAGCTCTCCAGTTCTAGAAGATTTAACCATCATTCAGATGTAATGATAATAAGTTCTTCTCATACGGACGTCTAACTTTGATTTAACACGATTGTGGACGTTGTGATAGTATCCAACATACCAACTTGGAACCAAATCGCTGAAATTTAAAGGAAGAAGAAAACAGTATACACGTGGTTACGTTTGTGGCTTCAAAACTTAAGCAAAAGTTCATTTCCGTTTATTATTTGAAATCTATGTTTAAAATGTTTTTATGTCAAATATGTTTCAAATTTCATTCAATGCAATATATTTTATGTTTTATTCAAAAATTAAACTCTATTTACATTAAAAAAAATGAGATTTTGCAGTTTTGTCGGAAAACAAGTATTTATAGGTTTGACGGAAAATATGGTTTGATGAAAAATGTGACTTTGTGGTTTTAGCCGAAAAAACTATTTTGACTCGGCATCAAATTTTATAAGAAAAATATTCTAATCATATACGATTCAATATGAAGTTTTACAAAGAAAATCTTCGTAAGTTTTCAACTATGTATAACAGGATTATCAATAACGTTTTTATAAAGTATTTATCAAACTATTAATCTATAAAATTATAAAAATATATAAAAAAACCCCCGCGTATACACAAGATTTTAGCAGGAAAACTAAATTTTGATGGAAAAATGTGATTTTACGCGAAAACAAGATTTTGTGATATTAACAAAAAATGCGATTTTGCAGTTTTGGCGGAAAAACGAATATTTATAGTTTTGATGGAAAAATGTGAGTTTGATGAGAAATGAGATTTTGCGATTTTAGCGGAAAAAACAATTTTGATTCGGCATCAAATTTTATAAGAAAAATCTCCTACTCAGATAGGATTCAAAATGAAGTTTTACAAAGGAAATTCCCCATAAGTTCTAAAAATATATTAATTTATTGTAGTTTGTGCTTACAATTATACGTTGTTGTTTCTTTAAGATATTGTTTTAAAATAGTTGGACAAAATAATATGGTGTTGATTATTAAAAAAAAATAAGTTACTAAGTATGGTGTTGATTATTATAATAAGTTACTAAAGTTTTCAATTATGTATAACATGATTATCAAAAGTTTTTTTTATAAATTATTTATCAAATTACTAATTTATATAATTATTAAAAAAATTATATTTAAACAATCTCACGTGTACACGCCGGTATTCATCTAGTTTATAATTAAATATTAACTAAGAACCTCTAAGAGGTTCTTGCATCTAAGGTCAACCCCAATGGTCACCTCTAGGTGTCTTAACTAAGGTTCTTAATAATAAAATTGAATAAACAAATGATTATGGTGTCTTATTTTTAAGAACAATCATATATTTAACTAGGGGAAGGCTCGCACATTGCGCGAGGTTGTGTGATATTTTGACTGTTTTAACTTTTAATTTTACAATCTATTTTATTATATTTGTTAGTAAATGTTTGTAGGTAAAATAAATTATATTAAAAACTTAGCAGAATAATAATATCTATAGAGAATGAGGGTTGGTCCTATTAGGGCGGTAAAACTGTCACCATTCCGAGAAAGCACATGAGCATAATCAGAAAGAAGGTCTCAGAGAGTAGAATCTATATTGCAATAGTGGTGGTGGTTTGAGTTTCGATGGATTAGGAAATGAAGGAGTTATCCATTAATCTAGAAAGATTTTACGAAAGCAAACAATGCATGATTTTCATTGCTAATAAATGAATATATTTTTTGATGGGCCACAAAGAAAACCTAAAGAAATAAATATATTTTTGTGTATAAACAATGGCACAATCATCTCTTAAAAGTTTAAAAATCTCCTAAAATAATGTGAATTAGGGACAATAACCAAAAAAATAAGAGAATACCGATTGGATATGATAATAGATAAGAGATAAGCAGCAAAGAACATGCCTAGGGGAATCAGAACTTGTTCCTCCGGCTAAGCATCTATTGTTGCTATTGCATCCGAATTTGTGATGGCCGAAGATCCAAATACCATATGATGGCAGTAATGAAATTGGTATTCGATAAATTGATTTTCCTTTGAAGAGATTCATGAACTGCTCGGAAAGTAATCAAAAATGTTATGACCTTAATCAAGAACAACGATTACAAAATAAAGTACGATTACAGAGAACGATTCCTCAAACTGATGCGTCTTCTTATTATCGAATGAGGAAAAAGAGAGCCTCTTAGCATTTGAAAGATTGGTGGAATAATAATATATATAGTGATTGAGAATAAAAAAAAGAAGAGAATACCGATTGGATATGATAATAGATAAGAGATAAGTAGCGAAGATCATGTCTAGGGGAATCAGAACTTGTTCCTCCTGCTGAGCAGGTATTGTTGCTATTGCATCCGAATTTGTGATGGCCGAGGATCCAAATACCATATGAAGGCAGCAATGAAGTTGGTATTCGGTAAATTTACTTTCCTTTGATGAGATTCATGAACTGATCGGAAAGTAATCAAAAGTGTTGTGACCTTAATCAAGAACAACGATTACAGAATAAATTACAATTTCAGAGAATGATTCTCCAAACTGATGTGCCTTCTTATTATCGAAGGAGGAAAAAGAAAGTCTCTTAGCATTTGAAAGTTAAGTGGAATAATAAAATATACAGAGAATGAGAATTTTTTTTTATTCATCGTAAACATATAAAATATCAAATTATTTCTCTTTGACAATAAGAACATGTTGTTTTGTAGTATAACTAATTTGAAATATATTTGTGGTAAAATTTTTAATTGATGATTGTAAAATGGATGTATGATTCTATTTTATGCATATTTATATAGAATAGTGTATTGTTTATTACTAATACTATTCATCATGTTAAGAAATTTATGTCCACTTTTGATATAGATATAAAATTCTATATTTTTCAGTTTGATTTCAACTTTTAATTAATTATTTATGAAGAAATGTAATACAAATAAGATTGAAAAGAGAAAAAATATTTCACAAAATAAGAAAGAGAAAGAATGAAAGAGGAGAAGACACATAAATAAATGATAAAATTGTATATATTGTTTTTTCTATATTTATGTAGTTAATTATAGTTTTTTTGGGTTATTCATCTGTATAACTCTATCATTAAATTAAGAACAATAAAATAAAAAGATAAAGAATTAAGTACATATAATATTTATGTGTATTTTTAAAAAAATATTGGTGACACATGTCAATGTTTGGAATGGCACGTGCCAACATTTCGAAGCTCATTTAAAAAAAACCTTATTATATTATAACATTATTAGAATATATATATATATATATAGGTTATATAATATCACATCTGGTTTTTCTATAGTTATGTAGCTAATTATAATTTTGTGGGTTATCCATCCATATAACCTTATCATTAAATTAAAAATAACAAAATAAAGAGATAAAAGAATTAAGTGTTACAATTATGAAGTACACATATCAATTTTTTATGTGTTTATATTTTTGTTTCTTTAAATGTAGGTGATACATCAGACATGTCATGTGCCAACATTTCAAATCACTCTAAAAAAAACCTTACTATATTATAATAGATAGATAGATATATATCGAATGGATAATTGTTTTGAACGAGATAGTGAATGGGACGAAAAATTCGGGATGGGTATGGGAGGGAACGAAAACCCGTCCCTTACAATTATGAAGTACACCCATCAATTTTTTATGTATTTATGTTTATTTTTTCTTTAAATGTTGGTGACACATGTTAATGTTTGGAATGCCACATGGCAGCATTTAAAAGCTCATTTAAAAAAAACCTTACTTTATTAGAATAGATAGATAGATCATCATGTTAAAAAATTTATGTCCACTTTTTTTCTGACGCGAATCTTTTGATATAGATGTAAAATTCTATATTTTTCAGTTTGATTTCAATTTTTAATTAATTATTTATGAAGAAATGTAATACAAATAAGATTGAAAAGAGAAAAAAAATGTTTCACAAAATAAGAAGGAGAAAGAATGAAAGAGGAGAAGACACATAAATAAATGATAAAATTGTATATATTGTTTTTTCTATAGTTATGTAGTTAATTATAGTTTTTTTTGGGTTATTCATCCATATAAATCTATCATTAAATTAAGAACAATAAAATAAAAAGATAAAGAATTAAGTACATATAATATTTATGTGTATTTTTTTAAAAAATGTTGGTGACACATGTCAATGTTTGGAATGGCACGTGGCAGCATTTCAAAACTCATTTAAAAAAAAACCTTACTATATTATAATATATTATTAGAATAGATATATATATATAGGTTATATAATATCACATCTGGTTTTTCTATAGTTATGTAGCTAATTATAATTTTTTGGGTTATTCATCCATATAACTTTATCATTAAATTAAAAATAACAAAATAAAGAGATAAAAGAATTAAGTGTTACAATTATGAAGTACACATATAAATTTTTTATGTGTTTATATTTTTGTTTCTTTAAATGTAGGTGATACATTAGACATGTTATGTGCCAACATTTCAAATCACTCTAAAAAGAAAACCTTACTATATTATAATAGATAGATAGATATATATCGAATGGATAATTGTTTTGAACGAGATAGGGAATGGGACGAAAAATTTGGGATGGGTACGGGAGGGAACGAAAACTCGTCCCAAAATTTTCAGGTCTCCTTTTGAAAAAAACTTTATTATATCTTATATAATATCACATTTATTTTTCTATAGTTATGTAGTTAATTATAGTTTTTTTGGATTATTCATCCATATAACCATATCATTAAATTAAGAACAACAAAATAATGAGATAATAGAATTAAGTGTTACAATTATGAAGGACACCCATCAATTTTTTATGTATTTATGTTTATTTTTTCTTTAAATGTTGGTGACACATGTTAATGTTTGGAATGCCACATGGCAGCATTTCAAAACTCATTTAAAAAAAACCTTACTTTATTAGAATAGATAGATAGATAGATAGATAGATAGACAGATTAGACAAACTTCTCTCCATCTAAGATGTCCGCATCAGCAAAATTTTTATTTTTTATTGGGCTTTTATACATTTTGGATATGTAAATTTTTGGGCTTCCACACATTAATTTATAATTAAAAAACATATTTATTCTTGAAAACACAAAACTATAAATTTTCTATAAAAAACAAAAATCAAAATGCTATTTCAAAAAATAAAAATAAAAGTGGATGAGATCAATGGTAAATTAACTTTCTTCATCTCACTGGAAATAAACGATCGAAATAAAAAAATTCTAATGGAATAGATATATTAAGTGGAGAGACATATATATTTACAATAGCGTATAAATATAAGAGAAAGTTTTTAAACAATTAACATATCAAAATTTATATTAAGAAAAGAACTTCAATATAGGTTTATATATTTTAAGATTAAAAAAAACTAAAACATTATTTAAAATTAAGAAAACAAACAAGAACCAAACTTAGAAGTAAATATACACTTATTCTACAAAACACAAAGATTAGAAATGCTTTTTCGAATAAAAAATAATAAAAGTGTTATTTCGAATAAGAGTAGTTGGAATCGATTAGCCCTGAGCATTTCAGGTTTTAGAACGAAATTTTATGGGTAAGGGACGGGAACGAATAATTTTGAAATTGAAAAACAATTCTCATAAGGGAATCCGATAATAACGGGTCATGAATTTTGGGTTACGTGACAAATTCTGGAAATTAACATAAAATATGTATATAAACTCTCAATAATTTGGGTAAAGATCAACTTATATATTTCGGGTAATTTCAGAAAAAATGGAAAAATAGAAATACGTTGAAAAGATTCAGGAAAATTCGGATAATTTCGTATAAATCCGAGAAAATATATAGAGTTTTAAAATTTTAAAAGGATAAATTGGGTATGTGATCTCATATTTGTTCTTCTCACGTACTCTTTCCGTACCCGTTTGAATAAAATAAATGATTCCAAAGATAGTTATTTTGAACGAGATTGATAATGGATGGGAAATTCAGGATGGATATGGGATGGAACGAGAAACCTGTCCCGAAATACTCAGAGCTAGGTTTGATGGTGAATTCAATTTGTTGATTTCACTAGAAATAAGGGATATAAAAAAAAAAAAACCAATTGACTAGATATATTGAGTAGGGAGACATATATACTTACAACATCATATAAGTATAAGAGAAAGATTTTTAACAATTCACATATCACAATTTAAGTTAAGAAAAAAACTTCATAATAAGATGTGTAAATATTTTAGGATAATAAAAAAACTAAAACAACATCTAAAAAAAGATCAAATATAAAGTAATACAAAATAAAATAAATATAAATATATGAAATTATAATATATAAATTTAAATTAATAAATAAATCCGCGCAACGCGCGGATTCATCTCTAATGTCTAAAATAAGACACTTTTTTGGGTGTCTTAGTTCTTAATTAAATTAATAATAAATTTCATATTAAAATATGTTTAAGACACTCAATATGAGTTCTCTATTGGGGTTGATCTAACATGCTCTAAAAGCTAAAGAAAATAGATGATTATTAAAAAAAAAATAGTTGGGCTCTGTTCATTTGCACAGTTTCCATAAACCAAATAACATTGATTAACCAAATTTAATTATAATAGTGTAAATGTATATAAAAAACAATATTTTTGGACGTCAAATAGTGTAGTTTAAGAAATATGAATTCGCAATGGTTAGTTGAACACCCAAATCGTCAACCGTAAAATTTCTCTCAAAAATTTCTCTCAAAAATTTCTTCACTTCTCTAAAGTGAGATTCACTATAAAAAGGTTGTATATATAAGAATTAAGACTAAGTAAACCACTGATGCAAATAATACTTAACGTCTGAGCACAATGGAGACATTGTTGTTGTTAGAAAGTGTTGGAGGAATCTGAAGCAACTCTTCAAACCACTCTCGAGGTATCTTAAATTCGTGGATATACTCCTCCAACCTTACGACCAAGTCTCTAGTGTCTTTCCGTTCCTCAGCAACATTTCCATGAACGAAGCCACAACTTTACACATATCCTTACAACAAACTAACATCCCATAAAACTCAGATGTGGTAGGAAACACCTCGTATTTTGATCTCCAACATTGATCCGGATGCAAGCCTTGTGAATCCAAATAGCTGTTTATATCCCTATCCTGTAGGGCATAAAAAGTGTTACTTACCACATGTGATTTTTTTACAAAATATATATGTTGTTTAGCCCAACAAAAAGTGAAAGATATGGTTCTACTTATGAATATATATACAAGAACATAAAAGAGGTTTTCCGGTGATAATACATCTATAGTGCTCCAGTCTGTTGCGGTTGCACTACAAGAGAGAGAGCTATAACCGACGGCCATTTACGTCGGAAATTCGTCGGAAACACTTGTTTCCGACCAAACAAGTCTGTCGGTTACATCTCGTCGAAAATTGCGTTTTGGTCGAAAATAATCGGTTATAATTTCCGACGGAATACCGAGGGAAATAAACCGACCGATTACCAACGGATATAAGTCGTCGGACGATTTCCGACGACATTCCGACGAATCCCTAGTCGGAATGGTAGATCGAAAGGTTGTCGGAACTCGGTCGGAAATTAATCCGACGGATTTCCGACGGAAACATTTCCGACGGATTGTTGTCCGACGGATTCGTTTCCGACAGACTTGTTTCCGACCGATTTTTTTCCGACGGACTTCTGACGAACTTGTTTCCGACGGATTTCCGACGGACTTTGTAATTCGTTAAATTATTTAAAAATTTAAAATATTTTATAGAAATTAATTTAAAAATAAAAATTTAAATAAAATTTAAATAAAAATAAAATTATAGAAATTAAAAATATATTATAAATTTGTTTTGAATAAAAATTAAAAACGAAAATAAAAGAAATTGTTTAGAACAAACGAACTACTTTTTAAACAAATGTGGAAACGATGCTTCCATTATTTCTTTCATCTGGCGTAGCTCTTCCCGTGTCGTTTCGTGTGCAGACTCCAACAGTTCATGCTTCTTCCCCATTTCTTCGACAATCACATCACGATCTTTAACTTCTTGGCTGAGCTTTTCGATCTCTTTTTGGTATTGCGAAGAGTATCGAAAACCCGAAGAAGAAGAATCAGCTCCATCGAATCTCGAAAGTGGGCCTAACCCTACGGTTCGACCCTTTACTTTCCGAGTTTCTAAAAAAAAGTATTAAAATATTAGATAATAAAAATTAAAAAAGGAAAATTAAAAAAGGAAAAAACTATGATAATTAAAAAAAAGCACCTCAAGAACAATGTTGTTGATCTCATCTCGGGTTAGCTCATTTGAGGACGTCGAGCCATCAGGATTTTCTTGGGAGAGTTGGGTCAAGCGATCGAACTTCTTTTTCTTGCATTTCTCCACAACCTCCCGAACACCGATGTCTTGAACTTCCCCGGTCTTTTTGTTGGTGTGCCTCGTCTCAATAACGTCGAGGTAATCGGGAACGACTCCACCCGCTTCTATCGTCTTTGAAAAATGAAATTATATAAGATAAACTATATAATAAATAAGAGCATGTCTGAAAAAAATATAAATTTACTTACCATTTCAGCCACTTGACGTAGGGTTGATTTTGCGCCCCCGTTGTGAACATAAATGCCTTTTCCTCCTATATTCAGCATGCTAGAGAGAAGCTGTTCTAAATAAGAATATATAAAAGTTACCATCTCTTTCACTATAAAGAAGATATGATGTACAAAGATCAGATAATTTTGGCTTTCCCTATATGAAATAATTTAAAAGATATGCATAATTATTAACACAGATCCGCGCGTAGCGCTGATAAAAGACCTAGTACTATATAAAAGTTGATGCATTATGTCATTGAGGGCGTCCACATAGGACGAAGAACCTCAATCTCATTGGTCCAAATCAACGTTTTTATTAAACACAAAAATGTTAAATATGATTAATAATTAAAATAAAGTAAACACACACAAAAAATAAAAAATGGAATTTAACTTGATATGTAAACTATTTTTTTGAAGGTTAACATAAAAAACTATTAACAAAAAACAAAAAGGAAAATAAACATAAAAAAGCTTAATAACAAAAACTAAACTATTTTTTTGGAAGATTAACATAAAAAACTATTTGATTAACAAAAAACAAAAAGGAAAATCACTATAAAAAATCTAACTAACAAAACATTTAAAAAGACATAGGATCAAAAAGATTCAACTCATTGGTCTAAATCAGCATTTTCATTAAACAAAAAAAGATAAATATAATTAATAATTAAATTAAATTAAAATACACAAAAACGGAAAATTAGCATAGTATAATAGAAAATTAAGACAATAAATTTTAACTAACAAAACAGATAAAAGTCTGAAAGTTATGTCAAAAATCCAAATATATAGTGTTTGTCAAGCTATTTGATTAACAAAAAACAAAAACGAAAATCAATATAAGAAAATATAACTAACAAAAAAATAAAAATACATAGGATCAAAGAGATTCAATTCATTGGTATAAATCAACGTTTTCATTAAACAAAAAAAGATAAATATAATTAATAATTTAAATAAATTAAAATACACAAAAATGGAAAATTAGCATAGTATAATAGAAAATTAAGACAATAAATTTTAACTAAAAAAACAGATAAAAGTCTGAAAGCTATGTCAAAAATACAAATCTATAGCGTTTGTCAAAATAAAATAGAAACACAATGTCACAAAAGCTAATCTAACAAAAAAATAAATATGAAACCTAATAACGAAAATATAAAACTGATGCATTATGTCATTGAGTACGTCCACACATGACTGATAAACTCAATCTCATTGGTACAAATCAGCGTTTTCATTAAACAAAATAAATTAAATATGATTAACAATTAAAATAAATTAAACACACACAAAAAGATTAAAAAATGCAATTTAACTTGATATGTTGATGCTTTATGTCATTGAGGACGTCCACATATGACGAAAAAACTCAATCTCATTAGTTCAATCAGCGTTTTTATTAAACAAAAAATGTTAAATATTATTAACATTTTAATTAAATTAAAACACAAAAAATAAACTTGATATATTAGAAATTTATTTGGAAAATTGTCATAGAAAAGCTAAATAGCAAAAAAATAAGGAAACTATATCTTAAAAAAATGTCAATAACTCGATAAAATAGTATATGTCAAAATAAAATAGAAATCAATGTTATAAATATTTTTAATATAGAAATTTACTTGATGTGTAGACTAAGTTTTTGGAAAATCAACATAAAAAGCTAACAAAAAAAAAATACAAAAATATTCTATATGATTAACATTTTAATTAGATTAATCACAAAAAATTAACTTGATATATAAACAATTGTTTTTGGAAAATCAAAATAGAAAATCAAAATAACAAAAAGTAAGGAAAGTATATCTTGAAAATGTCAATAACTCTACAAAATAGTATATGTCAAAATAAAATGGAAATCAATGTTAAAATTATTATTAAAAAAAAACAGAAATAACTTGATGTGTAGACTAATGTTTTGGAAAAACAACATAGAAAAGTAACTAACAAAAAAAGGGAAATTATGTCTTACACAAATGTCAATACATTCACATAATAGTATTTGTCAAAATAAAATAGAAATCAATATTAAAATATTAAAAATATTAAAAATATTAAAATCGTGTTTCTCAAAATAAAATAACAATCTATATAAAACAAAAGCTAATTAAAAAAAAACATCTTAAAGGAAACCAACTTGATATCTATGCTAACTTTTTGTAAAATCAACATAAAAAAATCTATCGAACAAAATAGAAAAAGCAAATTATATCTTAAAGAACGTCAATACATAAAATAAAAATATATGTAAAAATAAAATGGAATCAATATTAACAAAGCTAAACTAGCAAAGGAAAATTTTTATCTAAAAAGAAAATTAATTTGATATTTATAAGCTAGCTCTTTAGTAAATCAACAATAAAAAAGCTTAATTAACAACAAAAAAAGAACAAATTATGTCTTAAGTATATCAAAACATAGTCATGATAGTAATTGTCAAAATAAAATAGAAATTAATACCAAAAGATCTAAACTAACTAACAAACAAAAAGAAATTAATCTAAAATTTAGTTTAGGAAATTTATTATTTCTAAAGTATTGGCATCGACTATAAATAATAATATAAAGTTGCTATAAGTTACACAAATATACAAACCAAACATATTCTCCAAAAAAGTCAGAGTGCTTATTAAAATAATTGTTGCTTCGGTCTTTTTCTACCCAATCACTTCTGTTTTTGGGTTTCAACGAACTTATAAAAAAAAAAATTATTAAGAGACACAAAACAACAATAAAGTACTAAACTACAATCCATGTCTTCGTAGTAATAGGCTATTATGTTATGAGGCTAACATAAAATTAATGAATTCAATAATAAATTGCGGTAAATTCATAATCTGAATATTAAGTTATCAGATAGCCATTTATTAAAAAGATAAAAAAAACAGTCTATTAGACACAAAATACACAAAATAAAAAATATAAAACTATACACTCATAGTGAGTCATTACATAGCACAGAAAAAATTGAATACTATGCATACAAATTAACTTTTTCAGGTCATTCAATCAAATATATATATTTAAATGTATAGTAAAAACATCCACAATAGTGTATTAGCAGTTTATATGCAACCAAAAATATACAAGTAATATTTGAAAATAATACACAAGTAACTCTTCACTTTAAACATAACAAGTATTAAAGTCTGATTTCATATACATAGCTACTACTGATATATCATGGTTTTTACCCATTTTTGGACCATGATATAAGTGTTTTTATAGAGTCTTTTTGCTATTTTCGAGTCTATATAGAGTCTTTGCAGGTTCAGGTACAATTGGAGCTAAATTGGAGATTCGGATACATTTTGGAGCTTAAAGGAATGAAGTCACGAAGTGATGAAGTCAGGACCGGATTTACACGCAAGGTGTCGATCGACACCACCTAGTGTCGATCGACACCAGGTTTTCCAATATCCAGAATCGAGAAGTTTCCATATTTTGAAGAAAAGGAAATCTCCAAAGCTTTTCCTAATCTTCCAAGGAATTGAAGATGCAAACCTAGGCCTATAAATATAGTTGTCAAAGCCATTGTTTAGGCATAATCTCATACTTTAAGAATCATAGAAGTTTAGGGTTTTTTTGGAGAGAAAAATCAGACTCCTTCAGAGCTGATTTGGAACTCCTTTATTTTCTTCTATTGATTTCTTTTATGCTTTCTATTCAAATAATGATTTCTGTTTCATTGATTAGTTCCTGTCTCTTATACACATCTAGATGTGTATAAGAGACAAGAACTAATGTTAGATGAGCAAAATACCTATTCGCAAAGAGATTTGGTTTAGGATTTTGTGAACAATCGAACCTGATATTAATGCTTGTCTGAATTGTTTGAATTTGCAAAGAGATTTGGAATTCTAGGGTTTAGACATAGATAATCTTCGCAGCGAGAGTTGGTTGATTTTACATTAGTGTTTCGAGTTCTAGAACAGTTCTTAATAAATTCCTAACATTCTGTCTAGACCTGCAATTTGGATCACCTGAGAATTTCCGTAAACCTAGCGTCTCGTCTCGTGAACTTACATCGCTTTTAATTGCTTTCTGTCTTTTACTTTTAATTTTATCTTCTTAGTTTAATTCGAACTTAGAAATTTGTTGTGTGACTATCACTTCCTTGTGGATTCGATCCCTAAGTACTACAACTGATCTCTTAATTTGAGAGAGTAGCTCTAGGGTAAATTTGAGAGCACATCAAATTTTGGCGCCATTGCCGGGGAAGGAGATTAGTTACCTACAGAGTTCTAATATTAGAATTTTGTCTAGGTTTTATTTTTTATTTTTATTTTTGGTTACTAATTTTAGTATCTTATTCTTGTTTTCAGGTGCATGCTTAATCGCATTACCAGAAGCAACAAGGACAAAGAACTAATCGCACTCAACCAGGAACTAGGTCGTCTCGAACGCAAGAACCGAGCATCTACACGAGTGTCGATCGACACCAATAGCACCGATCGACACCAATAGCACCGATCGACACCCTGCGCAGGATACGATGGATGATCTTATGGTTCTGATCCGAGACGCTGAAGGCAACTTGGTTGATACAGAAGGGCGCAGAAGGAACGCCCAAGGACAGAGACTTGATGAGGCTGGCGCCGTCATCTTCGAACAAGAGTTGCTCGATGGTGTCGATCGACACAACCTAGTGTCGATCGACACCATGCACATGCAGACGTTGGACGTGGAAGAACGTTTGGTGAATACAACCGACCAGACCAGTTCTATGCTAATAGAGCTGCAATCCGTCCTCCTGCTTTCCAGAGGAATGATTTCGAGTTGAAACCTGCTTACTACACATTGGTTTCTCAGCATCCATTCCATGCTCTTCCTAATGAGCATCCAATGGACCACATTGAGAGGTTTAAGGACTTGGCATCAAGCATCAAGGCCAATGGAGTTACATATGATTATCTCTTCTGCAAGCTTTTCCCTTACTCAGTTGCTGGAGATGCATCATAATGGCTGAACCAGTTGGATCCAGGATCCTTGACCACTTGGGAGGACACAAAGAATGCATTCTTATGCAATTTCTTTGATGATGCAAGATCTGAGGAGCTGAGGATGAAGATCATTACATTCTCTCAAGGACCAATTGAAGCATTCAAGGCTGCTTGGATGAGATTCAAGGCTTACCAGAGAGACTGTCCACATCACGGTTTCAGCGAGCCACAACTACTGGGAATTTTCTACAGAGGGATCGATTGGAGGTACCAGATGGCTCTGGATGCTGCCAGCAATGGAAACTTCAACACTAGATATCCAGAAGATGCATATGTGCTGATTGAGAATTTGGTTTCTAGCAATAGTACCAAGAATGCAGATCTTGATAGGAAGAAGCGAGCTGAAAATTTGGATGAGAATCAGATTGCTCAGGTGAATGCTAAGTTGGACTCTATGCATAACCTTCTAATAGGAAAGAAGCAAGTCCAATATGCAGCTGAAGTGGAGACCTTTGAGCCAGAAGAACAAGAAGTCAATTACATCAATGGTGCTGGTTTTCAAGGACAGAGGTTCAACAATCAGCAAGGCTATGGTTCTTCTCACCAGAAGCCTTTTCAAAGCAACAACTTCAATAGAACTTATGGTTCTTCTTCTTACCAGAATCCTCATGCACAAGACAATAAGATGGAGTCCATGATTCAACAAATCTTGGAGGGAGGGACAACAGAAGATGACTGTGGACTTCAATGGGAAGATCGATGCCTTGTACACTGATCTGAATGGGAAAATTGAGTCTCTAGGTACTCATATGAAGCAATTGGATGTCCAAGTAGCTCAAACTGCAGGAGCTTTGAAGGGACAAGAAGGATTTCTTCCTGGAAAGACGGACGTGAATCCGAGACACCATGTGAATGCCATCAAGATCCAGAATGGGGAGAACCTTCAGCCTGTGCAGAAAAGAGGGCTAAGTACTACAGAATTCGAGGAGCTTGAAGATGTAGAAAATGCTGCGGAGTTAATGTCGATCGACACTACTGTGTGTCGATCGACACCCAAGGAGAAACCATACGAATCAAGCTCGATCGACACAGCATCCTCGACACGAAACATCAGTGTCGATCGACACCAGCTGAGTGTCGATCGACACCAGCTGGATGTCGATCGACACCACTCTCAGACATCACGTGAAGCTTCACAAGTTGCATTGGAAAGAGTCTACAAGGCCAAGATTCTAAATCCTCCTCTACCCAAACACCTAAGGCCGCCCATTAGTGCAAAAGAGCTGGCTGGTTTCAACAAGAAGGTGAGAAGGAACTCCAATGTGATTTCATTTGCTGAAGCTTGGGAGGATTATCCTTTGGGAGTTTTCTTTAAGAATTGCAGAGAGAGCCTTGAAGAAATTGAAGAACACTTCAACAGAGCAAGGGGTACACCACCCCCATTGAAGCAGCTGCTTAAGGTTGAAGACCCTGGGATGTTTATGGTTCCATGCTCCATTGTAGGAGTTGAGTTTCAACAATCTATATGCGATTCTGGTGCTAGTGTTAACCTCATGTCAAATGTTATTGTAGAGAGATTGGTAATTGCTGACATTCAACCTCCAAACATGACCCTCGAGTTTGCCAACTCTTCCACCACAGTTCCATATGGTACAATTCCAGACTTGCTTGTCAATGTTGGGAATTGTCTAGTTCCTACTGATTTTCAGGTTGTGTAAGTTAGCATTTTTTTTGTCATGTCTTTTATTCTTGGAAGACCATTTATGGCCACAGTAGGAGCTATTGTAGACATGCCTAATAAGAGTATTTCTTTCTCTAATGTTGACAAAGTAGTTTTCTACAAAGCTATCCCTTCTACTTGAACTTTCAAACTCATCTCTTGTATTGCTGTGATCGCTGTATATGAGCTTGATTCTAAAGAGCAAGTGAACAAAGTGGCTGTTCAAGAGGCATTAGCTGAAAATTCTGAGAAAGTTGTGGAGCTTGAAGATTGGAGTGGAAACAATCATCTCTTCAGGACTACGGGCGAAGATGAGGGTCTACTCAATGCCAAGTTGATGGAGGAAGATGTTTTCATCATGGAGACAAGGATTGCAGAGCAGAATTGGAGAAAAAGAGCAGAGATTCGAGCTACTGGTTTAGTGTCGATCGTCACATTTAGCATCGATCGACACCATCCGCGGATCACTCGAGAAGATGTGTCCAAAGCTGCAACTCTATCATCTTTGGTCCAACAGATGCCTCCACATCCTACATCCCAGAAATATCGAAAGAAGCAAAGGTACACATTTCCTGGAATTAAATCCAAACCCCCTGATCTTATCAATAAGAACTTTAAATGTTTAAAAGATGCTGCACACTTATGCAAACCACAAGATTCTCGTAGAAGGCTTGGTGTTTCTTTTGATGATTTTGCAGGGAAACGAAGTGTCCCACCCGAAGTCAAGTCCTGCCCTGCTGCTGTTCCTCAATTCCTTGGTCGCTTTCATGCACCTAATGCCTATACACCGCCATGGATGAGAAGACATTCGTCTGGGAAGCATTCACTGCCACCCTCTGATCCACCAGACGTCTAAACCCCGACACAGTCAAGCTAATGAATGAAAACGAGCGCTGAGTGGGAGGCAACCCACTGTTAGGTACGTTTTCTTTTTATTTTGTTTTGGTCTTACTAAGTCCTAGTTTTATTCAGTTGAAAAAGGCGACATTGGACTCGACATTGACTAGTGTCGATCGACACCACTATGGCGTCGATCGACACCACGCGCAGACGAAGGTAAGTCTTCTATCTGGTCTTTTATGTTGTTTCTAATCTTTCTTTTAGCCAACTTCGGGCTTGATAACACTAGGGAAAGTGTTGTTTAAGTCTGGGGGAGGTGATTACTGACTTTGTGTTTTGTTTTGAGAGTCAATTGAGTCAGTCAAAAACTTTGTTTTATTGAGTCAAAATCAGTTGAAATTTTCAGTTTTTCTTGGAACTAACTACAGAATGTTGACACTTGAAGGACCATTTCTTTAGTAATTGATTACAGGTCTTACTAAGTAGAAAGCTGCAAGTGGATCAATCTAACAAAGAGAGTTCAGGTCCCCTTATGAGAACTAGGTACGTGCAGAACTTGATTCCTCTTTCAGTCTGAACAAATAGAAAATTGCAGTCTCTCCTTGATCTTCCCTTGAGAAAAGAAAAAGAGTCTAAGTCTCGGAATAGTGCAAAGAACCTCATGAGCCTGTCTCCTCACAAGGAACAATATTAGTGAGTGCTCTTGAACATGTCTCCTCACAAGGAACACAAGTAGAGAGTAGCACTACTCCCGAGACTTCAAAAGAATAAGAAGAGTCCATGAAAAGATCTTAGAACACCCTGAAAATGGGCAACAGTTGACTAAGGGAAGAGAAAATAGGAGAGCTGTACAAAGAGAATCTTGTTCGGGCACTAAGGAAGGGAAAGAATCAGAAAAGTTCTGTGGCAATACCACTGTTAGAGTTCGAAATTTTACCAAGGAAAGGATCTGGATTCGAACTGGGAGATTGCTAAGCTTGTGGTAAGTATACTGAACTTTCCTAAGGTTGGCTCTACTGCATATGGATTCAAGAGTGTTAACGAGTTGTGGCGTTCTAAAGGATAGCTGGATATTTCGGTTTTCAAACTTCGACTCTATATTTAGTTTCTGTTTTGCTTGAGGACAAGCAAAAGCTAAGTCTGGGGGAGTTGATATATCATGGTTTTTACCCATTTTTGGACCATGATATAAGTGTTTTTATAGAGTCTTTTTGCTATTTCCGAGTCTATATAGAGTCTTTGCAGGTTCAGGTACAATTGGAGCTAAATTGGAGATTTGGATACATTTTGGAGCTTAAAGGAATGAAGTCACGAAGTGATGAAGTCAGGACCGGATTTACACGCAAGGTGTCGATCGACACCANATCTTAAAGAACGTCAATACATAAAATAAAAATATATGTAAAAATAAAATGGAATCAATATTAACAAAGCTAAACTAGCAAAGGAAAATTTTTATCTAAAAAGAAAATTAATTTGATATTTATAAGCTAGCTCTTTAGTAAATCAACAATAAAATAGCTTAATTAACAACAAAAAGAACAAATTATGTCTTAAGTATATCAAAACATAGTCATGATAGTAATTGTCAAAATAAAATAGAAATTAATACCAAGAGATCTAAACTAACTAACAAACAAAAAGAAATTAATCTAAAATTTAGTTTAGGAAATTTATTATTTCTAAAGTATTGGCATCGACTATAAATAATAATATAAAGTTGCTATAAGTTACACAAATATACAAACCAAACATATTCTCAAAAAAGCCAGAGTGCTTACTAAAATAATTGTTGCTTCGGTCTTTTTCTACCCAATCACTTCTGTTTTTGGGTTTCAACGAACTTATAAAAATAAAATTATTAAGAGACACAAAACAACAATAAAGTACTAAACTACAATCCATGTCTTCGTAGTAATAGGCTATTATGTTATGAGGCTAACATAAAAATTAATGAATTCAATAATAAATTGCGGTAAATTCATAATCTGAATATTAAGTTATCAGATAGACATTTATTAAAAAGATAAAAAACAGTCTATCAGACACAAAATATACAAAATAAAAAATATAAAACTATACACTCATAGTGAGTCATTACATAACACAGAAAAAATTGAATACTATGCATACAAATTAACTTTTTCAGGTCATTCAATCATATATATATATTTAAATGTATAGTAAAAACATCCACAATAGTGTATTAGCAGTTTATATGCAACCAAAAATATACAAGTAATATTTGAAAATAATACACAAGTAACTCTTCACTTTAAACACAACAAGTATTAAAGTCTGATTTCATATACATAGCTACTACCGATATTTAAACCCACATAAATAACACATGAGTAACACCTCATATAATACCATTTAGATAATAAAGTATGAAAGTATTATGAATCAAACGTAAACTGTCAAACCTAGACATGCTATGCAAATCATAACATTGAGAAAACACGCATAAGTTAATACAATGATAAATGGTTCAAAGACTCCACACCAACCAAAAAAGTTGAACAAGTATTTTCTAATATCAGGTTGCAAGTAAAACTGATTTGAAAGATAAAAAATGAACAAAAATATAAGATAAAACATATGAAAAACTCGACGGAGAAGCAAGAAGTTGTCTTGCATGATCATTGAAACATCGAAATTTATTGTATGTTTAATTTCTCAGGTGCAAGGTTATTTTTTGTTTGCAATATCGCGATCCTTTTCTTTGATTGTCTCAGATAAATTTGTACGAATCTCAGTATGCATATTAGAAATTAAACTATTTTTCCTATATATGTTGTCAGAGTTGCATGATTTTAACAAAAAATAGGAAATTATATTATGTTGAAAAATATGATAAAAGCATATATATTAAAGAAATATTTTGTTAAGGTTTATAAAATGTCAAATTATTCGTCTTCTATTATTATTTCTACACACATGACATATAACTCAATGTGTTCAAAAAAACAGATTAGTTATTTAATCAAGTAAAAATCAATTGACTTATTTTTCTTATTTTTTACAGCGTATTATTATTTTATTTAACAAATTTGCAATCTTATAAACATATATAATTAGGAGAAAATGATACATTATATGTTTAATATATTTTTATAAAATAATTCTGTTAATTTATTATGCATTCGATAATTTAAAAGTTACTAAAAAAAGAATAAACTAAATCATTAAAATACCTAGTAATTAAAAAAGAAAAAGAGAAGTCCTATTTTCTAAATTTGTATTGCGAATGCCATTATGGTGTGTATAAATGAAATTTAGTATTGCAAAAAAAAGTAAAATTTGACTACCGAATAATTCGTGGCCAATTGGCGCGCGGTTAATCTCATAGCTAACCGACATTGTAACATCACAAAGGCGACTGAATTAGAAACATCCCAAATTGATTGCTTCTTTTCATCATGAGATGAAATTGCTAAATCACTAAATCTCAGTGTTCATCAGCTATTTTTATTTCATTACTTGAAGTTTGATCTTACATAAGTTCAAAAAAAAAAAGTTTGTTCTTACAGTATTGTGAGATCCGAAACTTACACCAAGATTTTGTAATGATTTAAGTAGGAAAAAAGAGGGTTAGATCTTCTGTGAGTCAAAGATGAATGTAAAATTG
Source organism: Alliaria petiolata (assembly GCA_020283515.1). Classification (NCBI taxonomy): domain Eukaryota; kingdom Viridiplantae; phylum Streptophyta; class Magnoliopsida; order Brassicales; family Brassicaceae; genus Alliaria; species Alliaria petiolata. The sequence continues at coordinate 37,903,903 of JAHZTW010000003.1, forward strand.
ATATAACGAACTGTACTTTGTATTGAATGATCAATGAACAATTACAAGAAATCTCAAAGGAGATGTATTTTTAGTGCGAACAAAAAATTCTTAGGCTTACAATGAATGCGAGCTAAAAGGAGCTCTGAGTATGTGTAAAGCGTGGTAAAAGAGTAAAAAACTGTCCCTGAATCTGAATGCTCCCATCTTCTTTATAGTGAATGTGTACATCTCTTTATCACAGATCAGATAATCTCTATATGATATAGACCTAGTCTGCATATATGAAATAACATGGTCTTTCACTACAAAATAATTTAAAAAAATACTTTTTGCCTCAAGTTTTTCAGTCGTTATTTCAAGCAGTTACATGAGACGGCATGCATTGACGTTATCGTCATTAAACATATTACTAACCCTGTCGTCTCCACGACAACCTACGGGGATATTACCATGTTGTTCCGTACCATTGTAGCCATGTCTGTAATAGTTATAACTCTCTTTAAACTCTTTTGACGGATCTACGAAATAGTTTTGAGTAGATGTGAAGTAAAGTGGAGGCTCAGGGTATGGCCAAAACTCAGCTCTCTTCCCGGCTCGTCTCACGGCTTTGAGCACTTTGTTTCTGTCGACGTATCCCACCACTCTCACTCTTCCCATCTCTCTCTCCACCTCTACTGAATCAACTCCTGTGATTTCAATCAATTTCATTATATATAACCTTGTCTTTAACAAGAACAATTTTTGATTGATATATATATATATGTGTCTTGGTTTAATTTGTTACCTCGGAGTTTTGAGATTGCGTTCCTAACGATCCTGACGCAACCAGTGCAACACATCCTGACCTTGAGATCAACCGTCTAGGTGGCATGGATGTCAAACACAAAACATTAGGTTTCTTATGAGAAACTTTGGATTTATACATAATTAAAAACTAGCATTTTTATAAGATGTAGTGTCAAACGGATCAATTTAATATTATGAACATATAGAAAGCTAGAAGATTGCATAGGAATGGACATTTTAATGGAGCCAATTTAACCAAATAAAACTAATTAATCGGTTCTGCAAATACTCAAATAAAACAATCCATGCCAAATGCTATAGACCATTGTATTGGGATGGTGATAATTCGGTTCAAATGTTCATTCTTCCAATACAATGGTCTAGTTTTTTTTTTTTTTTATCATTTGTCCGGTTGGTTCTAAAATTAGTACTCAATTAGAACAGTCCATACCAAAATCAAACATAGTTTCCCAACGAGAAAAATAATAATAAGTTTCCCAACGAGAAAAATAATAATAAAATAGACCCGCTTTTTGTATGTTTATTTACCCTATACATATGTACCTTATGACAAAAAAGTATCATTATAGTTTTATATTTTTATATCATCATTACCAAGTCAAACTAAATTGAATAGAAAATATTTTGGCTCTAACTCGGTAGCAATTATCTCTAATCGAAACCGAATCAACGGATTTAAAAAAAAAAAACCGAAAAAGCAAATGGCATTGCCTATGATGCGCTGGATTTTCAAAGAAAACAAAAAAAAAGAACCTGCAAAGAGAGTGGACGTCTCTTAGACATCCTGAAGTAGCTGATATGTGTGGTGGGTCTTGGATTAGGTCCAGGACGGCGTCTGAAGGAGAAAATTCTTGCAATGATAGCGACAATGGACTTGACACTTTTTGCTATAAAAGGAGACATCTACGATGAATAGACCATAGAATATTGGACTCAATATATACATGATGGTAATATATATAGATCTAGAGAGATGAAAAATTGGGAGATAGGAGAAGCTGAGACACATTGCGACATGAGTAAACAAGAGAGACTAACTTAATTACGGAAAGGAATATGTAGAAATTGAGATGGAGATGTTATGTAAGCAAAGTAAGCAGCTTTTTGTTATTGTTGTTGTTACATCTCGTGATCTGCTCTTGCACACTTGTGTTTTTTTTTTTTTTTAATAAATTAATGGTGTTAAGTTGTTTTAGTTAGACGCAGGGTTTGGCCTTATGACGAGGAAAAGTATATGTACACGTTCGTATATAAAACTTATTAACTAATTTAAGATACAATCAAAAGCAACGTATGCATGTTACTGAAGGTGGGTAGCCTAGTGATTAGTGGAAAGAGTAAGTTTATTGTGCTCTAAGCTCAATCCCAAAGGGATATTTTACTCTATGTCATGGTATAATCAACCGCCGAGTTCCAGACCCACTAAGATATAAAAGATCTCGGCCTCGGAGTTCGAAGTTATTAAAAAAAAAGAATATGCATGTCTAATTATTCTTCTTGTCACAAAGGCCCAAAACTCATTAGATTTAGTCGGCTAATTAAAAGTTAAACAAAGAAAACTCATTGGTGTCTACTACTGCAAATTACATATGCCTCTTCAATTAGAGCAATCAGACTTCCAATGTGCGTCACATTTTTGCGGTCATTTTACCGATGATTTCATTCCTTCATCGGATTTTGGGAATGATAGTTTCTCCTTCGCGAACACTATAACAGTGTAATCATGTGTAATCATATGCTAAATCAATTTTTGTTTAAAAGAGAAATGGAGGTACAATGTGGAAAGCATTAAATTGGACAATAGTCAATTGTTACACATTGGAAATTGAGAAGAATTCTCAAGGTGGAGATTTTTCACCATTGAGATAATGATTTTTTTTTTTAACCATTGATCTTCGTATATTTGGCCATAGATTGATAAAACTAATTTTGGGTTGGATAGATTATGAATAGTAATGCACAGTGTGAATCGAGCTCTAATACCATGTTAAGTTACATGAGCTTTCAAGTCAAAATGGTAATATTGTCGGGAAATTGCTCATTTAATTCTTCAAGTGATGCGGTCATCAAACCATTGGTTGAACCGGAGCTCCATCAACATGCCACTCAAACCACTAAGGGTCCGACCAAGACACATGTGACTCTAATGGAGCATATTTAGCCAACCAGCAGAAGTTAAGAAGCGAATCAACTTGTTCCAGAAAGTTGACTCATCAGAGATTCACGCCGAAGTGGAATCAGCTCAAGCTGAGCTCCTATGACGAAGTTATCCAACTTGCAAAACGGATGATGCCAAACTTACCCGAGTCGGATATACACGCATTAAATGGAGGATTCCGACCGAACCAGGAGGAAATAAGTTGTAAATCAACTTGTTCTGGAGACTCAACTCATCATAGAATCATGCCGAAGTGGAATCAGCTCAAGCCGAGCTCATATGACGAAGTTGTTCAACTTCTAATTCAGAGGCGTCTCAGCTTGCCTTATTCGGAGTCTCACGAGTTAGCTCAAGATCAAACGTTTCTGTGGCGACCAGGAGACTTTAATAATGATCTAGAAGCGTCTTCAAAGGTCCTACAATGCTCCAGCACTCAGAGGATTAGGCGAATCCTCTTGTCCCTCAACTTACCAAAAATGGACCCGAGTGCATTCAAAGTGTTCACATTGCAACAGCTTCTTCCAAATCTATTTGTGCACGTACTAAAGGCCATACACGTGACTAACAAGGTTCCAAAGAAGCTTCAAGTCTTCCTCATTTGGCCAACAATCAAGCATTAAAGACCATATCAATCAAGCCTTTTATTGATCTATCATTTATACTGATTCATTTGTCATTTATGTTGATTTATTTTCTCTTTTAATGTTTTAGAATAGCCTTGGTCGAGCTCTATATAAGCTCTTTTACTTATTCATTGTAAAATACACAACTTTTATAAAGAAAAATTCCCTTTTTATTTGCTTCAAAAGAAAGAGTTATTTGAATCAATTGTACTTGCGAGTTTTAAGACTTTTTGTGGAATCAGAAAGCTTATAATCGTTGAGAGTCTAGTTGTCCATGCAAGGAATAGCCCTTGGAAACTAGAGTCTCAAACCGTTGCTTGCGGAATCAAACAACAAACTGGTTACTCATCATCTACTTCGCCTCTATCTCGCGGCTAAGACTTGAATCAAGGGTGTAAGGCTTTGGTGGATTCCGAGTCTTGTGTCATCAAGTATTTGCAATCGACACTTTTATTTCCCAAGTATCGCTTGTGCAGATTAATTTCTCAAGTTTGAGTTGACTGCGCAAATTTATACATGAGAAAAATCAACGTTACCGAAAAAACGGAAACGTTACCGTTGACTTTATATCTCAGTCTAATTTTGCAAAGTTAACATAAACTCGAGGAATTAATTTGTCAAATTGAAAGTTGGAGAATTAATCTGCACAACTAGAAAAACTTGGGGAATTAAATGATCATTTTTATTTAAAAAATTATAATTATTTTCATAAATCATGATTATTTGTAGAATACCATCAAATACTTTTTTTAAAAAATATTATTTTTATTATATTATGTTTTCCAAAAAATAGAGTCTTGGTCTTGTGGTGCAAGACACAAAACTAATGCAATTATATTATGAGATTTGAAACGTTATTCAACTGTTAGTTAATGACATGTTTTCATAATATTAAGATAATAGATTCGTTTAAATATCTAAACTTAGTAAATATAAAAGAAAAGTAAAATTTAATTTTTAGTTGGGAGATTTTTTCAAAAATATAAAAACCGATCCCATCGATCTCGTTGACTAGGCTCCACCTTTCTCTTTTATTTGTATTTTCCCAAATTAATAGCAACATGTATTTTTTATCGGGTGTTGAGTGTATTTATTATGAGTGTTGTTGGAAAATAAATAATGAAATAATATACTTCACACGAGAGTAAGACGACACATTAAGTTTTTGCTATTAAGAGAGACGATTTGTTCATCATTCATTTCAGTCATGAAATATGGTGTTTTGTTTATGGTTTATTGTGTTCTCACATTTCTCATTCTAAGCAATGTTAGAGGTAATTTTCCTTTTTTTTTTTGGGGGTATCCATTGTCTATCTAATTTTTTTTACAATTTAACAAGTTTTTTTGTGCATGGTTGATACAACACAATAGAGGTGGAAGCCATAAACAAGTTTGGGTGCAACATGACATATCCTTTTCCTGGAAATTGCGGAAATAATGGACCTAATTTATGTGTTAGCGACATGAAAAAAAGACCTGACGCGCCAAAAAATCTGAACATACGTTGTGATCAATGTAAAGATCATCCAAGTTTGCGTAAGGGTGGGCCTCCAGACCGTATATGTTACTGTCTATATGATTGCTAAGTTTTACTATATATCTCCATAACCAAAATTTCTTTACTAATAAAGAAAAAAGAGGCTGTCGAAAGTCTTTTAGAAGAAAAAATAAATAACATGTCTGTGTTAGACTAATGTTTTTTTCCTAAGTAAATTACTTTTGGTTCAATAATTGTGAGTTAATAATATCCAAATTGTAACTTCCTTATATATAAAAGAAAACGAGTTTGTTTTTTCTTATGTGATTGTGTATGTGGGTAAGGAATAATGGTCAATGACCAGGCCTTGTCAGTTACTGTATCAAAACATGAAAAACATATTTATTATAAACCAATCACTGCATTCCACATCAGATGTTGTCTACTAAGATGTCAAGCCCAAGCCTGAAGCAATCCACAATCGTAAGCAAAAGCCTGCATCAACCCACAATCGAAAGCAATCAAACATAAGGTACTCCCTTCGTTTCAGAAACAATGTCATTTTGACTCTTGATTTTTGTTTCACAAAAAAATGTCACTTCACATTTTCAATGCAATTTTTAAAACTAAATCACAGTTTTATACCTACTATTTTAACCTATTAATTAGAGAGAGAAACTTATTTAGTGTATTAATAAAAAACATAAAAGAGATTTACAAGTTTTTTTTAATTTGTGTGAAAAATATCATAATAGTTATGGAGTAGTATAGTTCAAACACCAAATTAGGATGACCATCAAGAAACGGTTTCGTCTCCATCTTCTTAATTTACATTTGATAAAGAAAAAGAAAATTCAACTGGGCTGTAACATTTCATTTTTTTATTCAAATTGTTTATATATTATTCTTCTTATCACAATTCACAAAGGCCGAAAGCTCATCAGATTTAGTCAACTAAAAAAGTTAGTATAAACAAAGAAAACTCATTGGTGTCTGCTACTGATAATATGCATATTCTTCTTAGAGCAATCAGACTTCCAATGTGTTGAAACTATATCTTGAAAAACGTACGTCCACATTTTTCCGGACATTTTACGGATGATTTTCTTCATCAGATTTTGGGAGTGATAGATTTGCCTTGGCGAACACTTTAACAGTGTAATCATATGTTAAAAATCAAAATTTGTTTAAAAATTAAATTATTCAACCGTTAATTTATGAGATGTTTTCAGAATATTAAGATAATAGATTCATTTTAAATATCTAAACTTAGTAAATATAAAAGTAAAGTCAAAAATCTAAAAACCGATCCCATCGATCTCGTTGACTAGGCTCTCCACCTTTCACTTTTATTTTTCTTTTCCCAAACTAATAGTAACCTGTATTTATTATGAGTGTTGTTAGTGGCAAAGAAGAAGAATATATTTCACACGAGAGTAAGACGACACACTAAGTTTTTGCCATTAAGAGAGACGATTTGTTCATCATTCTTTTTAGTCATGAAATATGGTGTTTTGTTTATGGTGTCTTGTGTTCTCACATTTCTCATTCTAAGCAATGTTAGAGGTAATTTTCCTTTTTTTTTTTCTTGAGGTATCCCATTGTGTATCTAATTTCTTTTTACAATTTGACAAGCTTTTTCGTACATGGTTGATACAACACAATAGAGGTGGAAGCCATAACCAAGTTTGGGTGCAACATGACATATCCTTATCCTGGAAAATGCGGAAACAATGGACTTAGTGCATGTGTCAACGTCATAAAAAAAACTCCTGGCGCTCCAAAAAATCTGAACGTACGTTGTGATCAATGTAAAGATCGTCCAAGTTTGCGTAAGGGTGGGCCTACATAGCGTATATGTTACTGTTTTTATGATTGCTAAGTAATACTACATCTCCATAACCAAAATTTCTTTACTAATAAATAAAATAGAGGCTGTCGAAAGTCTTTAACATGGATCTGATAGAAGAAAAACTAAAGAACATGTCTGTGTTAGACTAATGTTTTTTTCCTAAGTAAATTACTTTTGTTTCTATAAATGTGAGTTAATAATATCTCCAAATTGTAACTCCCTTATATATAAAAAAAACGAGTTTGTTTTTTCTTATGTGATTGTGTGTATGTGGGTAAGGAATATATTGGTCAATGACTGTATCAAAACATGAAAAACATCTTTATTCTAAATCAATCACTGCATTCCACATCAGATTATGTCTACTAAGATGTCAAGCCCAGGCCTCCATCAACCCACAATCGTAAGCAATCAAACATAGTGTAGTTCAAACACCAAATTAGGATGAGCATTAAGAAACGGTTTCGACTCATCTTCTTAATTTACATTTGATAAAGAACAAAAAAAAATTAACTGGGGTGTAACATTTCGCTTATTTATTCAAATAGTTCATATATAAAACTTATTAACTAATTTAAGATACAATCAAAGTATGCATGTCACCAGAAGTGCAACAGCGACGAATACGTTTTATTGGGTTCTATGTTCATTCTCCTTTTAAAAGGGATATCTACTCTGTGTCAAAATATATAAACCGTCTAGCTCGAGACCCACAAAAATATAAAGACCTTGGTTTCGAGGTCCAAGGTTACTAAAAAAAACATATGCATTGGTGTTTGCGATTGCAAATATTTTTCTTGTAACAAAGGCCGAAAACTCATTAGATTTAGTCAGTCAACAAAAAGTTATAGTCAACGAAATCTCATTGGTGTCTGCGAATGCAAATATGCATTTTCTTGTTAGGCTACTTACAATGGGTATATTGAATAAGAAATTCAATAGTTTAATGAAAATTTTGTTGAAATCGTTCAACAGGTTAATCACCGAAAGAAGGGGATGTTCTTGCCACTTGGCGTGTTCTGATTGGACAAATTTGTTTGATAGATATTAATATATGAATAAGGATATGTGTTGTGTTTTCATTGTTTGCTCAGATTTGACCTAGGGCATGTGTCAGCGACATGAAAAAAAACTCATGGCGCACCAAAAAATTTGAACATACGTTGTGAATGTAAAGATCGTCCAAGTTTGTATAAGGGTAAGCCTCCAGAGCGTATATGCAGCTGTCTATATGTTTGCTAAGTTTTACTATATATCTCCATAACCAAATTCTCTTTACTAATAAATAAAAAGAGAGGCTGTCAAAGTCTTTAACGTCTGTCTGATAGAAGAAAAAATAAAGAACATGTATGTGTCATACTAATTTTTTTTCCTAAGTAAATTACTTTTGGTTCTATATATTACCATTAGAAGACTCTGCTAGACCAGACTCATTGGACGGGAGCTTTACAAAATCGGAAAAATATACGGTCAAATATGGATCCACTACTGAACATGAATTTCTTTCTAGTGGAGATGATCACAAACCGTATGGATCGGATATCAGTACGTTACAGACTCATGCGTGGAAGGTCAAATGTCCACCAAAAATAAAATATTTTATGTGGAAAATACTATCGGGTTGTATATTGGTCATGCACAAGTTACATAGTAGAGGTATCAATTGTGATCCTTAATGTGGAATATGTGGAGCAAAAAAGAAAACCATAAATCATACTCTATTTGAATGTCCTCCGGCATTCCAAGTCTGGGCATTATCGGCCATCTCCACTCCCCCGAACACGTTTCCGACAGAATCTATATACTCTAATATGACACATTTATTTTCTCATATGCTTAAGAATGATGAAATAACGGTGTATCATGATTATTGTGGTATATTTGGAAAGACATAAATGATAAATTTTTCTCAAATATAGAACGGAATCCCCGCAAAGTGCTAAGAATTGCGCTAGCGGAAGCAAAGGCATGGGAAGTGGCTCAGATTGAAGACGTTGTGATAAACCACCCGCAAAGTAATCTGACTTTACCGGTTCAGCCTTATGGCGGTCTAAAGTATCACACCGATGGCTCGTGGAAAGAGACGGTCACCAACTCTGGTTTAGGATGGTATTGTTAAGGAGTAGACTTGGATGAGACTTTAATGGGTGCAAAGAATGTCCGAAAAAGTATATCACCATTGCACACAAAGTTAGAAGCATTGTATGCTGGATGCTAGGAGATTGGCAGTGCCATTTGTCAAAGACTGTTCCAAATTGGTGAAGATGGTGTCTACACCAGAAGGGTGGTCGGCTTTCTCAATACACTTGAAGGAATACGAGACAAGTAAGAAGGAGTTCACATATTACGCGCGCACAAAACACAAAGACTGACAAGTTAGCACGGAGACATGCAGTGCTTGAGACTATATTTATCGTTTATATTATGTAAATTCACTTTCTACGGTTTGAATTACTGAACCTTTTTAGGAGAGAAGGCTGTTGACCCAAAAAAACAAAAAAATCTGCTACATTGGTTGTTAGAAACCGTTATGATATTAGAATGAACAAATCGTGGTTTTGAAATATATTTCGAACATTAAAATAGACTATAAATGGCATTAATTATTTTGAGATTTTCCATATTTAAAAATGTTGACCATATAAATCCTGAAGTTTGTGGCTCTGTGCACTCCATTTTTTTGCATTACGACTTTGAAAAACAACCAAACTGACTTGTGCTTTCTCTTAAAACAACAAACCTTCTATCTTTCCCTGTCTCAAAACTCTTTTTTTTTTGTTTATCCTCTCTCTCATTTGTCCTTCTGGTTTTTGCAAACAAACCAACATAGTGGTCCTCAAAGTACAAGTAAACAACAGTTTTCACATAATGTCTAGCAAATCTCTTTAACATTATCAGATTCTAGACTCGTATGGTTTGACTACAACCAAACAACTACGGTTTTCTATCTACCAAATTCTCAATTGAATTTTAAGTGCTTTAGACTCGAGCTGTTGCTCTCTCTATATCATTTAGTCCGAGAGCCTCTCTTACAACGTGGCACTCTTCGGCTAGCACTTCCTTCTTCAGTTTTAAACATTATATTTTTGGTTCTTCTCAAAAACTTTTGTGTATAAGGGATTAATATACATTGACCCCTTATACACTTTAGTAGTCATCGTGGGAACATGTTTCAATGAGTGACTCTGATTGTTTTTTGATCTCTTGCAAAAATATATTATTGTCAATATATAGTTTCAAAAGAGTATAACAAATGGCAGACTGAAGTCTTGATAGAATCTGAACCAACTGATTTTCTTTTCACTTTATTTTTATTGAAATACGATTAGCATACGGATTATATACCCAGATGAAATACGGTTAATTCAATGATTGGGATGGATACACAAAGCCAAGAAAAGCATCAAAGAGCTAAACAAATACGATTATAGAATCTCTAGATTTCTTACATCCTCCACCTCAAGAGCTGAGAAACCGCGGAATTAAGGCCTGTTTTTAAAATATTTCTTGTCTGCTCTTAATGCACCTCATTTTAAAGATCGAAACTCTCAACATGTTTAGATCATATAGATCCTTTTCTGAATTGCTTTGTTTTTTTTTTCCTTTGGCCTTCTTTAGGTTGCTTGATTTGCACAAGACTTGGAACATAGGAGCACACATGTGGCAAACAGCCTCTGTCGTCGGTATGTTTTCCCGAGATCCACGTGTCTAACGTATCAAGCCTCTCCAATGATGTTAAGTGTTCTGCGATTCCTCTTTTTTTTTCTGCGACTCTCAAAAAGCATTACGACTTTCTTCACCTCGTCAATAAAGAAACTCCAATTAAATGAATACTTAATGTCAGGGTGTGAACTCTCATACACTGTCAAGAACTTGCTCCACGACACCTTATCGGTGTCAATCATAGTCGTGATACATATATCAAATGAATATGAATAATCATTGTCGACGTTGATAGATTTTGGAGGAAACCTTAGAAGTAAATAGTTTCTCTCATATTTATTCATTAGTCAATAGGCTTATTTATACAAAGTCTTAACTTGTCTAGCAAGATGTTTACATATTTAATAATAGTAAATCTTCCTAACAATAAGGGAATATACACAAATGTTAACTTTCCTAATAACAATAAGGAAATATGTTCACGTCGATCTCGTCATCGAGAGATCTCCTAATATCCTCCCGCAAGCTCATACGTGGAAACACGTATGAGATTGGACAAATCATCAGGTCATCTTCACAGTGTTTATACCCGACCGTCGGGTTATCATTGGCGTTATACCTTGCCATAAGGTCATCGATTCGGTGGAAAATACATCATGATCGTAGTGTTGTGTATCTCCATCGTCTCGTCATCTGTCACCATGTGAATTGAACACACCCATCAATAGATTCATGTTCATAGTCCACAGCAACATCATCATCACCGCCGGATTAGTATATATGCGTTGGAGTCATCATCTTCGTGGCTACATCAAATTTGTAGTAGATTGATAACCACATGAAGACCGGTTTTTGCAAATCTGTATTTTTAATCAAACAAAACACCACAATTGAGACATCACGTCTCTCTTTTCTTCTCTTTCTTTCTTTTTTTTTTTTTTTTTTAGTTTAAAGCAAAAAAACCATTGATCAAATAAGGAAAAACAAAATTTCTTAAACAAGAAAAGCAAATCACGACAATATATATATTCTTTTTTTTTTTTTTTTAGATAATGCAAAGCAAGAAAATCAATAGATAAAGAAGAAAAATAGATCCGCAGCAGTAAGCGGTAAAAAATCGAACAAAGCCTTTTGTATGTGGTTATTGCTCTGAAAATAGCAAAACTCAAACCCATAGGAATTGGATCTTAGCTCTGCTACCATGATAGATTTTGGAGGAAATCTTAGTAGTAGAATAGTATCTCTCATCTTTATTCATTAGCCAATAGGCTTATTTATACAAAGTTTTAACTTGTCTAGCAAGCTGTTTACATATTTAATAATAGAAAATCTTCCTATTTAACAATAAGGGAATATACACAAATGTTAACTTTCCTAATAACAATAAGGAAATATGTTCACGTCGATCTCGTCATCGAGAGATCTCCTAATAGACGTGCTTAAAATAAAGCCGCAAGCTTCTCTTCTTTTACACAAGATAGAGTCACCAAGTAATTGCGATATCCATGCGGCAGAGGCAGAAGTGGCCCAAATCTCTCTCTTGTATAATCAAAACAGGTTATGTGGTCGGCGTGTTCGTTCCAACTACATATTGGAATTTGTGGGCTTTAGAATTTAGTCGGGCTTTTAACTATGTCACTGAATGAGATGAAGACTCGCCGATTTGATACACTCGCAGACAATATTGATACCAATAATTCTGAATCTATCAAAACCGTATAATAATAATAATTCGAAAGCTAAAATCTGAAGAATTTCCAGTTTTTTTCATATCTGCACCTCAGTGATATAATTCATGGCCAAAATATCTGTAGTTTTGCTTAAGAAGTTACAACAACGAGTGGAGTTCAAAGCTAAGGATAACAAAATTACTTGTGGTGAAGTGTTTGGCATGACATTTCATTTTCCCAAGGCAAAGTAGTACTAAGAAGCATCCATCTTGTACCTGCAACAAATGAACCAAAGACCTTGGATATAAGAAATTGGAAAAAATTATAGAGAGTAGTACTCATGACTCAATACATGAATCCTATAAAGATATTAATTCCTGATCGTCTTCTTTGTCATTGGTAATTTCTATTAGCAATAAAGTATCGTGTTATTTTGTCACAAAGACAATATAATCAGAAGATAGATTAATGACAACATTAAGCTGTAGCAATGATTCATCACATGCATTATATATGGTGTACATGAGATCATATATACATTACCTTCATTGACAAAATTTTATTGGTTTCAAGCAACATTCCCTTTTCTAAATGGAAGATCAGAGGTGGTGAAGCATTTGTTGTGTCTGCAACAAAATCATATGTGACCATAGTAAGCATAATTAAACAACAAACAATTTTACACATTAACTACTCTCATTAATTAATTCCATATATGTATATATATCTTAAAAGAGTTCACTGGTTTAAACGCAGCGGTTGCGGTTGCGATTGTAGGAATTTGCGGAAGCGGGCGATTGCAGTTAACAGCATTATTAAGCGGGTTGTACGACTGGCACAGCGGTTAGAAACGGGTGTGTTTGCGGAATATTTACGACTGGTTAATTTGCGGGTGGAGTAGCGGTTAAACAATAAATGAACATTATAAACATATTTTATAACTATAAAAAATATTAAAAACTATATTATTATAAAAATATAAAATTATTAATTAAACATAATTAATTATAAAAATTATTATTTTTATTTCTCAATTTTTTAATTTGGATGAAAGTTATGATTTTAATAGAGAAATTATTTTTTTGTATGGAGATGTTAGTTGAAAGTTTTTTTAGTTGTTATATATACATTAGTGATGAATAGAAAATTTATCAAAATAATTAGTGTTTATAGATCTTATACATATAAAATTATGAAAGATTGTTAATGAATTTTAGTTAAAAAATGTCAAATTTATTTATTTATTTATAATGATAATATTTAAATCTTAATTTTTAAAAAGTTTCATATATATATATCTTAATTTTAAATAAATTTTGTGTTTTTTTTTTAATTTTTAATTTTTTTAGTTATCCACCCGCAATCGCCCGCAACTGCAAACGCTAGCTGGAAGGAGCTTTTGATTTTGAGCGACAAAAAGAAGTTTGAAGCGGTAGATAGCGTTTTGTGTGATTGTTGCCAAACGCCAACAACCGTTACCACCCGCAAAAGCTGCGCTTGCGAGTGCTAGCGGGAGAACCAATCAAACTCTTAACTTGCTTGAAAGAACCATCTTGTTGATGCTTGTGCAGTCGCCTAAACAAAAAAGGAAAAGAGCAGTCATTGAGTTGTACTGATCGAGAATATCTGCGAGATAAATACAATAATGACTATAACTTTAGGGAAAGACATAAACAATTTCAAATCGGCAATCAAGGTATGAAAAGTCGAGAAATTGAATGATAGATGATTGGGGGAGTTTTTGAATTTGAGTATAACACGTCATCAAGTCGAAAGATCTAAAACTTGAACTTCTTTGAATCTTCTTCACAGCAGACAGAAAGGGATTCTTTCCAGAAAGGAACTGATGAAATTTCTCATTTAAGGAATCAAAAAGACAAAGAAAGGTAGAGATTCATCATTAAATTTTATACATTTGAATTTTGGAAAAAAATGGTAATGGGTTTAGTGGCATTGGGGAAGATGAAAACAAAAAGAAAAGGATTGTTACTGGCACTCTCCAGTGCTGACAGGGTTGACGTGGCAAGTAGTCGGAGAGAGTTAACCCTCTTCTATATAAGAAATAAAAATCATATCATGTTCTAGAATATTAAAGTAGTCCCTTTATAAAAATTCGAGGAACGTAAAGAGAAACAAACTTTTACAAATAAGGTCAAACCAAAGAATCCATTAGTAACCTGTTGATTCTCAGGTGACATCAACACTTGTCTCAGAGTGTAAACCGTTTTGGTTTAGCTCATTTTGGTTCAAGTTTAAATCGGAGATAGCTAGTCGGTTATTGGATCTGGTTTATTCTGAAGAACCGGTCTTCTCGACTTAAAAGAGAAGAATTGAGAGTTTGTTGTATCTTATCCACAGAAACAGAAAAGTGAGAGAGTGAGCAAGAGTAGAAATATCTGAGAGCGTTCTTGAGAGATTTATGAGCTTTTGATCTTGTAACTTGTACGTGTTCCTCTTTGAAGATAGTGGATTGTTTTGCTTGTGCCGTCAAGCCCCAGACGTAGGGATCTCATATCGAGACCTGAACTGGGTTATCAATCGCGTATGTCATTCTCTTCCTTTATAATCCTTGAATTCATCTTCTTCTTCAAGTTTCTGTGTTATTAGGTTCTTGCGTTGAATGTGCGATTGTGTGTTAGCTGAGTAGTGGTTGCGATTGATTGATCGCGGATTAAGCTTAGTTGAGCTCACGGGATTCAGATTTGGGCATAACAAAGTGGTATCAGAGCCCCAGGTTCTTCAAATCAATGGCGAACGCACGTATCGAGGTCGCAATCTTCGATGGTCAAGGTGATTTCTCGATGTGGAAGAAAAGAATGCTTGCGCATATGTCGATCCTCGGCTTGAAGGAGTTTCTGAAAGAACAGCCGTCGGACTCACCACCATCTGCGACCGTGATGGTAAAGAAGAAGGAAGAGTCCGATGAGGCATTCAGGGAAAGACTTCTGCAAGATGAGATCGATAGAATGGAGAAAGAAGAAAAGGAAATGAATATGCTGATTCTGAATCTTGGAGATCATGTTCTGCGTAAACTTGAGGAATGTCTAACAGCGGCTTCGATTTGGTCCGCTCTAGAGAGGTTATACAATTCTAAGTCTCTTCCCAATAGGATTCATATGCAGCATAAGTTCTACACGTTCAAGATGGTGGAATCTAAGTCTATAGATCAGAACGTAGATGATTTCTTGAAGCTAGTGTCGAGCTTGACTAGTGTGAATGTTGTGATTTCTGAAGAGGTACAAGCTATCTTGTTGTTGAGTTCTCTTCCATCGCAGTACAACAGTTTGAAAGAAACTCTGAAGTATAGAAGAGAAACGTTGTCTTTAGAGGATGTAACGAATGCTGCAAAATCAAAAGAAATGGAGCTCAGGGAGATCAAGGAGTCAAGCGGATCTCAAAGGAGTGGTGAAGTTTTGGTGGCTCGAGGAAGATCAGAAAAGAAAGAGAGCTACAATGGAAGAAACAAGAGCAGATCAAGACCAAGAACAGGTTCAAAGATAACTTGTTGGTACTGCAAAAAGGAAGGTCACATGAAGAAAGACTGTTTTGCTCGCAAGAAGAGAATGGAGAGTGATCAGGGTGAAGCAGCAGTGATGATTGATAAGCTTCAGGAAATAGACGCCTTGTCTATATCTGATCAAAGTCCCAAGGATCAATGGGTCATAGATTCTGGGTGCTCCTATCACATGACTTCTAGGAAGGACTGGTTTGAAAGTCTTACTGAGGTCACGGGTGGTCAGGTTCTTCTAGCTGATGACATATCAGTGACGGTTCAAGGGATCAGGACAATCAAGATCAATGCTACAGGAGGATCTGTCAAGCAGCTCATCAATGTCAGGTATGATTCCAATCTTAAACGTAACTCTAATATCTGTTTCAACTCTTGATTTGCAGGGTTTTAAGCATGCTGGAGGAGATGGCAAGACCAAATTCTTCAAGAATGGCAAGTTGGCTCTTCAGGGTATCTTGAAGGGAAGCTTGTACTTGCTTGATGGAGAGACAGTGATTGGGGAGTCAAATGCAGCAGTGTCTAAAGATGATACAGCACTGTGGCATAGTAGATTGGGACATACAAGTATGAGAAATTTGAGGGTTTTGGTTGAGAAGGGGATTCTCGACAAGAAGAAGATCAGTGAACTAGAGTTTTGTGAAAGCTGTGTAATGGGAAAGAACAAGAGACTGAGTTTCAGCATTGGGAAGCATAACAGTGAGGATGTCCTGAAGTATGTCCATGCTGACTTCTGGGGTTCTCCTAATTTTCAGTTTTCACTGTAAAAGAAGCAGTACTTTCCTCTCGATCATAGATGATCATTCAAGAAAAGTTTGGATTTACTTCTTAGCCACTAAGGATGAAGCCTTTAGCAAATTCTGTGAATGGAAGATGTTAGTGGAGAATCAAGTAAACAAGAAGGTCAAATGCTTGAAGACAGACAACGGTTTGGAGTTTTGCAATATAGCATTTGATGAGTTTTGCAAAAAGCATGGAATTGAAAGGCACAGAACCTGTTCATACACTCCACAACAAAATGGAGTAGCTGAGCGTATGAACAGGACAATAATGGAGAAAGTCAGGTGTCTCTTAAGTGAGTCAGGTCTACAAGAGAAGTTCTGGGCAGAGGCTGCAGCAACTTCAGTTTATATCATCAACAGAACACCTTCATCAGCAAATGATTTCAACATTCCAGAAGAGATTTGGTTGGGTAAAGTACCTGGATATTCACACATGAGAAGGTTCGGTGAAATAGTTTACGTTCATACGGACCAAGGGAAGTTGAAGCCGAGAGCATTAAAAGGAGATTTCATTGGCTATCCAACTGGTGTGAAGGGTTACAAGGTATGGCTCATTGAAGAAAAGAAATGTGTGAACAGCAGAAATGCTGTCTTTACGGAAAATAAGCTGTACAAAGATTTGTCTCAAGGATCAGAACCAGAGAAGATTCAAGAAGAATCAAGTTCTACGGGAAAGAGTGTTGTAGTACTAAAGGCTATGGATAAGCCTGAAGGTACAAAAGCTGATATAGAATCTCAGGATGAAGGTGGAGTTGACGAGATAGCTTCTGACAATGAGGAAGAAGCAGATGAGGACACAGTGAATGAGACAGAGGATTTGAGCAATTTTCAATTAGGCAGAGACAGGGAACGTCGTGCAGAGATAAGAAAGCCAGCGAGGTTCAAGTTGCATTCGCCTTGTCAGTTGCAAAGGAAATAGAATCTGAGGAGCCAAATGACTTCTATGAAGCTAAAAGAAGCAAAGATTGGGATAAGTGGAAAGGTGCTTGTGACGAAGAGATGGATTCCCTGTATAAAAACAAGACTTGGAATCTAGCTGATTTACCTGAGAATAAAAAGGTAATTGGTTGTAAATGGGTTTTCAAACTCAAGCCTGGCATTCCTGGAGTAGAAAAGCCTCGGCATAAGGCCAGATTAGTCGCAAAGGGTTATTCACAGAAAGAGGGAGTTGACTATAAAGAGATCTTCTCTCCGGTAGTTAAGCATGTTTCCATCAGATTTATGTTGTCAGTTGTAGTGAATTTCGATCTGGAATTGGAACAACTAGACGTGAAGACTGCAGTTTTGCATGGTAACATAGAAGAAGATATCTATATGGAGCAGGCAGAAGGATATGAAGTAAAGAGAAAGAAGAACAAAGTTTGTCATCTGCAGAAGTCTCTATACGGCTTGAAGCAAGCCCCGAGACAGTGGAACAAATGTTTTGATCAATTCAAGATCAAACATGGATTTGTGAAGAGCGAGTATGACCTGTGTGTCTACCTGAAGAAACTGAGTGACAAGGTATATATCTATCTACTCTTATATGTTGATGATATGCTAATTGCATCTAAGAGTATGATGGATATAAATGAAATTAAGGAGCTGTTGAGTAGTGAGTTTGAAATGAAGGATTTGGGTCCTGCTAAGAGAATCTTGGGGATGGATATAGAAAGAGATCGTGTAGGTGGAGTTCTTAATTGTCTCAGTCGAGTTACATCAAGAAGGTTCTACAAGTATTTCATATGGATGAAGCAAAACCTGCTACTCCCATTGGTGCTCATTTCAAGTTGGCATCAATTAAAGAGGAAGAAGAAGGTGCAGAAGCAGGAGAGTATATGTATTGTAACGCAGTTGGTAGCATAATGTATGTTATCATCGGTACTAGGCCTGACATTGCTTATGCAGTGGGTTTAGTGAGTAGATTTATGAGCAATCCGGGTCAGGTTCATTGGTCAGCGGTTCAGTGGGTTTTGAAGTATCTGAAGGGAACTCAGGACAGGTGTTTAGTGTTCAAGAAAGATTTAGATGGGTTCAAGATCGAGGGCTATTCAGATTCAGACTTTGCAGGGGACTTAGATCGAAGAAGGTCTACTACTGGTTATGTGTTCACTGTAGGTGGTAATACAATAAGCAGAGGAGTTGGGCTTCAAGCAAGATGAGGTTAGTGTTCACTGTGATACGCAGAGTGCTATTTGTTTGGCAAAGAACAATGCCTTCCATGAGAGGACGAAGCATGTAGCAGTGAGAGCAACAAAACATGTAGAAGTAAAGATAAGTTTCGTAAGAGAAACTGTTGAATACGGAGAGATAAGCGTGGTGAAGGTTCATACATCCAAGAATCCAGCAGATATGCTTACCAAGGTGATTCCGGTTCAGAAATTTGAGCAAGCTTTGGCTCTGCTCAAGATAGCCAAGTTCTAAGGTGATGGCTATGCTTGACGGTACAAAGGACAAACTCAGAGTGTTGATGTCAAGGTGGAGATTTGTTGATTCTCAGGTGACATCTACACTTGTCTGAGAGTGTAAACCGTTTTGGTTTAGCTCATTTTGGTTCAGGTTTAAATTGGAGATAGCTAGTCGATTATTGGATCTGGTTTATTCTGAAAAACCGGTCTTCTCGACTTAAAAGAGAAGAATCGAGAGTTTGTTGTATCTTATCCACAGAAACAGAAAAGTGAGAGTGAGCAAGAGTAGAAAGATCTGAGAGAGTTCTTGAGAGATTTATGAGCTTTTGATCTTGTAACTTGTGCGTGTTCTCTTTGAAGATAGTGGATTGTTTTGCTTGTGCCGTCAAGCCCCAGACGTAGGGATCTCATATCGAGACCTGAACTGGGTTATCAATCGCGTGTGTCATTCTCTTCCTTTACAATCCTTGAATTCATCTTCCTCATCAAGTTTCTGCGTTATTAGGTTCTTGCGTTGAATGTGCGATTGTGTGTTAGCTGAGTAGTGGTTGCGATTGATCGATCGCGGATTAAGCTTAGTTGAGCTCACGGGATTCGGATTTGGGCATAACATAACCTATAAAAGACAAACAAACTTTTACAAATTGCAGTAACAAACAGTATTATTATATCTTTCACATTCCACTCAAATCAAAAGCAGACATAATCTAAATAAGATTTCTATGGAGCTCACGTATTTTCCAAAAATCAAAGATTCGAAACTATTAACACGAAAAGTACGCTCGTAAAAACATATTGGAGGAGACACGTGATTTTACCTTCTGAAGGACTTGTCAACAATGTCTTTCATGTGGCCCATACACAAACAAAGGAAGAATCTCCTCACACATCATCTCATAAAACCCGTTGGGATCAAATGAAACAAGAACGACGATTAAGTTTTTAGGGTTTGAGCGACCAATTGTTTCATCTTCGATGTTGGATCCCTGGGTGGAATTTTTTTATTAGAACGCTTGAGATTAGGTACGAAGAAAGAAGAGGAAATGAGTGAATAATGCCAACAGTTTTTTTGTTTGGACACGTGTCCTCCTCTTGTGACTTGTGTGATTATATGGCACAATCTGGAGAGTTCTCTTCCGCTTACGTATAGTAGAGTGTTTTAGCATTACACATCAGCTTTTAGTCATAAGTGCTTTCATTCTCGACGATTAGTTACCTGGCTAAAAGAAATATATTTGCATTAAATTGATTTTCTTTTTAAAAGATTCCTCTCCTCTCCTTTATCTAAACGCTCACATATATTTTGAGTCGCTTGGTTTGATAGTAGTGCAAACTTATACTACTTCTGTTTCATGAAAAATATTATTTTAATATTTCATATATATTAAAATATTATTAAAAATTCTGTTTTACCTTTTGTTTACACACTAAATAAAAAAATTTCTCTAATTAATACACTAAATTAATAGGATCAAAACTGGATTTTATTTAAAATTATGCATTAAAAATGTAAAATAACACTCTTTGTAAAATAAAAATCAAACTTTAGAATGTCACTCTTTATCAAACAGAGGGAGTATTAGAATTCCAATCGTTTTCTCCACCATCATTTACCTGTTCGTGAGTATCTTATCTCTATTTGTGTCACTAAATCTGGAAACTATAAGTTTGTCTCTGCTCCCTCTGGTTTTCCCAAATCGGGATAATCAATGTATTTGTAATCGCTCCTTTGTCTTTAGTTAAAACTGATCTAAATCACGTAAGCCATGTCTAATTTACAATTTATCTTCCTCCGCAATTGTTTCACACGTCGTAGATGCTTTTATTATACTAACATGCGTACTTTGTCAGGGATTTGTTACACAAGCGGAAGTGGGTTGTCAAGTCGTATAGACTTTAGAAACAAGAAAGTATAAAGAACAATTCGTCTTTATTGATTTAGAAACTCTCTCAAAACTAAATCTCTCTCTTGAGTCTTATAGAACATTTCTTCATAGGCTCTATATTTATAGAACTAAGCTACCCCTTAATCCTAATAGAAATATGAAATTACTCTTTCCTTTTTCTAAAGACAATAGAGATAGGAAACTACTATTTCCTTTTCTCTTAACAACAATAGAAGATTTCCTTTTCTATCTATTGAATCCTTATTTCCTTTTTTCTTTTTCCTTTTTGGAATTATCCAACATTCTCCCCCTTAATTCCAACTTGAACTTTGGGAAACTTGAACTCTTCAACTCCAATTAGACTTCTCATTTCCTTGAACTCGATCCTTGCTAACGGCTTAGTGAGGATGTCCGCCTTCTATTCCGTGCCTACATGCTCCCAAGTCTTGTTTCTTACGATAGAGTCTAGCTCACTTTCCATCGCATCAATCCATTTTGAGCTTGCAGCTTCATAGTAACTCTCTGGTTCTCCATCGGCTTCTCTCGTTGTAGACATCCAGTCCCATGCTTTCTTCTCAACAAAGACTACGTCTCTACTAACGATTACCCTTCTTGTAACCTCCATCAGGGTTCTGTTTCTTCTTTCTTCCATGTTATTCATCACACCGAAGCTTACATGTCCTAGCCAAGCGTGCCAAGTCCATGTAGGATCTTCACGTTGTATCTGAAAACACTTAGGAAAGCTGATTTCCATTGGTGTCTTGTAGAGTCGGTTTGATGATCTTATGACCTGTACAAGCAGCCTTCCGCGAGGGTCTCTTAGTGTTAAAGTATCTCCCTTCATGTGTACTTCACACCCATTCTCGGTTGCTTGTCCAAGACTTATTATGTTGTGCTTCAGGTCTGGTATGTAGTAGATGTCTTTGAGTGCTCTTCTTTCTCCAGTCTTGCCTACAAAAACAATCGTACCCTTCCCAACAATATCAACATATGATCCATCACCAAACTTGACTTTCCCTTTGATGTTAGCATCTAAGCTTGAGAAGTAATCCTTGTTCCCTGTCATGTGATTACTTGCTCCATTTTCTAGATACCAAACGCTTGTATCGTTGTTGTTGATATCATAGTTTCTTGGAAACACTTTGTCTTCATTCAAGAACACAACCTCATGGACATAAAGAGCGTCTTCTTCTTCAGCATCATTTAGGTTCGCCTCTTGGTGCTCTTTTGGTCTTTCGGGACAGGATGATACATAGTGACCCGGCTTGTCACATCTCCAGCATACTATATTGGACCGGTCTTTCTCTTTGTTCTGCCTTTGATCACGTCCTCCTGCTTCTCCTCCTGTGGTTTGACTAGTAGATCCTCCTCGACCCCTGCCTCTACCACCGCGGCCTCTTCCTCTTCCTCGAGAATTTCCATAGTTTTCATGACCACTCTGCTCATTGTTTGCCCACATGAGTTTGCTTTGCTCATCTCCTAGGGTTTCTTCATTCACACGCTCCTCGTATGCCTTTATCCTCCCAACTATGTCCGCAAATCCTGTTGTGTTTAGGTCTAGGACTTGCTCAAGGGATGCTACAATGTGAATGAATGTTTTTCTAGGAAGACCTTTAAGAAACTTCTTCACCATCTTTGATTCTTCTATGATTTCTCCGAGGGATGCTGCTTTTGATGCAAGTTCTGATATCTTTCCCACAAAGCTATCAACCGGATCTGCATCATTCATCTTTAGTCGATCGAATTCCGACATCAAGGTTTGTAATCTCGCCTCTCTTACACGATCCACTCCAAGGTGTCGTGACTTAATGGCCTCCCAAATCTCCTTTGATGTATTCAGATCTCCTACTTGCAGAATCAACGTCTCGGGTATTGCTTGAAACAAGATCGCGATCGCCGAGTAGTTCTTCTTTGGATCGGCTAATCCCGGATCGATTGTCTCCCATACTTCATGAACTCGAAGTATGATCTTCATCCTCATCGACCATACTGTATAGTTTGTCGATGTCAACATCGGACATTGGATCAATGTGGATCCAAAGTCTTTTTTTCTCGGTGGCGGAGCTATCGCGTCTCCCATACTTGGCTACGTGAATCTTCTCTTGCCGTGTTGATCGAGTCTTCCAACCTGAAGCTCGGATCGAGTCTTCCAACTTGAAGCTCGGATCGAGTCTTCCAACCTGAAGCTTGGATCGAGTCTTCCAACCTGAAGCTCTGATACCAATTCAAGTCGTATAGACTTTAGAAACAAGAAAGTATAAAGAACAACTCTTCTTTATTGATTTAGAAACTCTCTCAAAACTAAATCTCTCTCTTGAGTCTTATAGAACATCTCTCCATAGGCTCTATATTTATAGAACTAAGCTACCCCTTAATCCTAATAGAAATATGAAACTACTCTTTCTTTTTTCTAAAAACAATAGAGATAGGAAACTACTATTTCCTTTTCTCTTAACAACAATAGAAGATTTTCTTTTCTATCTATTGAATCCTTATTTCCTTTTTCTTTTTTCCTTTTTGGAATTATCCAACAGGTTGAGCAGCCTCATGTAACTTCTTCTCATTACCATATTGATGATGATGCTGAGGATAAGAAGAAATCAGTTCTGAGAAAATTGAGAATCTTACTAGGAGTTCATCCTTTTTTTTCTGCTCAGGTATGGTTTATGCGACTTGAAATCATTGCACAAAGCCACGTCATTGAGTGTTTGGATGATAAATGCCACTTTAAAATATTGTTTCTTGTTTATTGATTTTGACGGTTTAATAAATTTGTTCTTACTCAGTAGATAACTGGTCGGGGTCAATTCTTTTAAGCTTAATCATGAGAATTATGATAGTTGATAGCACCAAATCTCTTTTGTTAGTCTTAATACCTGAAAAAGTAGAAAAAAAAACAGGGTTCATTCAGTTTTAAAGCTTTATCGTCCAGCTAATCATAAGATTTGTTTTTCAATCTCTTTTAGGACGTTGTTGGCTTCTCTTTCTAGAGTGTATGATCAATTTTTGAATAATTTCCAGTGGCATTTGAAGTGTTTGCACTTTTTGAGAAGTTATAGATAAATATGATAGATTTTGGAGGAAACTTTAGTAATAGAATAGTTTCTCTCATCTTTATTCATTAGCCAATAGGCTTATTTAAACAAACTCTATAACTTGTTTAGCAAGTTCTTTACATATTTAATATAGTAAATCTTCCTATTTAGCAATAAGGGAATATACACAAATGTTAACTTTCCTAATAACAATAAGGAAATATGTTCACGTCGATCTCGTCATCCCGAGATCTCCTAATACCCTCCCGCAAATTGATATGTGGTAACACGTATAAGATTGGACAAATCATCAGGTCATCTTCACGGTGTTTATACCCAACCGTTGGGTCGTCATTGGCGTTATACCTCGCCATAAGGTCATCGATTCGGTGGAAAATACATCATGATCGTAGTTCTGTGTATCTTCATCGTCTCGTCATCTGTCACAATGTGAACTAAACAAACCCATCAATAGATTCATGTTCATAGTCCACAGCAACATCATCATCCCCGCCGGATCAGTATATATCCATTGGAGTCATCATCTTCGTGACTACATCAAATTTGTAGTAGCTTGATAACCACATAAAGAAAGGTTCCTGTAAATCTGTATTTTGAACAAAGCAAAACACCACAATTCAAAGAAAACATCACGTTCTTCTTCTTTTTTTTTTTTTTTTTTTTAATTAACCTCATAAGTATAAAATAATAAAAAAACACTTGCAAAACCAAATTGGAGTCCAAAAGAATAACATTACGTAAAACTTTTGAATACCAACGAAACATAAGATCATGTAACCCCTTTTTTTTCTGAAAAACAAAACTTTGAGAAATCAATAGATAAAGATAGAAAGATAGATCCGCAGCAGTAGGCGGTAAAAAAAAATCGAACAAAGCCTTTTGTATGTGGCTAATGCTCTGAAAATAACAAAACTCAAACCCATAGGAATTGGATCTTAGCTCTAATACCATGATAGATTTTGGAGGAAACTTTAGTAGTAGAATAGTTTCTCTCATCTTTATTCATTAGCCAATAGGCTTATTTATACAAAGTCTCAACTTGTCTAACAAGCTCTTTACATATTTAATAATAGTAAATCTTCCTATTTAGTAATAATGGAATATACACAAATGTTAACTTTCCTAATAACAATAAAGAAATATGTTCATCTTGATCTCGTCATCCCGAGATCTCCTAATACCCTCCCGCAAGCTCATACGTGGTAACACGTATGAGATTGGAGAATCATCAAGTCATCTTCACGGTGTTTATACCCAATCGCCGGGTCGTCATTGGCGTTATACCTCGCCATAAGGTCATCGATTCGGTGGAAAATACATCATGATCGTAGTGCTGTGTATCTCCATTGTCTCGTCATCTGTCACCATGTGAACTGAACAAACTCATTGATAGATTCATGTTCATAGTCCACAGCAACATCATCATCACCGCCGGATCTATCCGTTGGAGTCATCATCTTCGTGGCTAATCGAATTTGTTGTAGATGAATAACCACATGAAGACAAGTTTTAATCAAACAAAAAACCACAATCTCACGTTTTGTTCGTTTTTGTTCGTTTTTTTTTGTTTGGAGATAGCAAAACCAGGAAAAAGAAATAAGATATTAAGTAGAAAACCATAATTTTTTAGAGATTTGGAAGCACGTCCCTTTCTCTCTTTTTTTTTTTTTTTGTTTAAATAGAAAATAAGAAATCAATAGATAAAAACATAAAAATTCGCAGCAGTAGGCGGTCAAGAATCGAATAGAGCCTTTTGTATGTGGCTATTGCTCTGAAAATAACAAAACTCAAACCCATAGGAATTGGATCTTAGCTCTGATACCATGATAGATTTTGGAGGAAACTTTAGTAGTACAATAGTTTCTCTCATCTTTATTCATTAGCCAATATGCTTATTTAAACAAACTCTATAACTTGTTTAGCAAGCTCTTTACATATTTAATATAGTAAATCTTCCTATTTAGCAATAAAGGAATATACACAAATGTTAACTTTCCTCAAGCAAAACAGAAACCAAATATAGAATCGAGGTGTACTTATCATGATCATAATTTGAAGATTTTGGAGAAGACATCAGGTTCTAAGTTGCTAAATAGCAAATAATAATGACAAAGTGTAAGCCTAACTTGGAAAGAATGGATGTGTTTTCCAAAAATATGTTCTTACATAAGGTTTGATAAATCAATATTTAGATTTAATTCTACCTAATTGTTTAACTTATAAGTATATATTATCGAATAAATCAACTAAATGTATGTATCTCAATGTTTATTTATCACTAAATATAAATTCTTTAATTATATACATATGGAAAAGTGACAAGTTCAGCAATACTATATTTTAATAGGACAAATATAAATTTAACAAAACAACTAAAATTAGTTGTTAGCTAAATTTCTAAAGTTAATTTAGGGTCAAACTGAGACTTTCCTAATCTTTCACCCAATGTCTTACGGCAAAAAACAATATAATAATAATTCAAAACATTATTTTGATGAAGTTCACAAATTATTTTCTTCCAATTTTTCGAAATAACAAAGCATGAAATTATAAAGAACCTCATATAACGGTTCAAAAGAAAACCACAAAAAGGTTAAAAAAAAATCAGCAAAGGTTAAAGAAACTTTGATGTTTTTTTCAAAGAATATATTAAAACATAGATTCATATTTTGGAAAAATTATATAATTTGTTATCCTAAACTAGAATTAATATATGCTTTTTTATTTCAGTAAAAGTTCGAACTACCATATACTTTTTATATTTAATAAATAATTTGTAAACTTTATTTTTTTATCAAAATAGTATGAATGTACATGTGATAAGATATCATGCAGTGTAGCGCAGATTTTTACCTAGTTTGTTTAAAAACAATATGGAGGTAGAATGTGGAAAGCATAAATTGGACAATAATCAATTGTTACACATTGGAAATTGAGAAGAGTTCTCAAGGTGGAGACTTTGTACCATTGATTTTAATACATTTGGGCATAAATTGATAAAACCAATATTGGGTTTGATTGATTATAGATCGTATTGCACAGTGTGAAGTTACTAAAGTCTCATTAAGTTATATGTGCTTTCAACTCAATACACTACAAGAAAACACCCAATTTGGGATGAAATTGCTTCGTTTGTGTGAAAAAATTCAAACTACGTCGCAAACCTAAGCAAAAACATTTATGACGACATATGTCATTGCAGAGG
Organism: Alliaria petiolata; assembly: GCA_020283515.1. Taxonomy (NCBI): domain Eukaryota; kingdom Viridiplantae; phylum Streptophyta; class Magnoliopsida; order Brassicales; family Brassicaceae; genus Alliaria; species Alliaria petiolata. The sequence goes on from JAHZTW010000003.1 coordinate 37,930,959, forward strand.
CGTCGCAATTTGCGAAATTTTTGCGACGTGTTTGCAACGGGTTACCGAAAAGTCGCAAGTTCGTCGCAAATTGCGAGGACTTTGCGACGCAACCTTTTCGAAGGAATATTTGCGAGGAGTTTGCGACACCATCATTTCGAAGTAATATTTGAGAGAGAATTGCGAGGAAATTGCGAGTAGTACAGAATTTGGTACACCACGTTTTCCAAATGTCTCACCTAACCTGAGAGGCACGAGTAATTCGTCGCAAATTAGTCGGTAAGCGTCGCTAATTCGTCGGAAATTAGTCAGTATGTGTCGCTAACCGTCGCAAATATACTAGTCATCGCAAATCCGTCGTAAAGTGCCGTCGCAAATACATCGCAAATAAATTTGAAAATCTATATATAATTCACTTCTGATTATTGTTTCACTTCTTATTATTGTTTTACACATACAAACATAAAAGAAAAGAAGAGAGAAGAAAGAAGAAAGAAAAAAAGAAAAAAGAAGCGAAAAAAGAAGAGTGAAAAAATGTCTTCGAACTATGAAATCTATGCATTACGATCGTGGATGTACAATCAACGAGATCCGGAGAGTGGTGAAGTGACGAAAGAGTATCGGGACGGGATGCAAGGATTCTTGTATCAAACAACAAACCAACCATTTGCGAAGGAACATGGTAAAATATTTTGTTCACGTACAAAGTGCAAGCACATACCATATTTAGAAATTGATAATGTGAAGAGACATCTATATAATAGAAGATTTATGTCAAACTACTATGTGTGTTTTTTGCATGAGAAGGTTAAGGTGCAGAAAGTAGTAGTACGTGTCAGGGGTTTGAGCAGCCTAGTAATGATAATTATGATGATGGGTATAATATATTTAGAAATGTTGATCAAGAATATCAACAAGAGAATAAATATCATGATATGGTTGTAGATGCAATGCATGAACCTCCACCAACTTCATTTGTTGATAATAGTCGGGAAGAACCCAACGCTGAGGCTAAACGATTTTATGATATGTTAGACGCTCCAAACCAGCCCATCTACGATAGATGTAGAAAAAGGCAGTCTAAATTATCATTGGCATCTAGGATGATGACAATTAAGAGATAATAATATGACTAAGAGTTGCATTGATTCATGGGCTGAATTTTTTAAAGAGTATTTGCGAGCAAATAATTTTTCTGCTGAAAATTACTATGAAATACAAAAGTTGGTTTCGGGTATTGGGTAACCATCAGAAATGATTGATGTATTGATATATCATGGTTTTTACCCGTTTTTGGAACATGATATAAGTGTTTTTATAGAGTCTTTTGGTATTTTTAGAGTCCTATTAGAGTCTTTGCAGGTTGGACTACGTTTGGAGCATAATTGGAGATTTTGGATCATTATGGAGCATTGTGGAAGAAGCTACAAAGTGATGAAGTCAGAGGGCCAGATTTTGGAATGAGTGTCGATCGATACCAATCGTGGATTCTCAAAGCCGCCTGATTTTACAAGTCTTGAAGAAAAAGGAAATTTGCCCAGAAGATTTCCTTATTTACAAAAGTGCTCCAGCTCGTGTTTTAGCCTATAAATATAGTTTTTCAGCCATTGTATAACACACACATTATTTTAGAGAGAGATTTTTAGAGAGATTTTAGAGAAAAGAATTTGACTCCTTCAGAGCAAATTTGGAACTCCTTTGATTCTATTGATTTCTTTCATGCTTTCTATTCAAATTATGATTTCTGTTTCATTAATCATGTCTGAGTTGTTTGCTTGTTAGGTTTAGGGTTTTTCAAAGGTGATTGATGAATTGTTAGGTCAAATTAAATTGTTAGGATAAAATTATTAGAGTTCTTCATCTGGATTTGTGTTTAATGCTGATTTTATCTTCATGACCTAGAATCTGATCTTAGGTTAATTGGTAGACACGAGAGTGTTATTGATTGCCTGAACTAATGTTAGATGAGCAAAATACTTATTCACAAAGAGATTTGGTTTAGGATTTTGTGAACAATCGAACCTGAACTTTAATGCTTGTTTGAATTGATAGGATTTGCAAAGAGATTTGAAATTCTAGGGTTTAGACATAGATAAACTTCGCGGCGAGAGTTGGCTGATTTTACATTAGTGTTTCGAGTTCAAGAACAGTTCTTCATAACTCCTAGTGTCGATCGACACCACTCCTAGTGTCGATCGACACCTTTCGCGGGTCACACCAGAAGCTGTTTCCAATGCTGCAAGTCCATCACCTATTGTCAACCAGATGCCTACACATCCTACATCCCAGAAACCTCGAACGAAACAAAGGTACACATTCCCTGGAATCAATTCCAAACCTCCTGATCATCTAAATAAGAATACCCAAGGTTCAAAAGATACTTCACACTTATGCAAGAAACAAGATTCTCGTAGAAGGCTTGGTGTTTCTTTTGATGATGCTGCAGGAAAACGAAGTGTCCCACCGAACTAAAGCCCCACCCTGCTGCTGTTCCTAACTTCCTTGGTCGCTCTCATGAACCTAATGCCTATACACCACTATGGATGAGAAGACATTCGTATGGGAAGCATTCGATGCCACCATCTGATCCACCAGACATCTGAACCCCGACACAGTCAAGCTAATGATTGAAAACGAGCGCTGAGTGGGAGGCAACCCACTGTTAAGTACGATTTTTCTTTACATTTCGTTTTGGTTTTACTAAATCCTAGTTTTAGTCAGTTGGAAATAAGAGACATTGGTCTTGACATAGACCAGTGTCGATCGACACCACGCGCAGACGAAGGTAAGTCTTCTAACTGGTCTTTTATGTTGTTTCTAATTTTTCTTTTAGCCAACTTCGGGCTTGATAACACTAGGGACAGTGTTGTTTAAGTCTGGGGGAGGTGATTACTCACTTTGTGTTTTGTTTTGAGAGTCAATTGAATCAGTCAAAAACTTGTTTTATTGAGTCAAAATCAGTTGAAATTTTCAGTTTTCAGAAGAATTAAACCACAACATATTGACACTTGAAGGACCATTGCCATAGTAGTTGATTGCAGGTCTTACTAAGTAGAAAGCTGCAAGTGGATCAAGCTAACAAAGAGAGTTCAGATTCCTGCTTAGAGCTTGGTATTCATTGGATTTGATTCCTCTTTCAGCACTGACAAGATAAGAACACTACAGTCTTTCCTTGATCTTCCCTTGAGAAGAGAAAAGAAGAAAAGAAAAGAGTCTAAGTCAAGTAATAGTGCAAAGAACCTCATTAGTCTGTCTCCTCACAAGGAACAATATTAGTGAGAGCTCATGAACCTGTCTCCTTACAAGGAACACAAGTAAAGAGCAGCACTATTCCAAGGCTTCAAAAGAATGAGAAAATTCAATGAAAAGATCTTAGAACACCCTGAAAATGGGCAGCAGTTGACTAAGGGAAGAGAAAATAGGAGAGCTGTAAAAGGAATGTCTTGTTCAGGCGCTAAGGAAGGGAACGAATCTGTAAGTCCTTTGGTCAATACTGTTATTAGAGTTCGAAATTTTGTGAGGAAAAAGGGATTTGGACTTGATTTGAGAGATTGCTAAGCTTGTGGTAAGTACACTGAAACATTACCTAAAGTTGGCTCTATTGCATGTGGATTCAAGAGTGTTGGTTCAATGTGGCGTTCTGAAGGTTAGCTGGATATTTCGGTTTTCAAACCTCGACTCTATACTTGGTTTATGTTTTGCTTGAGGGCAAGCAAAAGCTAAGTCTGGGGGAGTTGATATATCATGGTTTTAGAGAGAAGAATTTGACTCCTTCAGAGAAAATTTGGAACTCCTTTGATTCTATTGATTTCTTTCATGCTTTCTATTCAAATTATGATTTCTGTTTCATTAATCATGTCTGAGTAATTTGCTTGTTAGGTTTAGGGTTTTTCAAAGGTGATTGATGAATTGTTAGGTCAAATTAAATTGGCTAAAAGAATGATTGGAAACAACATAAAAGACCAAATAGAAGACTTACCCTCGTCTGCGCGTGGTGTCGATCAACACTGGTCTATGTCGATCGACACTGGTCTATGTCGAGCCCAACGACGCTTTTTCAACTGACTAAAACTAGGACTTAGTAAAACCAAAACGAAATCTAATTAAATATATTACCTAACAGTGGGTTGCCTCCCACTCAGCGCTCGTTTTCAGTCATTAGCTTGACTGTGTGGGGGTTCAGACGTCTGGTGGATCAGAGGGTGGCATCGAATGCTTCCTAGACGAATGTCTTCTCATCCATGGCGGTGTATAGGCAGTAGGTGCATGAAAGTGACCAAGTAAATGAGGAACAACAGCAGGGTGGGACTTGACTTCGGGTGGGACACTTTGTTTTCCTGCAGCATCATCAAAAGAAATACCAAGCCTTCTACGAGAATCTCGTGGCTTGCATAAGTGTGCAGCATCTTTTGAACCTTTGATATTCTTATTGAAAGGATCAGGAGGTTTAGAATTGATTCCAGGAAATGCATACCTTAGCTTCCTTCGAGGTTTATGGCATGTAGGATGTGGAAGCATCTGTTTGACCACTGGTGATGGATCTGAAACATTGGAAGCAGCTTCTAGATGTGGAAGCATCTGTTTGACCACTCCTAGTGTCGATCGACACCAAACCAGTAGCTCGAATCTCTGCAATTTTCTGCAATTCAGCTCTGCAATCCTTGTCTCCATGATGAAAACCTCTTCCTCCATCAACTTGGCAGTGATTAAGCCTTCATCTTCGCCTATAGTCCTGAAGATATGATTTTTTCCACTCCAATCTTCAAGCTCTATAGCTTCCTCATAATTCTCAGCCAATGCTTCTTGAACAGCCACCTTGTTCTCTTGCCCTTTAGAAACCAGCTCCTTGACATTCCCAGCAGTAATATCGTCTGAATGCTCCTGATTGGATCATGATCCATGGAAATCTCTACTGAATAAGCTTGGCCATCGATGGTGGATGGTCCTCTTAACTTGTCCATGTCAAAGTTCATGACAACATCACCCAAATCAAGCTCTATTTTCCCTTTCCTCACATCAATGATGGCACCAGCTGAAGCCAAGAATGATCTTCCCAAAATAAGAGGATCTGCAGGTTCTTCATCATATTTCAAAACCACAAAGTCTGTGGGAATTATGAAGCCTTCAATCTTCAGGGGAACATCTTCTAATACACCTTCTGGAATTCTCTTTGATCGATCAGCTAGGATAAGAGAGATTCTGCTTGGCTTGAAATCAGTCATTCCAAGTCTAACATCAAATGAGTATGGTATCAAGTTGATACTTGAACCTAGATCACAGAGAGAACGAGGAAACCTTCTTGTTGATATTGAGCAATCTAGCACAAAGTTTACTGGATCAGGTAACTTCTCTGGAATCCTCCTCTGAATCACAGCACTGACTTGTTCAGAAACCCTCACCTTCTTCTTCTTCCTTGGAACAATGTTCAAGAGAATTGCATTCATGTCTCTGGTAAGTAATGCTCCTTCCTCAAGACTCACACCATTGACTACCATTCTCTTGACATATCTTCTTAATGCAGGTGAAAGTTGGACTGCATCAACTAGGGGTAGCTCAACTAGCAGCTTATCCATCATTACCTTACATATAGCTTCTTCTATCTCCTGTTTAGACTTTCTAGGAGGCCTGGGATAAGGTATTTGGGGCCTGTACACTCTTTCCTCTGCATTTGTTGAAGTTTCAGCACGATCCAGCGAGGTCTGGGCATGGTGTCGATCGATACCCTTCTGGTGTCGATCGACACTGATATCTGATGTCGATGCTTTGGTCGAATCCGATCCGCCAGGACTCGAATCGTCGGGCTTTTCTAGTGGTGTCGATCGACACTCAGTAGTAGTGTCGATCGACACTACCTTTGCAGCAGCAGTCTCATTGATATGCTCTCAAATTTACCCTAGAGCTACTCTCTCAAATTAAGAGATCAGTTGTAGTACTTAGGGATCGAATCCACAAGGAAGGGATAGTGACATAGCAGTTTTCTAATTTCGAATTAAGGTAAGTGAGAATGTAAAACTAAAAGACAGAAAGCAGTCAAAAACGATGTAAATTCAGGAGACGAAACGCTAGGTTCAAGGAAATTCTCAGGTGATCTAAATTGCAGGTCTAGACAGAATGTTAGGAATTATGAAGATCCGTTCTTGAACTTGAAACACTAATGTAAAATCAACCAACTCTCGCTGCGAAGATTATCTATGTATAAACCCTAGAATTCCAAATCTCTTTGCAAATCCTATCAATTCAGGCAAGCATTAATATCAGGTTCAATTGTTCACAAAATCCTAAACCAAATCTCTTTGCGAATAAGTATTTTGATCATCTAACATTAGTTCAGGCAATCAATAATACTCTCGCATCTATTAATCAACCTAAGATCATATTCTAGGTCATGAAGCTAGAATAAGCATTAAACACAAATCCAGATGAAGAACTCTAATGATTTTATCTTAACAATTTAATTTGACCTAATAATTCATTAATCACCTTTGAAAAACCTTAAACCTAACAAGCAAACTACTCAGACATGATTAATGAAACACAAATCATAATTTGAATATAAAACATAAAAGAAATCAATAGAATCAAAGGAGTTCCAAATTTGCTCTGAAGGAGAGAAATTCTTCTCTCCAAAATCTCTCTAAAAATCTCTCTCTGAATAATGTGTGTGTTATTGCCTAAACAATGGCTGAAAAACTCTATTTATAGGCCTAGGTTCGCATCTTCAATTCCTTGGAAGATTAGGAAAAGTCTTGAAGATTTCCTTTTCTTCAAAATATGGAAACTTCTCGATTCTGGAAATTGGAAAACCTGGTGTCGATTGACACTAGGTGGTGTCGATCGACACCTTGCGTGTAAATCCGCTCCTGACTTCATCACTTCGTGACTTTATTCCATTAAGCTCCAAAATGCATCCAAATCTCCAATTTATCTCCAATTGTACCTGAACCTGCATAGACTCTATATAGACTCGAAAATAGCCAAAAGACTCTAAAAAAACACTTATATCATGATCTAAAAATGGGTAAAAACCATGATATATCAACTCCCCCAGACTTAGCTTTTGCTTGCCCTCAAGCAAAACAGAAACTAAATATAGAGTCGAGGTTTGAAAACAGAAACATTCAGCTAGCCTTTAGAACGCCACAATCGTTAATACTCTTGAATCCACATGCAGTAGAGCCAACCTTAGGAAAGTTCGGTGTACTTACCACAAGTTTAGCAATCTCCTAGTTTGAATCCAGATCCTTTCCTTAGATGAAATTTCGAACTCTAACAGTGGTATGACCAAAGAACTTTTCTGATTCTTTCCCTTCCTTAGTGCCTGAACAAGATTCTTTTCATACAGCTCTCCTATTTTCTCTTCCCTTAGTCAACTGCTGCCCATTTTCAGGGTGTTCTAAGATCTTTTCATTGGCTCTTCTTATTCTTTTGAAGTCTCGGGAAGTAGTGCTACTCTCTACTTGTGTTCCTTGTGAGGAGACAGGTTCAAGAGCACTCACTAATATTGTTCCTTGTGAGGAGACAGGTTCAAGAGCACTCACTAATATTGTTCCTTGTGAGGAGACAGGCTCATGAGGTTCTTTGCACTATTCCCAGACTTAGTCTCTTTTTTTTTTCTCAAGGGAAGATCAAGGAGAGACTGCAATTTTCTATTTGTTCAGACTGAAAGAGGAAACAAGTTCTGCGCGTACCTAGTTCTCATAAGGGGACCTGAACTCTCTCTGTTAGATTGATCCACTTGCAGCTTTCTACTTAGTAAGACTTGTAATCAATTACTAAAGCAATGGTCCTTCAAGTGTCAACATTCTGCGGTTAGTTCCAAGAAAAGTTGAAAATTTCAACTGATTTTGACTCAATAAAACAAAGTTTTTGACTGACTCAAATGACTCTCAAAATAAAACACAAAGTCAGTAATCACCTCCCCTAAAATTAAACAACACTGTCCCCAGTGTTATCAAGCCCGAAGTTGGCTAAAAGAAAGATTAGAAACAACATAAAAGACCAGATAGAAGACTTACCTTCGTCTGCACGTGGTGCCGATTGACACTATAGTGGTGTCGATCGACACTAGTCAATGTCGAGTCCAATGTCGCCTTTTTCAACTGACTAAAACTAGGACCTAGTAAAACCAAAACAAAATAAAAATAAAAACGTACCTAACAGTGGGTTGCCTCCCACTCAGCGCTCGTTTTCAGTCATTAGCTTGACAGTGTTAAGGTTTAGACATCTGGTGGATCAGAGGGTGGCATTGAATGCTTCCCAGATGAATGTCTTCTCATCCGTGGTGGTGTGTAAGCATTAGGTGCATGAAAGCGACCAAGGAAATGAGGAACAACAGCAGGGCGGGACTTGAGTTCGGGTGGGACACTTCGTTTCCCTGCAGAATCATCAAAAGAAACACCAAGCCTTCTACAAGAATCTCGTGGCTTGCATAAGTGTGAAGTATCTTTTGAACCTCAAAAGTTCTTATTGACAAGATTAGGGGGTTTGGAATTTATTCCAGGAAATGCGTACCTTTGCTTCCTTCGAGGTTTATGGCATGTAGGATGTGGAGTCGTTTGTTTGACCAAAGATGATGGACTTGCAGCATTGGAAGTGACTTCTGGTATGATCCGTGAAGTGTGTCGATCGACACTAGTGGTGTCGATCGACACCATCTCTGCAGCTCGAATCTCTGCACTTTTTCTCCAATTCAGCTCTGCAATCCTTGCTTCCGTGATGAAAACGTCTTCCTCCATTGGTTTGGCATTGATTAGACCCTCATCTTCGTCCATAGTCCTGAAGATATGATTGTTTCCACTCCAGTCTTCAAGCTCCACAGCTTTCTCAGAATTCTCAACTAATGCCTCTTGAACAACCACCTTCGTTCACTTGCTCTTTAGAATCCAGCTCCTTATCAAACCCAGCAAAAATGGCATCTGAATGTTCCATAATTGGATCGTGATCCATGGAAATCTCTACTGAATAAGCTTGGCCATCGATGGTGGATGGTCCTCTTAACTTATCCATGTCAAAATTCATGACAACATCACCCAAATCAAGCTCCATTTTCCCTTTTCTCACATCAATGATGGCACCAGCTGAGGCCAAGAATGATCTTCCCAGAATAAGAGGATTTGCAGGTTCTTCATCATATTTCAAAACCACAAAGTCTGTGGGAATTATGCAGCCTTCAATCTTCACGGGAACATCTTCTAAGACACCTTCTGGAATCCTCTTTGATCGATCAGCTAGGACAAGGAAGATTCGGGTTGGCTTGAAATCAGTCATTCCCAGTCTAACAGCAACAGAGTATGGTATCAAATTGATACTTGAACCTAGATCACAGAGAGAACGAGGAAACCTTCCTGTTGCAATTGAGCAATCTAGCACAAAGTTTCCTGGATCAGGTAACTTCTCTGGAATCCTCCTCTGAATCACAGCGCTGACTTGTTTAGAAACTCTCACCTTCTTCTTCTTTCTTGGAACTATGTTCAAGAGAATTGCATTCATGTCTCTAGTAAGCAATGCTCCTTCTTCAGGACTCACACCACTGACAACCATTCTCTTGACATATCTTCTTAATGCAGGTGAATGTTTGACTGCATCAACTAGGGATAGCTCAATCATCAGCTTACTCATCATCTCCTTGAATCTGGCTTCCTCTCTCTCCTGTTTAGACCTTCTAGGAGGTATGGGATAAAGTATCTTCGGTTTGTAGACCTGTTCTTCTGCAACCTTTGTTGTTATGAGCTGATCTGGTGCAGTCTGCGTAGAGCGTCGATCGACACCTTCTTGGTGTCGATTGACACTTGCCTTTGGTGTCGAGTCCTTCGCGACGAGTTCGTCTGATTTGTCGTGAATCTTCATGGGTGTCGATCGACACACAGTAGTGTTGATCGACACTGGCTCCGCAGCATCTTCTACATCTTCAAGCTCCTCGAATTCTTTAGTGCTAAGTCCTCTCTTCTGCACTGGTGGAAAGCTTCTTTCACTCTGAATCGTGATGGCATTCACATGGTGTCTCGGATTCACATCTGTCTTTCCATGAAGACATCCTTCTTGTCTCTTTAAAGCTCCAGCAGTTTGAGCTACTTGGACATCCAATTGCTTCATATGAGTACCGAGAGACTCAATTTTCCCATTCAGATCGGTGTACAAGGCATCAATCTTCCCATTGAAGTCCACTGTCATCTTTTGCTGTCCCTCAAGAATTTGCTCTATCATGGATTCCATCTTATTTTCTGCAGGAGGCTTCTGATAGGAAGAAGAACCATAAGTCCTTTGGAAGTTGTTGTTCTGAAAAGGCTTCTGGTAAGAAGAACCATAGCCTTGCTGATTGCTGAATCTCTGTTCTTGAAAACCAGCTCCATTGATATAGTTAACTTCTTCTTTCTCAGGCTCAAAAGTCTCCACTTCTGCAAAATGGACTTGCTTCTTGTTCACCAATAGATCCAGCTTCCTGTTGACCTCAGCAATTTGACTTCCTCTAGTTATACCAGCGTGTTGTCTCCTCAAATCTGCGTTCTTGGTGCTGTTGCAAGAGGCTAAATTCTCTATAAGCACCATCGCGTCCTCTGGGTATCTGGTGTTGAAATTGTCATTGCTTGCAGCATCTAAGTCCATCTGGTATCTCCAGTCGATTCCTCGGTAAAAGATACCGAGAAGCTGCGGCTCGCTGAAACCGTGGTGTGGGCAGTCCCTTTGGTAAGCCTTGAATCTCACCCAAGAAGTCTTGAATGCTTCAGTGGGTCCTTGGAAGAATGTGGTGATCTTCGTCCTCAGATCTTCAGACCTTGCATCATCAAAGAAATTGCATAAGAATGCATTCTTTGTGTCTTCCCATGTGGTCAAGGATCCTGGCTCCAATTGCTTCAGCTAGTATGATGCATCTCCAGCAAGCGAGTAAGGGAACAACTTGCAGAAAAGATAATCATATGTGACTCCATTGGCCTTGATGCTTGATGCCAAGTCTTCAAACCTTTCTATGTGGTCCATTGGATGCTCATTAGGGAGACCATGGAATGGATGCTGAGAAACCAATGTGTAGTAAGCAGGTTTCAGCTCGAAATCATTCCTCTAGAATGCAGGAGGACGGATTGCAGCTCTATTAGCATAGAACTGGTCTGGTCGGTTGTATTCACCAAGCGTTCTTCCACGTCCAACGTGCATGGTGTCGATCGACACCAAGATTGTGTCGATCGACACCATCGAGCAACTCTTGATCGACGATGACGGCGCCAGCCTCATCAAGTCTCTGTCCATGGGCGTTCCTTCTGCGGCCTTCTGCATCAACCAAGTTGCCTTCAGCGTCTCGGATTAGAACCATAAGGTCAGCCATCTCTGTCTGCGAAGGGTGTCGATCGATGCTATTGGTGTCGATCGACACTCGTGTGGTCTTGCGGTTCCTACGTTCGAGACGACCGAGCTCCTGGTTGAGTGCGATTAGTTCCTTGTCTTTGTTGCTTCTAGTAATGCGATTAAGCATGCAGCTGAAAGCAAGAGTAAGAAACTAAAATTAGAAACCAAAAAACAAAAATTAAAACCTAGACAAAATTCTAATATTAGAACTTTGTAGGCAACTAATCTCCTTCCCCGACAACGGTGCCAAAATTTGATATGCTCTCAAATTTACCCTAGAGCTACTCTCTCAAATTAAGAGATCAGTTGTAGTACTTAGGGATCGAATCCACAAGGAAGGAATTGTGACACAGCAGTTTTCTAATTTCGAATTAAGCTAAGTGAGAATGTAAAACTAAAAGACAGAAAGCAGTCAAAAACGATGTAAATTCAGGAGACGAAACGCTAGGTTCAAAGAAATTCTCAGGTGATCTAAATTGCAGGTCTAGACAGAATGTTAGGAATTATGAAGATCCGTTCTTGAACTTGAAACACTAATGTAAAATCAACCAACTCTCGCTGCGAAGATTATCTATGTCTAAACCCTAGAATTCCAAATCTCTTTGCAAATCCTATCAATTCAGACAAGCATTAATATCAGGTTCAATTGTTCACAAAACCCTAAACCAAATCTCTTTGCGAATAGGTATTTTGCTCATCTAACATTAGTTCAGGCAATTAATAATACTCTCGCATCTATTAATCAACCTAA
>JAHZTW010000003.1:37945442-38009682 GCA_020283515.1 Alliaria petiolata
CTAAACCAAATCTCTTTGCGAATAGGTATTTTGCTCATCTAACATTAGTTCAGGCAATCAATAATACTCTCGCATCTATTAATCAACCTAAGATCAGATTCTAGGTCACGAAGCTAGAATAAGCATTAAACACAAATCCAGATGAAGAACTCTAATGATTTTATCCTAACAATTAAATTCAACCTAACAATTCATTAATCACCTTTGAAAAACCCTAAACCTAACAAGCAAACTACTCAGACATGATCAATAAAACAGAAATCATAATTTGAATAGAAAGCATAAAAGAAATCAATAGAAGAAAATAAAGGAGTTCCAAATCAGCTCTAAAGGAGTCTGATTTTTCTCTCCCAAAAACATAAACTTCTATGATTCTTAAAGTATGAGATTCTGCCTAAACAATGGCTTTGACAACTATATTTATAGGCCTAGTTCGCATCTTCAATTCCTTGGAAGATTGGGAAAAGTCTTGGAGATTTCATTTTCTTCAAAAACTGGAAACTTCTCGCTTCTGGAAATTGGAAAACCTAGTGTCAATCGATCGACACTCATTGTGTTTCTTCAATCCGACTTCATTCCACTAAGCTCCAAAATGTATCCAAATCTCCAATTTATCTCCAATTGTACCTGAACCTGTAAAGACTCTATATAGACTTGAAAATAGCCAAAAGACTCTATAAAAACACTTATATCATGGTCTAAAAATGGGTAAAAACCATGGTATATCAAGGTGATTACTGACTTTGTGTTTTGTTTTGAGAGTCAATTGACCCAGTCAAAAACTTGTTTTATTGAGTCAAAATCAGTTGAAATTTTCAGTTTTCAGAAGAACTAAACCACAACATATTGACACTTGAAGGACCATTGCCATAGTAGTTGATTGCAGGTCTTACTAAGTAGAAAGTTGCAAGTGGATCAAGCTAACAAAGAGAGTTCAGATTCCTGCTTAGAGCTTGGTATTCATTGGACTTGATTCCTCTTTCAGCACTGACAAGATAAGAACACTACAGTCTTTCCTTGATCTTCACTTGAGAAGAGAAAAGAAGAAAAAAAAAGAGTCTAAGTCAAGGAATAGTGCAAAGAACATCATAAGCCTGTCTCCTCACAAGGAACAATATTAGTGAGAGCTCATGAACCTGTCTCCTTACAAGGAACACAAGTAAAGAGCAGCACTATTCCAAGGCTTCAAAAGAATGAGAAAATTCAATGAAAAGATCTTAGAACACCCTGAAAATGGGCAGCAGTTGACTAAGGGAAGAGAAAATAGGGGAGCTGTATGAGAATGTCTTGTTCAGGCACTAAGGAAGGGAAAGAATCAGAAAAGTTCTATGGCATTACCAATGATAGAGTTCGATTCTTTTACCAAGGAAAGGATCTGGATTTGAACTGGGAGATTGCTAAACTTGTGGTAAGTACACTGAACATTTCCTAAGGTTGGCTCTATATCATGTGGATTCAAGAAGTGTTAATCAATGTGGCGTTTTGAAGAAGTACTCGAAAGTTCCTGTTTTCAAACTTCTACTTCATTCTAAGTTTCTGTTTTGCTTGAGGGCAAGCAAAGGCTAAGTCTGGGGGAGTTGATATATCATGGTTTTTACCCATTTTTAGACCATGATATAAGTGTTTTTATAGAGTCTTTTGGCTATTTTCGAGTCTATATAGAGTCTTTGCAGGTTCAGGTACAATTGAAGATAAATTGGAGATTTGGATGCATTTTGGAGCTTAATGGAATGAAGTCACGAAGTGATGAAGTCAAGACTGGAATTACACGCAAGGTGTCGATCGACACCATGTAGTGTCGATCGACACCAGGTTTTCCAATTTCCAGAATCGAGAAGTTTCCAGTTTTTGAAGAAAAGGAAATCTCCAAGACTTTTCCTAATCTTAAAAGGAATTGAAGACTCGTACCTAGGCCTATAAATATAGTTTTTCAGCCATTGTTTAGGCAGAATCTCATACTTTAAGAATCATAGAAGTTTAGGTTTTTGGAGAGAAGAATTTGTCTCCTTAGAGCAAATTTGGAACTCCCTTTATTTATTCTATTGATTTCTTTTATGCTTTCTATTCAAGTTATGATTTCTGTTTCATTGATCATGTCTGAGTAGTTTGCTTGTTAGGTTTAGGGTTTTTCAAAGGTGATTAATGAATTGTTAGGTCGAATTAAATTGTTAGGATAAAATCATTAGAGTTCTTCATCTGGATTTGTGTTTAATGCTTATTCTAGCTTCGCGACCTAGAATCTGATCTTAGGTTAATTAATAGATGCGAGAGTATTATTGATTGCCTGAACTAATGTTAGATGAGCAAAATACCTATTCGCAAAGAGATTTGGTTTAGGATTTTGTGAACAATCGAACCTGAACTTTAATGCTTGTTTGAATTGATAGGATTTGCAAAGAGATTTGGAATTCTAGGGTTTAGACATAGATAATCTTCGCGGCGAGAGTTGGTTGATTTTACATTAGTGTTTCGAGTTCAAGAACAGTTCTTCATAATTCCTAACATTCTGTCTAGACCTGCAATTTAGATCACCTAAGAATTTCCCTGAACCTAGCGTTTCGTCTCCTGAATTTACATCGTTTTTATTTATCTGCTGTCTTTTACTTTTAATTACTTCTTCTTAGCTTAATTCGAAATTAGAAGTTCGTTGTGTGATTATCCCTTCCATGTGGATTTGATCCCTAAGTACTGCGACTGATCTCTTAATTTGAGAGAGTATCTCTAGGGTAAATTTGAGAGCATATCATGTATGCATTGATAATTGCATGGGTTTTCTGGAAACACGGTGATAAGCTGCAGGAATGTTGATTTTGTGAGAAGCTGAGATATCAAAAAACTAATGGAAGGACTCGTGTGCCGTACCAACACATGTGGTACTTGCCAATCACTGGTAGAATGAAACGATTATACTACTCGGAAAGAACTGCTGCGGCAATGAGATGGCATGCACAACATTCCACAGTGGATGGGGAGGTTACACATCCGTCAGATGCAAAGGCGTGGAAACATTTTCGGACGGTACATTTTGACTTTGCTAACGAGTGCATGAATGTATATATTGGCTTATGAACTGGTGGATTTAGTCCAATTGGTATGTCTGGGAGGCAATATTCTATATGGCCTGTCATTTTGACACCTTATAATATTCCTCCGGATATGTGCATGCAACGGGAATTTTTGTTCATGAGTATTCTAGTGCTTGGTCCTAAGCATCCGAAACGAGCATTTGATGTATTCCTTCAACCTTTGATTCATGAGTTGAAACAGCTCTGGTATATGGGTGTTCGCACGTTTGACTACTCACAGCAGCATAACTTCAATATGTGTGCAGTGTTATTGTGGACCAGACTTCCCGACATATGGAATGTTATCGGAGTGGACTACGCATTGAAGATTATCTTGTCCATATTGTATGGATAGGCTAGATGCTTTTCAATTGAAGAATGGAAGGAATTCATATTGGTTTGATTGTCATCGTATGTTTCTTCTCATGAGTCATATGTACCAGAAAAGCAAGAAATATTTTAAAAAGAAAAGTTTGTATGTGTTCCTCCCCCTGTTTATCTTTCAGGGGATATTTTGTTTGAGCAAATTGATTACAACGGTGCTCAGAAAACATGTCAGCGTGGGGGCAATTGGCACACACCGGCGGATATACTGTATCTCACAATTGGAAAAAAAAAGTATCTTTTAGGAGCTCCCGTATTGGAAGGATCACCTTTTACGGCACAACTTTGATGTGATGCACATAGAGAATGATTTTTTTGATAACATCGCGAATACAATCTTGAATGTGAAGGGAAAAAGTAAAGACAATTTGAAATCAAGGTTGGACTTGGTCGAAATATGCGCAAGACCCGAGTTGCATATTATAAGTTAGGGAAAATTATCGATTCCAAACTTTCAATTGTCCGGGGAAGCGAAGCGGACATTATTCGACTGGGTTGCTTCTGATGTTAAGTTCCCAGATGGATATGTGTCCAAAATCTCAAGATGTATAGAGCAAGGACATAAATTTTCATGTATGAAGGACCACGATTGCCATGTATTCATGTAACGACTGCTACCATTTGCATTAGTGGAGCTCTAACCGAAACCTATCCACGAAGCAATTGCGGATACGTAAAATAAAAATAATTGAAGAAGTCTATATGTAATATAATTGACTTAATTAATTGATGAACTTGCATGTATAGGCATTGGAGCATTTTTCATCGATCTATGCACGCGAATACTGACTAAGGACGGCATCGCACAGTTAGAAGAGGATATTTCGGTGTTGCTTTGTAACTTATAAAATATTTTCTCACCTTCATTTTTTGACGTAATGGAACATCTACCAATCCATCTACCACATGAAGGAACACTTGGGGCCCTCGTGCAATTCTGATGGATGTATCCGTTCGAGCGATACATGGGATATCTTTTAAAAAAAAGGCAAAAATCTTGCAAAGGTGGAGGGATCAATCGTTGCAGGAATTTGACGGAGGAAACATCTCACTTCACGTCATACTACTTTAGTCCAATCGTGAGAACCAAAAATACCGCTAGAACCAAAAAATACCGCTCCTAGACGATATGACGATGGAGGGGAAGCACCTAAGTACCACGTTGACGTCCCGGATATCTTCGTCCAAGTAGGCAGACTTAATGGAAAAGTGAAAGAAGTTTGGTAGGAAGATCATGATCATTGTAGTGCGGCGCATATTGCAGAATTGTGAGTATGTGCAGATATTAGAGAGGTATTAAATTACGTTTTCTACATACATAATTATGATAATATTCTCCGATCCATATATATCTCTGACTCGGATGGTGAATTATTGCAGATTATTTGACTCTCAGGTTCGAGAACACTTTCCTGGTTTAGAAGAAAAAGATGATGAGAAGTACAACGAATGTATTAAATTACGTTTCCTACATACATAATTATGATAATATTCTCCGATCCATATATATCTCTGACTCGGACGGTGAATTATCGCAGATTATTTGACTTTGAGGTTCGACAACACTTTCCTGGTTTAGAAGAAAAAGATGATGAGAAGTACAACGAACGTATTAAATTACGTTTCCTACATACATAATTACGATAATATTCTCCGATCCATATATATCTCTGACTCGGACGGTGAATTATTGCAGATTATTTGACTCTCAGGTTCGAGAACACTTTCCTGGTTTAGAAGAAAAAGATGATGAGAAGTACAACGAACGTGATTTTCTTGGGTGGCTAAAATACTATGTAAGATTAATTTACACTTATTTTGACTAATAAAAACAGTTTATTTATAAACATTGAATTAAGATTATATGTAGGTAACGTAGGAAAGTTTGAAGGAGTCTTTGCCACAATGGATGCACGAAGTTGTTAATGAACCAATAGCTATGACCATTATTGCTCCAATATACTTGACTCGTGAGTACATATTTCATACGTACAAACATAGATCGCAGAGGTCAACCGCAAATTATGGAATCCATGTCAAAGGTGAAAACGACTTCAACGACGTCTTACATCAAATAATAGAAGTCACATTTCCAGGAGCCATCGGTTTGAAATAAAATTTATTCAAATGTGATTGGTACGGTCCGAGTAGTCGAGGAGTTCGCAAAAAAACTTAGGGGTGATTGATGTCAGTGCAAACAGACGTTTAGTAAAGTTTGAACACTTTTGCCTTGCTTCGCAAGCAGATCAAGTGTGTTTCATTTCATATCCTCGGATTAAGAAAAAACGTGAGAGGTGGTTATCAGTGATTAAAGTGAATCTGTGAGGCCGTATTTTCGGGAAAATTGACGACGTAGCTATGCAAGCTGAAAGAATTGATGAAATCTCCACTCTAATCGCATCAACAGAATATATTTTACAAATTGATCTAGAGCAACAAGATGTAGAAGACATCGTGGATGATTCAACCGAAGGCGCAGTATCGGACGAGTTCAATGAGACTGATGATGAAGAAGACACTGATGATGAACATAGTGGAGATAAATCTGATTAGCCAATATGTGTGATATATTTGCATGTAATTTGTAATTTTTTTTTTTGAAAATATATAAGTATTGCGACGGATTTGCGAGGGATCCCTCGCAGTTCCGTCGCAAATCCTGAATTTGCGACAGAACTGTGACGACTCCCTCACAAGTCCGTCGCAAATGGTTATCATTTTCAAACCCTATACCCTAAACTGGAAAATGCTTTCTAAACTATCTCATGTAAATTTAATGCAAATATTAAATGATTTTGTTAGTTTATATCCAAATTAAAAAATTATCATTTTTAATGAAATCATTTCGTATAGAAGTATAGGAGTTAATGTTTATTGATAAGTATAAGAGTTGTATAAAAATCACTTTGAAATAAGTAGAATTCGGAAATTTTTGCATAAAATAAGATTTGTTACATTCTTATATCTTTAATTTTCTTTGATTTTCTAATATGATAAAGAAAACATTTATATAACTGATTTGTATAGGATTTTAAATATATAAGTATTGCGACGGATTTGCGAGGGATCTCTCACAGTTTCGTCGCAAATCCTGAATTTTTGACGGAACTGCAACGACTCCCTAGTTTCCAATATTTCTTTAGCCGCTCACTTGAATAATCCCATGATCTCTCTGCCATAGATCAAATACTATGGGAGTGCTGTTACTGAACATTTCAGAAATGCATGTGGTAAGTCTCAAGTCCTTCACAAATGGTTATTATTTCCAAACCCTATACTCTAAACTGGAAAATGATTTCTAAACTAGCTCATATAAGTTTAATGCAAATATTAAATGATTTTGTAAGTTTATATCCAAATTAAAAAAAAATATTATTTTTAATGAAATCATTTCATATAAAAGTATAGAAGGAGTTAATGTTTATTGATAAGTATCATAATTATATAAAAATCATTTTGAAACAAGTAGAATTTGGAATTTTTTTGCATAAAATAAGATTTGTTACATTCTTATAGGATTTTTAATATTCTTTGACTTTTTAATATGTGATACAATATCAAAAACCATAAAATCAAAACAAAGATTGTAATCTCTCGATCATCTCGTGAACATAAGTTTGGTGGATTCCGATCTTATATCATTTGGTATCAGAGATAAAACTCCTATCCTCTATCTTTTCATTTCTGTTTTGTTTTTGTTTCATCCATTATCAAAATTTCTATTAAAAAAAAAATTGTTTCCATTTGTTTTGGAGTTTTTGTCGATTTTTCTGTTAAAATAAAAAAAATATTGTTTCCACTTGTTTTGGAGTTTTTTCCGATTTTTCTGTTTTAAAAAAAAAATTGTTTCCATTTATTTTTGAGTTTTTTCGAGTTTTTTGCTAAAAACAAAAATATATATTATCAAGGTTAAATAGTTTTGAGGACAAAACCATTTGAAAAAAAGAGAAAATGATACAATATCAAAAACCATAAAATCAAAGTTCTTCATTATGTGGATTTATTATCAAAATATCATGCTCATAACTTCACAAAGTCAAAGATCCTCATTCAATGTCCAAAGCAAAATTGGTGGCAGAAGACCATTATTTGATTTACCTTTTTTCCCCTTTTTGTTTAAATGTATATAATTTCATTTAAATGTAATTTATTGTAAAGATCTCTCGTAAGAGCTATAAAAGCTCATGTATTCTCATTTGTAAAAAACACATTGAAATTTTTGGAAATATAAAAGAGAGTTTTTCTCTAAAGCTTAGGCTTTGTTTTGTTTATCTAAGTTAGATGGATTTCTACACTTAGTAAACGTTTGAATCTATGTCTCTTGTGTGCGATTCCTTGAGACTAGATTTCTGAACTCATCACAAGGGCTTTCACACCCTTGAGTGGCGTTCTTCGATCCACACCAACATTCATCCATTGATCTTTTCTGAGAGAGTTGCACAACCAGCAGATTGGATGCCATCTCAATCCACTTCAAATCCATCATCTAATCAAGCAAAGAGAGTTGCACAACCACTAGTTGCTTGGTTCCATCGATCCAAAAAGCTTGTCAACTCTTGATCATCTCGTGAACATAAGTTTGGTGTGATTCCAATCTTATATCAATATGATAAAGAAAAACATATAAAACTGATTTTTATAGGATTTTAAATATATAATTATTATTATTGATTTACGAGGGATCCCTCGCATTTCCGTCGCAAATCCTGAATATGTTTTTCAAATTTTCGTCTATAAATTTAAAAATACACTAAACTGGAATGATTTCTAAACTAGCTCCTATAAGTTTAATGCAAATATTAAATATTTTTTTAAGTTTATATCCAAATTAAAAAAAAATCATTTTTAATAAAATCATTTCATATAGAAGTATAGAAGGAGTTAATGTTTATTGATAAGCATAAGAGTTATAGGAAAATCACTTTGAAACAAGTAGAATTTGGAAATTTTTGCATAAAATATGATTTGTAACATTCTTATAGGATCTTTAATATTCTTTAACTTCCTAATATGATAAATACTTATAAATACTTTTAGTTTTAGTGGAGGAGATCCGCCGGCGAGGGAGGTATAATAAATACTTTTAGTTTTAGTTTATTTTGTATTTAAAATTTATTTTTATTTTTTCAAAAAAGTCAGAAGCCCAAAATAACTCGATAACCCGGTTAGGGCCAAATCGGGCTTTAGAATTTAGGCCCAATATATTTTCGGGCCGGACCGGGCCGGGCTTATATATATATACGGGTTTTACAGGTTTCGCGTCGGGCCGGGCCGGGGCAGCGAGATTGACATGCCTATTTTAGATCTATGTTAGATTATTAGGAAATTATTAGGTTAGAAATTGTTAGATTTTGAGATATGGAATTTAGATTTTTGAAAAATGTTAGATATGTAATTTTAGATTTTTTGAAATTTGTTAGATTTGTTTTGTAATTAGTTGTATTTTATGTAAATTTGTTATAATATAATTGATTAATACATTATGTAGAAATTCTTATTTTAGTTTTATTTGTTAGATTTATTATTTTGTAAATCTATAAATTTGTAAATATGTTAATTAGTAAATTTGTTAGATTTATCATTTAAAAAAAAAATTAAAACAATTACTTTTAAATATTTTAAAATTTGCAAATTTTAGTTTTGAAAATCTAGTTTATAAATTTTAGTTTTTCCATTTATCAATATGTGTTCTAAATTTTTTATATATCGTTTTAAATTTTTAGTTTTTCTAAAACAAACGTGATTTTTAATTTGTAACTTTGTTTAGGTTTTCTATTTTGTTTTTATTTTTCTATGACTAACAGATTTTTTTTTTAGATGTCTAGGGACAACGACTTCTCTAGTTATGTGTCGGGAGGGCCTCGACATCGGTCTTTTCCGTCAACTTTACGGGCTTCTTTCACCTCCCAACGGCTCCCAACCGTTCCCGAGACCCAACACCCTCCTGCACACCCTCCTCCTCCTCCTGAACCGGAAGAACATGAAGACCAAGCTCGGCTCCGTCATGAGAGGGTGATTCGAGAGCTTCTCGAGAGTTCCGGTCATGACGAACTGACATGCTTTGATCTAAAACGTCTGCCCGATACCAATTGGTATATCAAAATATATTTTTTTAATATTTTTTTTACAACTATTACAAAATCATTTTATTTCTAATTGAATTTTTCTTTCAGGTTCGATTATGATGGATCTGTGGCTGCTACGGTACGGGAAATCTTTGAAAGAGATTTCAAAGAACCTCATGCTAATTGGACGCAAACTCCGAAAGAGACCATCCACCGGTGGTACAAACAATTTGATGTAAGTATCATAATATTTTTAGCTATTTCTATTTATTTATTTTCCTACACTTAAGCTATTTTAAATAATTTTCTTTTTTTAGCAAAAATATCATTGGGATTCGAGCATTAACAAAAAAGTGAGTGATATGTTTTTGAGGTTGAAGAAACGGATGATTGACCATGTGGGACGTTGGAAGGCAAAGTAGAAGAAAAAGGTGATGATGTGAAGCCCCAATGGATTAATATGTTAGTTTGGGAGGGTCTTGTTAGATTTTAGAATGATCTGGGGAGCGAGAAGAAGAGCATCAATGCATGTGCAGCCGATACAGTGCTCCCGTTGGAGAGCAACCCTCTAAGCATTGGTCAGGTCAGATTTCGTTTAAAGTACGGGGCCGATTGATAGTAAGTTTATATTTTATGTATTACAGTTTTTAAATATATAATTTATCCTTATGTTTATAATGTTTTCAATGTTTTGTAAGGTGAACGGACTGAAACAAATATTCCAGATTTGTTAGCGGTCCTCGAGGAGACCAAACAAAGGCCGGATGGATCTTTTCTCGATGGACGCTCGGAGAAGCTATACAACGACGTCACTACAAGGATGCAAGAGATGTCTCAGATTGATCATGACGATCCAGAAAGCATGACATCTTGCTCACTTACTACGACCGAGAAGAACAAGATTTAAGTGCACGTAAGTATTTTCAAAATAATTATAATTTTTGTTTATTTTTTTGTCAATAATTTTTTAATATATATATTTAGGTCGGTCCCTCTAAAAAATAGAGAATTTACGGAGTGAGTTCTTTATAGTTGGATATTGAGTCTTCCACTCTTTCTACTTTTTCTTCCACCGAACCATATCCTGCTCTGCAGTAGATAATCGAAACTCAAGCCCGTCTTATTGAATCGCAGTCCGCGAAGACGAAGAGCTACGATAAGTATTTTGAGTTTATTGCACAACAGAACTAGGCTTTCGGAGAACTTTACCGCACTTCGAAAGGCGGGTGGAAACCGGTACGTCCACCAGAAACAATGACCCGCCTTCCGAATAATTTTAGGTTTTTTTTGTTGAACAATAACTTTTTATGTTTTATGAATATTTATTTATAATTCAAATTTTTCTTTCCAATTTTATAATTTATATCAAATTAAATTTTCTTTTAAATTATTATTTATTTTCCAAATTTATAATTTATATCTAATTAAATTTTAATTCTAATATAAATTAATATAATTATCATTTTAATATATTAATTAAATATATGAATGTCCTAAATCCGTCGCAGTGTTTGCGACGGATTAGCTACTATATTCAGCGCCGGTTTGCGACGACATTGCGACGTCCGTTTTGCGACGACATTGCGACGTCCGTTTTGCGACGATATTGTGACGTCCGTTTTGCAACGACATTGCGACGTCCCTTTTGCATTGATTTTGCTACGCCCAGTTTACGATGTATCGCTAATCACTCCCAAATTTGCGACGTATTTGCGATACTCTGGATTTGCGATGGCCTAACCTCCGTCGCAAATTTGCGACGGATTCAAGATTAAATTATTCCGTCGCAAAATGTTTTTTTCTAATCACGTTAATTGCCTAAATAATCCTATATTTGTATATTTGGGCTATATTGATAGAAAAAGCCCATTAACCAATAACATTTCATCAGATCAATCTTATCTCTCCTCTGCATAAAAGCCCGATCCCTCTTCCTTGACTATTTTGTAACGATCGGCGATCAATCTTCTTCGGGATTCAAGGTCTGTGTACTGGATTGGTATTTAACGGCCCTTTGATCCACCTCTGACCTGAGAAGGCTAGGCATATCGATTTGTTCACATTTACTATATCTAACCTCCTTCTTCAATCCATTTTAGGAAATCGGAAATCGGTCTAACGAGAGTTTGTGGGGTTACAGTTTGGTGGTGAAGTAGGTTCGATTCAACTTTATTGAATTGAAGAACTCGGAGTGTCGAGGAGATGGAGAGATATAAAGAGTCGGAGGACTCGGAATCTTCTCATTTGGAGTGTTACGTCGAATGACGGCAGTGGAAACTTTTGGTTTGTTCATGTGCCTCGATGTATTTGTCCATGTGCCTTGATAATTATTACTTAGGTTTGTTGGTGACTCGGCTATTTACCTCATAGAACTTCGACTATCAAATATTACTATTTATCACTCTAATTCCTTCACATATTTCTGGTTTTAAATTTCGTGGCGATACGATTCTCGGTTTCATATCCTTTTTGTGGGTTTTGCACCCAATTTATGTACGTGAATATGAGATTATGACATCTTTTGGGTCTAATAAAACCTAAGAACTTTGATATGTGTTACATGTTGAGACGCAAAGGAGCGTGTTTAGAAGATAATGTAAATTTAAAAGATGATTGACAACTTTCATATAACACAAACCGTGAGAAGTAAGTTTACAACTCTCATCTCTGAACCTTTAATATGTTTTTTTGTTGTACTCAAGCTCAATGTCTCTAATGATCAGTGACAACTAAACTCTGTTTTATGAATTGAAATGGGTTTTTAGAGAACTCAAAATTGGGTTCGACTGGTGTTTCATATAAAAGATGGTTGTCGAGCGAGAGCGGAAAACGCGAGAATGCAGGGAAGTGGAGAGTACGGTATATTAGGGATCCGAAACTTGGAGTCTCAATGCAGACCTGTTGTTTGCCTCTGCCTTGAGTGATCACATCATTAGAGCTGTCGCTTGCAGCAGAGCTCACACACTTTTTCTCACCGGTGATCTCCTCATCTTCAATTTTCTTAATAATATTTTATCTTTGGTGATTCTCCAAGATTTTATATCTTAGATGTTGCAATGCGATTATGACCAAGAATAGTAGAACAATTTGTAAAGTTTCTTAAGTTAGGAGAAGAATTCTGTTGACTGTTGAGTTGAGAAATGCAGAGAATTGGTATCTCAATTACTTGATGAGCAAGAGTCATTTTGGTATACACCATTTTGCAGCTCTGAACTTGTGGGTTTTAGCTGCGAATTATTAGAATTAGAGTGACATTTGATGCGACTATAATATTTCTTGGCTTTGTTTAATTGAGCATGTTGTTGTGCAGTTAGTAGGATTTCGCAAAGTATGCTTCTTTAGATCAGTGATTAGTGGTTAAGAATGTCATATCCATTTGATTGTGTTAACATGGCCTATTAGATTTTAAAACCTATGCTATCATATATTTGTAATTGATATTTTACAACCTCGAAACAAGAAGTCCACAGGAAAGCCACTTGAAATATAGAAAAGAAAAAAAAAACCAACATTGAGGGTTTCCATGATATATTTTAGTAAATTCCTCGGAAAAAAGTGATGTTGCTAAAATCCTAATACCTTAAAATGTTGCCCCTCATTCAGATCGGGTAGGTTCAAGTTGCCTATTTGTTTCAGTTTTCCCACATGTCTTCATCTCAGATAATTCAATTATTTGATTACTCAAATGTTTCAAGAATATAATAATTTAGCAGTCTCTTGAAGTATCTGGACTAGGAAACGAACATGTAAGCACAATGATCTTCATTAAATCGTCAATGACATGAACATGTTTCATGATCTCCAACGTGCCAAACCGTTTAAGATTTTCACGCAGATTCTCTGGTGAAGTACAGTGCTCTACATGTTTATGTTACATATTCGTTCTCTTTACTCTATATATGAGGAAAAAATCCGAGTGGAGAGCTTGAACTGGTTAAAAATAGATACTTGATACCCTTCCATTCTTTCTATTCAATAAGTTACGCATTGTTATTTATTTTTTAGAGTTTATCAAAGTTGATTGGCTCTATATATTGGATCGTTTCCTTTATACGTTTTTTCTTGAGAAGAGGCTGCAGGTATGGTGTATGTTCCAAGTGCCAACCAAACTGCAAGCTCTGCACTGCATGGAAACACCATCAAATCCATGGCTTCGGATTTAAGCATTCTTAGATGGATACATGTCTTTAACACACACAAAAAAAGATGGATATAGAAGTAAAACACCTTTTTCTTTCCTTACGAATACTCAAAAGAAAGCTAAATAGTATCTTTTTTTTTAGCAGACTGAGCCCAAGTCAACAATAGCACATAAATCTTGCACATGGTATAACTTCTTTTTTTGTTAGGCACTTAGGTTTCTGCACGCTCATGATTGTATTATGTGTTTCTCTGTGTTTTTTTCCCCAGTTTCATGTCAATGGTTATCAGAGTTTTAAGGCTGGGGCTATTAGTACAAGTATAGGAGCCTTTAAGATTTAAATAGAGAATTTTGATATTAGTTATTGTTCGTGATGTGGATATGATCAAATTATAAGATTTTTGCCTTGCTCAGCTACTTACGAAAATTGCTCCATCAAACGTAGTTGAAGCTTTACTTTCTTCTTACAAATATGATAAAAAAAAATTGTATATAAAACATGGCTAGGCTCTAGTATAAAAGAAAAGTCACAAATCTAAAAACCGATCCCATCAATCTCGTTGACTAGGCTCCACCTTTCTCTTTTATTTTTATTTTCCGAAATTAATAGCAACATGTATTTTTTATAGTGTGCGCAGTGTATTTATTATGTGAGTGTTGTTGGCAAAGAAGAATAATATAATTCACACGAGAGTAAAAGACGACACACAGTAAGCTTTTGCCATTAAGAGAGACGATTTGTTCATCATTCATCTCAGTCATGAAATATGGTGTTTTGTTTATGGTTTTGTACTCACATTTCTCGTTCTAAGCAATGTTAGAGGTAATTTTCCTTTTTTTTTTTTTTTTGGGTATCCATTGTCTATCTAATTTCTTTTTACAATTTAACAAGTTTTTTTTGTGCGTAGTTTTTTTTTTGGTGAATGGGGCGGGAGACGAAGTCTCCCTGTATTATTCATAACAACAAGCAAATTACACACATACTTGTCTTGGATACGCAGCTCCAGACATGTCGTCACTTAAAATCAAATTCCAACTCGGAGGAACCGAAGCAAAAGTATGAAAACCCAAAGAAAGGGAAAAAGCGTGATTGGCTAAGCCATCCGCAAGCCTGTTGGCTTCCCTAAACACATGGGAAAAACGGACCGTCCAGTCCTTTAACATAAAGTCATGGCACAGTTGTACCAGGAAGGACAAGGGATGCGAATTGCTAATCCCTTTCGTGAGAAAACCTACCACCATTTCCGAATCCACTTCAACCTCTAGTCTTGAAGGTCTCTTCTCCCATGCTATGTATAAACCATAATATACCCCCCATAGTTCTGCCAAGAGAGCCGAACACCTTCCTATATTCATTGCGAAACCTCCACACCAACTCCCATCACTATCTCGGAGAACTCCCCCTGCGGTCGCCAAACCCGGATTTCCTCTAGAGGCTCCATCGGTGTTCAGTTTGAGCCATCCCTCTGACGGAGCAGCCCACCTTATCAATCTCTCCACACGATTCCTTACACCCGACGTCTCTCGGTTTGCCGCATTTGCCGCTGTCACTTCTCTGGCTAAGTCTTTAATGAAAACTACCCTATCTCGGCACTTTCTATTCTCCCCAAACACATTCCCACACCTCCATTTCCACCCCCACCATACAGCCATAGCGAAAATTGTAGACCACGGTGACCCGTCAACTGCACCTCCCTCCTCCAAGTTCTCATACATCCATTCCAGAATGGATTTGCGGAAGAACTCCCTGCGCTTCCTCTGTGGAACAATGCACATCCATATTTCTACCATTGCTGGACAATCTCGAAGAATATGAATGATCGTCTCAACTCCGCCTTTACATACCTGGCAGATATTCGAGGCACATAGATGTATCCACTGCCGCTCGGCATCCGTCATAAGCGCTTGATTACCAACTAACCAGAGAAACACTCTTACCCTTTCTGGGGCCTCCACCTTCCAGACACCGCGATAGGAAGCCTACATATTCGGCTGTGGTGTTTCCTCCCGTGTTAGCATAGTATAAGCGGATTTCACCGTAAACTCACCATCTGGAGCCTCTCCCCAAGATAGACGGTCTCTCGCGCCAGTCACGTTATCTGGTACTACTGCCATCAGCTCCAACCCTATCTCCTCTGTTACATATGGGGCAATTCTCTCTATCCTCCATCCTAACCCATCTCTCCACATGTCCTGAACCGAGAGTGAAAAGTACTCCGCTGGTATTTCCCCAGTAATCCGCTCCACCAATGGCTTACAAGACAACCATTTATCCACCCAGAACCTTGCATTTTGCCCATCTCCCACAACCCATCTATGTCCCCGGAAAACCACATCTCTCAAGCCAATCATCACACTCCTCCAAGTCGATGACCAATTGTTCTTCGAAATAGTCCAAGTCTGATCATGCGTATCTCCCACTTTGTACTTGCTTCTCACCACTTGTGCCCATAAGGAATTGTTTTCATTCAGAAGTCGCCAACCTACTTTAGATACCAAGGCTGTATTCATGGCTTTCGCCTGCCGAATACCGAGACCCCCTTCTCCCTTCGGTCTGCATACTATGTTCCATGCAACTAGGTGTTGCTTCTTTTTATCCGATGTGCTTCCCCATAGAAAAGATCTTGACACTTTATCTAAACTCTCAAGCGTAGATCCTGGCATCATAATGGTGCTCATGGAATGCACTGGGATCGATGATAAAACTTCTTTCGTGAGAGTTAAGCGCCCTGCAAAGCTCAGAACACTCCCTTTCCACCCCGCGAGTTGCGACGAAACTCTCTCTAGTATCTCACCAAAGGTCTCCTTATTCATACGTTTCTGCAGAATGGGCATCCCGAGATATTTCCCCAGATCTCTAGTGGATTTAATCCCGCTTGCATCACTAATTTGCTTCCCTAAGCCTCGAGAAACATTACTGGAGAAGAATATTTTAGATTTCTCAAGACTAACTTTCTGTCCCGAGGCTGCACAAAAACTCTTCAATACACTCCGAATAACTCGAATTTGACTCACCGATGCTTCAGCAAACAATATCAGATCGTCGGCAAAACAAACATGGGAGAACTTTGGTCCTCCTCTCGAAAGGCAAATCGGCTTCCATCGTTTGTCAGCAATCGATTTTTCTCTTAGATGACACAACCTTTCTATGCACATGACAAACAGATATGGGGACAGTGGATCCCCTTGGCGAAGCCCTCTCAGTGGTTTAAACGACTCCGTTCTCTCTCCATTCCAAAGTACGTTCATCGAAAGGCCTGAAACACACTGCAGTATCCACTTTATCCATGCTTCTGGGAGACCTGCAGCAACCAACGTATCATCCAAAAAATCCCATCTAATCATGTCATAAGCTTTCTCCAGATCAAACTTCAAAAGCATCCATCCTTTACGGCCTTTCTTACGCTTCATAGAGTGCACTGCCTCTTGCACCACCACAATGTTGTCTATACTCAACCTCCCCGGGATAAAACTGGCTTGGACTGGTCCTATAAGCTTAGATATTACTTGCTTTAAACGGTTTACCAAAGTCTTAGTAATAGTCTTAAACAGGACATTACACAAGCTAATAGGCATGAATTGAGTAATCTTTTCCGGCTTAGGTACCTTAGCTATGAGGACCAGTAGCGCATCATTTGTGTCATGTGGAAGGTCCCCTGTCTCGAAGAAATTCAACACAAACCGGGTCACTGACTCACCTACAACCTGCCAATTATGTTGGTAAAACACCGGCTGAAAACCATCTGGTCCAGGTGCCTCAAACTTCCCCATCCCTAGGATAGCTTGTTCCACCTCTGATGCCACGAAGGGTCTGTTAAGCTATGTTACCTCCTTGCATGTGAGCCGTGCAAATCCCTCTCGTGGTAACTTATCCACCTCTGCCTCCACATCCTCCATAGAGTACAACCTCCTGTAATAGGCAATCGCAAGCTTCTCCAAATCATGCGTATCTGTTAGCCATACTCCATCATCATCCTTCAGCATCTCTATTCGATTCCTCCTTTGCCGTATCACCGTTGAAGTATGGAAGAATTTTGTATTTCTATCCCCCAGAGCAATGTACTTCTCTCTCGACTTTTGGAACCAAATAAGCTTCTCCTGTTCCAGCACATCCTCAAACTCCTTAAGTAAAACTCCTTCTCTTTCCAGTAGCTCATCCGTCTGGGTCTGATCCAATGCCTCTTGTACTTCCTTTATTCTACTCACCAACCCCTCCTTCCGTCTCTGGACATCTCCAAATACTTCCCGGTTCCACTTTTTCAGCTTATCTCGTAAAACCCCTAATGCTTTTGGTGTGCTTATCTCTCCGTTCAAGGAAGTCGCTAGCAGCTCCTTAAAACCTGTATGCTTCAGCCACGCTGCTTCAAATCTAAACGGCCGCCGCCTAGGATCTCCAGCTAGCCCAGGGGAGAGCTGCACATAAAGTGGAGCATGGTCTGATGCCAAGAAGGGCAAATGTGCGACCCTTACCTCCTGCCATTGCAACCTTGTATGCGCACAACAGAAAACCCGATCCAATCTCTTTGCTACTGTTGTGCTCGCATCTCGCCCTCTTCTCCAAGTAAACTTGTTACCACAAAAGCCCATATCAATTAGAGATAGGTCGTTAATCCAATCCCCAAACGCTAATGAATCCGACGATAATCTCCCATTTCCACCCGACCTCTCATCTAGTCGAACAATGGTGTTAAAATCTCCTCCGATAATGATTGGTCCATCCACCCCATTTATAACATCTCTGAGTTTTCCCCATAAGCCGCTACGCCGGCTAACTGATGGATCTGCATAAACCACAATCAGAATCAATCTCTCGGTTCCATTAACTACTATCGCATGAAAAAATTGGTCTGATGCTTCCACCACCTCCACATCTCCTATCCTTGTTCGCCATAATAACCACAGACCCCCACTTTGTCCAACCGCATCAACTCTAAATGAGTTCTCAAACCCTAAACCTCGGCATATTCTGCTTGCTCGATCACCTCCTGCATGTGTTTCAAAGAGCGCCAGTATATCCGTAAGAAACTTCTTCATTATATATCTAATCGACCTTCTGAAATTGGGTTTATTCGCCCCCCGGCAATTCCATAACAGACAATTCATAAGGAAACCTTGATTTAGAACAAGAAAAGCCGGGGAGAACCATTATTGGGTCTCTCCCCCCAACCACAGAGTCGCCATCTCTCCCTCTGGTAGATCCATTCGATCCGCCATCTCCTTCTCTCCCCCTGGATCATCTGAACTTCTCCGATCCCTGTCCGTCTCCTCAATCTTTTTTTCTATCGATCCCCTCTCAAAAGTTGAAATCGTATCATCTCGAACGATCGATCTTCCGACCTTCCCCGAGTTCTCTGCTTCGACACGCATTCTTTTCCCACTCGAAGATAGTTCCAGCTCTCCCTGAATTGGCCCAAAGACTAGCCCTCTGGTGGGTCGATTCTCTTTTACATGTTTAGGCCTAGGCCCGTTAGTCCCAAATTTCTTCTCTTTATTAACTTTCTGTGGCCCACCTTTCTTCATATCGAGATTCCCCTTAAACACTACCACCTTGCTGTCCTCTCACTCATCTCTTTCCCCCTTTGGTTTTGTGGATCCTCATTTTCCTTATCTGCCGCTGAGCTAGTGAAATCTTTCATTAAACACTGATTTTCCATATCCAACCCCAAACTTCCAAAACTATTCGACACCACAATATTCTCTGCGACCTTATTCCTTACCAGCACACTCTGGACCTTTCCTAAATCACATCCCGTATCACCCACCATGGTTATTGCCCTACTCGCTGAGACCCCTCCTTTCCGGCATGTTCTTCTGACCGGCGTGAAGCCCTCATCGCTCCTTATGGTTGTAGTAGGAGCTACCTCCGATATTTGCCTTGGTCTGGCTACCTCCATTACTCTCTCCTGAGCTATCTCTTGGATACCCAACGGACAAGTATGGACTAAATGGCCATACATACCACATTTAGAGCAAATAGTATTCAAACCATCATATGCCACGAAGTAGCGGTCTCCATTAATCATCACAGTACCTTTTAGAGGTTTCTTTAAATTCACCTCCACGCATACCCTAGCAAATCGAGCTCTTTCACATCTAAGTGTCGTAGGATCCACTCTGATCGGGTTTCTCCAACCCCCGGGCAATCCCTAATAATATCGATTTGTGATAGAAATTCACAGGGATATTTGACATTCGTACCCACACTGGCGTGGTAGTGATCTCATCCCGTAGTGGGTCAAAACCCGGTGACCAAGCCTGTACCATCAAATAGCTTCCAAACACTTTCCATGGACCCCACGTGAGTGCCGCCATATACTCTTCTTCTACTTCGAATCGGATCATAAAAAACTCACGAGGAAGATCCATAACATGCATCTCACCTCTCAGATTCCACATCTCCCGCAACCTCCTGCTGAGAACGGGGATCGAGACACTCCGTCCTAAGATCTTAACAATCATGCACTTTTTCCACAGACCATTCATCGCCTCCAGCACCTCCGCCCCTATTGTTATCACTGGTTCACCATCCTCCTCATCCGGAAATTCTAGACTTAACCTCGTCGTGACAAACTCATCATCCAGAATATCTTCGGGATTAGGTCTCCCTCCCGCGTTACTCCCCTTAACTTTACTTACCCACGAACCATCTGGTGGATCCCCCGGAGGTCGGCCCTTATCCTCGACATCCGTCATCGTAGCATCCTTGTCTCCCACCTCCAAAACCCTAGTCGTCTCGAGAGCCCTAGCCGTCATCTTTTCGGACAAAACTTTTTTTTTTAATCATGGTTGATACAACACAATAGAGATGGAAGCCATAAACAAGTTTGGGTGCAACATAACATATCCTTATCCTGGAAATTGCGGACATAATGGACGTAGTTTATGTGTCAGCGACATGAAAAAAACTCTTGGCGCGCCAAAAAATCTAAACATACGTTGTGAATGTAAAGATCGTCCAATTTTTTATAACGGTAAGCTTCCAGAGCGTACATGTTACTGTCTATATGATTGCTAAGTATTACTATATCTCCATAACCAAAATCTCTTTACTAATCTTTTTGAAGAAAAAATAAAGAACATGTCTGTGTTAGACTAATTTTATTTTCCTAAGTAAATTACTTTTGGTTCTATAATTGTGAGTTAATAATATCCAAAATGTAACTCCCTTATATATAAAAGAAAACGAGTTTGTTTTTTCTTATGTGATTGTGTATGTGGGTAAGAAATTTTGGTCAATGACCAGGCCTTGTCAGTGACTGTATCAAAACACCAAAAGCATATTTATTATAAACCAATCACTGCATTCCACATCAGATTTTGTCTACTAAGATGTCAAGCCCAAGCCTGCATCAACCCACAATCGTAAGCAATCAAACATAGTAATAAGATAGTATAGTTCAAACACCAAATTATGATGATCATTTTCGTCTCCATCTTCTTAATTTACATTTGATAAAGAAAAAAAATTTCAACTGGGTTGTAACATTTCGTTTTTTAATTCAAATAGTTTATATATTATTCTTCTTGTCACAATTCACAAAGGCCAAAAACTCATCAGATTTAGTCAACTAAAAAAGTTAGTATAAACAAAGAAAACTCATTGGTGTCTGCTACAGATAATATGCATATTCTTCTTAGAGCAATCAGACTTCCAATGTGTTGAAACTATATCTTGAAAAACGTACGTCCACATTTTTCCGGACATTTTACGGATGATTTTCTTCATCAGATTTTGGGAGTGATAGATTTGCCTTGGCGAACACTATAACAGTGTAATCATATGTTAAAAATCAAAATTTGTTTAAAAATTAAATTATTCAACCGTTAATTTATGAGATGTTTTCAGAATATTAAGATAATAGATTCATTTTAAATATCTAAACTTAGTAAATATAAAAGTAAAGTCAAAAATCTAAAAACCGATCCCATCGATCTCGTTGACTAGGCTCTCCACCTTTCACTTTTATTTTTCTTTTCCCAAACTAATAGTAACCTGTATTTATTATGAGTGTTGTTAGTGGCAAAGAAGAAGAATATATTTCACACGAGAGTAAGACGACACACTAAGTTTTTGCCATTAAGAGAGACGATTTGTTCATCATTCTTTTTAGTCATGAAATATGGTGTTTTGTTTATGGTGTCTTGTGTTCTCACATTTCTCATTCTAAGCAATGTTAGAGGTAATTTTCCTTTTTTTTTTTCTTGAGGTATCCCATTGTGTATCTAATTTCTTTTTACAATTTGACAAGCTTTTTCGTACATGGTTGATACAACACAATAGAGGTGGAAGCCATAACCAAGTTTGGGTGCAACATGACATATCCTTATCCTGGAAAATGCGGAAACAATGGACTTAGTGCATGTGTCAACGTCATAAAAAAAACTCCTGGCGCTCCAAAAAATCTGAACGTACGTTGTGATCAATGTAAAGATCGTCCAAGTTTGCGTAAGGGTGGGCCTACATAGCGTATATGTTACTGTTTTTATGATTGCTAAGTAATACTACATCTCCATAACCAAAATTTCTTTACTAATAAATAAAATAGAGGCTGTCGAAAGTCTTTAACATGGATCTGATAGAAGAAAAACTAAAGAACATGTCTGTGTTAGACTAATGTTTTTTTCCTAAGTAAATTACTTTTGTTTCTATAAATGTGAGTTAATAATATCTCCAAATTGTAACTCCCTTATATATAAAAAAAACGAGTTTGTTTTTTCTTATGTGATTGTGTGTATGTGGGTAAGGAATATATTGGTCAATGACTGTATCAAAACATGAAAAACATCTTTATTCTAAATCAATCACTGCATTCCACATCAGATTATGTCTACTAAGATGTCAAGCCCAGGCCTCCATCAACCCACAATCGTAAGCAATCAAACATAGTGTAGTTCAAACACCAAATTAGGATGAGCATTAAGAAACGGTTTCGACTCATCTTCTTAATTTACATTTGATAAAGAACAAAAAAAAATTAACTGGGGTGTAACATTTCGCTTATTTATTCAAATAGTTCATATATAAAACTTATTAACTAATTTAAGATACAATCAAAGTATGCATGTCACCAGAAGTGCAACAGCGACGAATACGTTTTATTGGGTTCTATGTTCATTCTCCTTTTAAAAGGGATATCTACTCTGTGTCAAAATATATAAACCGTCTAGCTCGAGACCCACAAAAATATAAAGACCTTGGTTTCGAGGTCCAAGGTTACTAAAAAAAACATATGCATTGGTGTTTGCGATTGCAAATATTTTTCTTGTAACAAAGGCCGAAAACTCATTAGATTTAGTCAGTCAACAAAAAGTTATAGTCAACGAAATCTCATTGGTGTCTGCGAATGCAAATATGCATTTTCTTGTTAGGCTACTTACAATGGGTATATTGAATAAGAAATTCAATAGTTTAATGAAAATTTTGTTGAAATCGTTCAACAGGTTAATCACCGAAAGAAGGGGATGTTCTTGCCACTTGGCGTGTTCTGATTGGACAAATTTGTTTGATAGATATTAATATATGAATAAGGATATGTGTTGTGTTTTCATTGTTTGCTCAGATTTGACCTAGGGCATGTGTCAGCGACATGAAAAAAAACTCATGGCGCACCAAAAAATTTGAACATACGTTGTGAATGTAAAGATCGTCCAAGTTTGTATAAGGGTAAGCCTCCAGAGCGTATATGCAGCTGTCTATATGTTTGCTAAGTTTTACTATATATCTCCATAACCAAATTCTCTTTACTAATAAATAAAAAGAGAGGCTGTCAAAGTCTTTAACGTCTGTCTGATAGAAGAAAAAATAAAGAACATGTATGTGTCATACTAATTTTTTTTCCTAAGTAAATTACTTTTGGTTCTATATATTACCATTAGAAGACTCTGCTAGACCAGACTCATTGGACGGGAGCTTTACAAAATCGGAAAAATATACGGTCAAATATGGATCCACTACTGAACATGAATTTCTTTCTAGTGGAGATGATCACAAACCGTATGGATCGGATATCAGTACGTTACAGACTCATGCGTGGAAGGTCAAATGTCCACCAAAAATAAAATATTTTATGTGGAAAATACTATCGGGTTGTATATTGGTCATGCACAAGTTACATAGTAGAGGTATCAATTGTGATCCTTAATGTGGAATATGTGGAGCAAAAAAGAAAACCATAAATCATACTCTATTTGAATGTCCTCCGGCATTCCAAGTCTGGGCATTATCGGCCATCTCCACTCCCCCGAACACGTTTCCGACAGAATCTATATACTCTAATATGACACATTTATTTTCTCATATGCTTAAGAATGATGAAATAACGGTGTATCATGATTATTGTGGTATATTTGGAAAGACATAAATGATAAATTTTTCTCAAATATAGAACGGAATCCCCGCAAAGTGCTAAGAATTGCGCTAGCGGAAGCAAAGGCATGGGAAGTGGCTCAGATTGAAGACGTTGTGATAAACCACCCGCAAAGTAATCTGACTTTACCGGTTCAGCCTTATGGCGGTCTAAAGTATCACACCGATGGCTCGTGGAAAG
This sequence comes from Alliaria petiolata, assembly GCA_020283515.1. Lineage (NCBI taxonomy): Eukaryota > Viridiplantae > Streptophyta > Magnoliopsida > Brassicales > Brassicaceae > Alliaria > Alliaria petiolata. The sequence goes on from JAHZTW010000003.1 coordinate 37,969,645, forward strand.
AGACGGTCACCAACTCTGGTTTAGGATGGTATTGTTAAGGAGTAGACTTGGATGAGACTTTAATGGGTGCAAAGAATGTCCGAAAAAGTATATCACCATTGCACACAAAGTTAGAAGCATTGTATGCTGGATGCTAGGAGATTGGCAGTGCCATTTGTCAAAGACTGTTCCAAATTGGTGAAGATGGTGTCTACACCAGAAGGGTGGTCGGCTTTCTCAATACACTTGAAGGAATACGAGACAAGTAAGAAGGAGTTCACATATTACGCGCGCACAAAACACAAAGACTGACAAGTTAGCACGGAGACATGCAGTGCTTGAGACTATATTTATCGTTTATATTATGTAAATTCACTTTCTACGGTTTGAATTACTGAACCTTTTTAGGAGAGAAGGCTGTTGACCCAAAAAAACAAAAAAATCTGCTACATTGGTTGTTAGAAACCGTTATGATATTAGAATGAACAAATCGTGGTTTTGAAATATATTTCGAACATTAAAATAGACTATAAATGGCATTAATTATTTTGAGATTTTCCATATTTAAAAATGTTGACCATATAAATCCTGAAGTTTGTGGCTCTGTGCACTCCATTTTTTTGCATTACGACTTTGAAAAACAACCAAACTGACTTGTGCTTTCTCTTAAAACAACAAACCTTCTATCTTTCCCTGTCTCAAAACTCTTTTTTTTTTGTTTATCCTCTCTCTCATTTGTCCTTCTGGTTTTTGCAAACAAACCAACATAGTGGTCCTCAAAGTACAAGTAAACAACAGTTTTCACATAATGTCTAGCAAATCTCTTTAACATTATCAGATTCTAGACTCGTATGGTTTGACTACAACCAAACAACTACGGTTTTCTATCTACCAAATTCTCAATTGAATTTTAAGTGCTTTAGACTCGAGCTGTTGCTCTCTCTATATCATTTAGTCCGAGAGCCTCTCTTACAACGTGGCACTCTTCGGCTAGCACTTCCTTCTTCAGTTTTAAACATTATATTTTTGGTTCTTCTCAAAAACTTTTGTGTATAAGGGATTAATATACATTGACCCCTTATACACTTTAGTAGTCATCGTGGGAACATGTTTCAATGAGTGACTCTGATTGTTTTTTGATCTCTTGCAAAAATATATTATTGTCAATATATAGTTTCAAAAGAGTATAACAAATGGCAGAATGAAGTCTTGATAGAATCTGAACCAAATGATTTTCTTGTCACTTTATTTTATTGAAATACGATTGGCATACGGATTATATAAACAGATGAAAGACGGTTAATTCAATGATTGGGAGACACAAAGCCAAGCAAAGCATCAAAGAGATATACAATACGATTATAGAATCTCTAGATTTCTTACATCCTCCACCGCCGCGGAATTAAGGCCTGTTTTTTAAAAGATTTTCTTGTCTGCTCTTGATGCACCTCATTTTAAAGATCGAAACTCTCAACATGTTTTGATCATATAGATCCTTTTCTGAATTGCTTTGTTTTTTCCTTTGGCCTTCTTTAGGTTGCTTGATTTGCACAAGACTTGGAACATAGGAGCACATATGTGGCAAACAGCCTTTGTCGTCGATATATTTCCCGAGATCCACGTGTCTAACGTATCCAGCCTCTCCAATGATGTTAAGTGTTCTGCGATTCCTCCTCTTTTTTCTTCGGCGACTCTCAAAAAGCATGACTTTCTTCACCTCGTCAATAAAGAAACTCCCAGTAAATGAATACTTCATGCCAGGGTGTGAACTCTCATACACTGTCAAGAACTTGCTCCACGACACCTTATCGGTGTCAATCATGGTCGTGATCCATATATCAAATGAATGTGAATAATCACTGTCGACGTTCTGAAATAAAGCCGCAAGCTTCTCTTCTCTTACACAAGATAGAGTCACCAAGTGATTCCAATATCCACGCGGCAGAGGCAGAAGCGGCCCAAATCTCTCTCTCGTGTAATCAAAACAGATTATGTGGTCGGCGTGTTTGTTCACACCATTCTTTTCTGTAGCACACCAGTAAGTGTTTCCCTTGAGAGTAAGGCCATCACGACCTATCATACGCCAGTATGGAGTGACATCAAGAGTCGTCCATAAACCAGAGTCGAAATCGTATATTTCATACCATACAAGTTCGTTTCCGATTTCACAAAAGCAACCATAAAAAAACCTCAAGAATTTGAGGCTACGACGAGAGTTCTTATCCTCGTATCCGAGAGCGTAACTAAACGTGTCCATCATTAATACTCCGTGGAGAGAATATCTGAGTTCGATCCACCTTGTTTCTCCCAAATACGGATTCCAAACCACAACCTTAGTACCATCGTCTTCCAAGATGCATAACAATAAACCCTCGCAATGAAAGACTTTAGATATCTTTACTTGTTCGTTAAGACAAGTAAGTTTACCTCTATGCTCTATAGATGGATCAACGTCGTCGTCGATGAAGACGCTCTTTAAATAAAGATTGTAATCCATTAGCATGATCATCCGAAACTCCCCTTCCTTTATTGGGGATGATGGTTTACCAATGTGCGTCATTGTAAAGATCTGACTCTTCGATAAAATGTTCCACTCTCTGCATGTTAATCGCATTGCTCTCATAGATTTTAAGGGAACCCTAGAGATAACATCNGTTGTTTTGAATGGATCGAGTTTACAACTTCATCAAATGTCACTGTGGTCTTACTGTACCTCAAAGTATCCTTCAGCTGTTCGAACTGCTTAGGCAATGACATCAGAAGAAGAATAGCTTGATCTTCATCTGTAACTTCTACATTGACACTTCCCAAATCCGTTATAATCCTCAAGAACTCATCCAGGTTATTCTCTATAGACATCGACTCATTCATCCTAAAACCATAGAGACGCTGTTTCAGATACATCCTATTCGGCAAGGACGTAGACATGTATCGAGAGTCTAGAATCCTTAGCATCCCTACTGCAGTTTGCTCATTAAGAATCTTCCTCAAGATTTTATTGGTTACCGCCATAACAAGAGTACTTCGTACCTTTCTTTGCTTTTCAGCCAACGATTTGTCTTTCCCCTGAATAGGAGCTGGAGGAAGACCTTCGACTGTGACACCTTTCTCTTTAACATCCTCATCCTCTTTGATCTTAGGTGTAACTTTGTTCTTCCACTGCTCTTCCTGAGCATGTAAAGCATCGATCAAACCGAGCAGATCTAGGTTCGCCATAAGTCTCTCCTTCCACATATTGTAATCAATCTCCCCGTCAAACTTCTTCATCTCGATCTTATTCGAAGACATGTTGACGATAATTCTCAGATCTTCCCAGGTAACGGATGTAGCCAATCAAACCTGGCTCTGATACCACTTCTTGTAAAAATTACCTCCGTTAACACCGATTTGAGCTTGAGATTGAATCACACCAGAGCAAGAAACTTGAATGAGAAAGAAGAAGAAGATTTGCAGAAAGAGTAAAAAACACACGAGAATTTATCCAGTTCAGGTGCAAGCTGCAACCCTACGTCTGGCCGAGATCACCTCGGAATTCACTATATCTGTGTTTATACAACGCCGCCGTCTCTCACCGGAAAACCCCAAAAGAACGTTCGCTCACCAGAACTTCTCTCTCCCCGTTTTCCCCTTTCGATTACAAAGAATCTCTCTCTACCGAAATTACAATTAATCGAATACATCGTAAGAAGAAACACTCCCCGTATTTATATCGCCTCCCAATTACAACAACCTGTAACTGAATCTTAGCTCGAGAAGAGCACTTGCGATAACAAACTCCAACGGCGATATTCTCTTTCAACCCGAGCTTGAAGAAGCCCTCAAAACGACAGCGTATTCAGTCAAACACCAAACCACACCAACCCGAGTATAAACCGAACTCAAAGTATGGTTTAATCCAATCAGCTCCAAAACCGGAAACCAGCTGATTTAAATCTGAGACCAAAAGCATCAGACACTTTTCCTAGAAATTGCGGAAATAATGGACCTAGTTTATGTGTCAGCGACATGAAAAAAAGACCTGGTGCGCCAAAAAATCTGAACATATGTTGTGATCAGTGTAAAGATCGTCCAAGTTTGCGTAAGGGTGGGTCTCCAGACCGTATATGTTACTGTCTATATGATTGCTAAGTTTTACTATATATCTCCATAATCAAAATCTCTTTACTAGTAAATAAAAAAGAGGCTGTCGAAAGTCAACGTCGATCTGATAGAAGAAAAAATAAATTACTTTTGGTTTTATAATTGTGAGTTAATAATATCTCCAAATTGTAACTCTCTTATATATTAAAAAAAAACGAGTTTGTTTTTTCTTATGTGATTGTGAGTATGTGGGTAAGGAATATATTGGTCAATGACTGTATCAAAACATGAAAAACATCTTTATTCTAAACCAATCACTGTCCCACATCATATTCTGTCTACTAAGATGTCAAGCCCAAGCCTGCATCAACCCACAATCGTAAGCAATATATGCATGTCACCAGAAGTGCAATAGCGACGAATAAGTTTTATTGTGTTCTAGGTTCATTCTCCTTTTAAAAGGGATATCTACTCTGTGTCAAAATATATAAACCATCTAACTCGAGACCCACAAAAATATAAAGATCTCGGTTTCGAGGTTACCAAAGAAACATATGTATTGGTGTCTGCGACTGCAAATATTCTTCTTGTCACAAAGGCTGAAAACTCATTAGATTTAGTCACCAAAATTATAGTCAACGAAAACTTATTGGTGTCTGTGTTAGAGAAGTTTCTAGAGGGTTCTAGAATCATCGGATATATTCATATATATTTAGGATAATGATCATCTTAGTTAAAGATAATGATAGAATCTATTCCAAGTTTATCTCTATATTGTAAACGTTTATATAAGACCGTTGCCTACGATTAATGTCAACAACAAATTCTCCCAAATATATTTATATTACTTTACATGGTATCAGAGCCTTCGATTCTAGAGGATCGAAGTTAAAGTTTCCGCTTTATTAGTTTTCTAATCTTTTGTTCGAAAACGATCATGGAGAGAGAGTCCGAAGACGAAGACGAACCAGATGATTTGTTCGTGGATTTTTATACGTTTGTTTTGAAAAAAAAAAGGATTTGGTTTTTTTTTTAAACAAATATTATTTAATCTTTGATTTGGTTTTTTTGTGTTAACGTAAAAATAATTGGGAGTTTCTTATGAGGTAGTATTTTTTTTAAGATATGATGTTTTGCTTGAGACGTAATCTCAGTTGTTGTTGTTTTGTGTGAGACGTGATCTCAATTATTTTGGTTCTACAAAGTTTTGTAGTTACCTCGGTTGAAAACAAGGTGTGCGTTTTCCATGTTTTACGTCGAGTTCAATTCAAGAATTTAATGTCCAAGTTGGATGTTCATAATCTTCATTCTTCAATTTGAGGGGGAGAATTGGAGTATATTGGCATAGTATGCAAGATGCTGCTCAAGATCATCTTCTCACCACAAGACACAATCGAATCAGTTGGCGGACGTGTTAAACCAAGATTTTGAGAAGTATATTTTTAATGATTTATTGCCCAAGTTGAACGTGTAAAATTTACACGTTTTAACTTGAGGGGGAGTGTTAGAGAAGGTTCTAGAGGGTTCTAGAACCATCGGATATATTCATATATATTTAGAATAATGATCATCTTAGTTAAAGATAATGATAGAATCTATTCCAAGTTTATTTCTATATTGTAAACGTTTATATAAGACCGTTGCCTACGATTAATGTCAACAACAAATTCTCCCAAATATATTTATATTACTTTACAGTCTGCGAATGCAAATATGTCTCTTCTTCTTCGAGCAATCAGATTTCTAATATCTTGAAAAACGTGCGCCTCACATTTTTCAGACACTTCACCGATGATTTCCTTCATCAGATTTTGGGAGTGATAGATTCGACTTCTCAAACACTAAAACATAGTGTAATCATATGTCAAAATCAAAATAATTTTACACGAGAAATGGAAGTTCAAAATCAATTGTGTGGAAAGAGCATAAAATTTGGACAATAGTCATTTGTTACTCATTGTAAGCGGAGAAGAATTCTCAAAGTGAATTCTCAAAGTGAGAAACTCTTAACAAAGTTCAAAGTTTTGGAGCAAATGAGAGAAGATCAAACCCATATAAGGTTAGGTTTGGGTTTGGGTTTGTGTGAATGGACCGAATGCCCAATAGCATGTATGTTTGCGTTGGATCTGAATTCTATAACTAATCACTACAGAGAGATTCATTATGGGCAATGCATTAAGCGTTCGAGTCCACTTGAATTCTGAAATGAATTTTGAATTCATCATAGCCTCCACGATTTGTAATAATGGCTCGGACTAATGCAGCTGTATAATGAGTTTCGACAAGTCATTCAATTGTTAATCAATGAGAATTTACAAAATATTAAAAAGTAGATTCGTCTCAACACTGTAACCGTCTTTCTATCCGTATTTCTTACAACATTACTAACAAGTAATGTTGTAATTCTTAACAATTATGTGGTTTTTGAAAAATAATTATGCATTATCTGTTGCTATGTGGATATACACATAATTTTAACTACTGTGATGATTGATGAACAACTTCACATATATATAACAACTTTATGATTATGGATATGTTTCATAACAAATATTTTATTTAATTACTCTCGTTAGTACAGTTCAAACAAACTTTGTTTTTTTTTCATTTTCCTATTATTCTAAATTATTCTAATTATTAATTTTCCATTGAAGTGATTCTCACCATTGAAACCTAATTAGGTACATGTAGAGAGACCCTTTTGTCGGCAAAACCAGATGACCGATCTCCCAGATCCGGATCCGCCACCGCTGGTCCCGCCGGATCTGCACCTCCAGTCCGTTCCTTCGACTTCCCCCTCCCCCGCTGATACTGTCATGCTCGATCCGGAGACTCGCAGATCACTCTCCGATCGGGAACCTCTAGGATCGTCTGCTCCTCCCGAAGCTCCTTCAGCCTTCCCTCGTGAGGAACTGAGACCTCCAAAGTGGCTAGTAAGGAATGGCGTCGGCTTAACGCATCAGCCACTTTATTTGTACGACCGGATTGGTGTTTAATAACAAAAGTGAATTGTTGCAAAAATGCAATCCACGAAACATGGCGAGCGGAGATCTTGTCTTGACTGCCCAAGTGCTTTAAAGCATCATGATCTGTGTACAGAATAAATTTTTGATGAAAGAGATAGTGACTGCCAATGCTTTATAGCCTGCACAATAGCATAAAATTCCACATCGTACGTACTATATCGAGCTCGAGAACCTACAATTGTTTCACTAAAAAATGCCACCGAACGTCCTTGCTGACTCAAGACTGCGCCAATACCCATCTTGCAAGCATCACAATGCAATTCAAAGACGATAGAAAAATCAGGTAGAGCGAGAATCTGCGCGGAAACAAACTTTTTTTTGATTGTTTCAAAGGCTGCATCGGCTGATGATGTCCACAGAAACGATGTGCCTTTCATACAGTCAGTTAGTGGTGCCGCAATATCACTAAAATGACGCACAAATCTCCGGTAAAATGACGCTAAACCATGGAAGCTGCGAACTTCAGATATAGAACGTCGAGTAGGCCAAGACTTAATTGCTTCGACTTTACTAGGATCCACCTGCAATCCTTTGTCGGAAATTATATAACCCAAAAAGAGTACCTCCGATGAACCAAAGATACACTTCTTTCGAGCTGCAAACAACTGATCTCGTCGCAGAACTGCAAGAACCTTCGCGAGCTGCAAATCTGTACTAAAGATGAGAATATCATCAAAGTACACGACCACAAATTTTCCTATAAAGGGACGCAATGCTTGATTCATAATACGCATGAACATACTCGGAGCATTTGAAAAACCAAAGGGCATTACCATCCATTCAAAGAGACCTTCACGCGTTTTAAACGCCGTTTTCCATTCATCCCCCAGGCGAATCCGAATTTGATGATAGCCACTTTTCAAATCCAGTTTAGTAAAGATGGATGCACGCCCGATCTGGCCTAGAAGATCATCCAAACGCGGAATTGGAAAACGATAACGAACCGTTATTTTGTTAAGGGCACGACTATCAACACACATACGCCAAGATCCATCCTTCTTTGGGATTAACAATGCAGGAACGGCAGTAGGACTTAAACTTTCTCTAACGTGACCCTTTTGAAGAAGTTCCTCGACTTGCCGGCGTAACTCATCATACTCTTGCGGGCTCATACGGTAATGCAGACGATTGGGAAGAACCGCATTAGGAACTAAATCTATATGGTGTTGAATATCCCGTAAAGGAGGCAAGCCGCGAGGCAGGTCATCGGGAAACACATCATGGAACTGAGAAAGCAAGTGGTGAAACGCTGGTGGAACATCAACAGAAGATGTAGTCACTGTCGGCGATGCAACTAAAGCCCAAACAATCTTGGAGTCACTCAATTCAGCTTCAAACGCTGCTTTAGGCAATGTGAGTAACGACTGGGGTGGAGATGGTTTTGTTGTATTGTTTACCGCAGCGTTGGACTCGCAGGAGGCAGAGTGCTCCTTTGATGGAAGCAACGTAATAGTTCGATCACCAAGGCTGAAACTATAAGTATTAGTACGTCCCTTGTGTGTGACATCTCGATCAAATTGCCAAGGACGACCCAATAAAAGGTGACAAGCATCCATCGGCACAACGTCACAAGACACGGAATCCTTGTACGACCCCATGGAGAAGGTGACCAAGACTTGATGCGAGACACAAAGCTTTGTTTCAGTGTTTAACCATGCGAGTTTATAAGGTGCCGGATGCGGTTCTATTTGCAGTCCAAGCTTGAGAACAGCTTCTTTAGCGATGACATTCGCGCAGCTGCCTGAATCTACAATCAGCTTACAAACCTTCCTGTTAATAGTGCAGGTCGAGCGAAACAGCGAGGATCGCACCCATGACTCTTGAAAAGCTCGAGGGAGCAAACAATTACGGCGGAGTACCAAATTTAGACTTGTATCCCCACGAATAAAATCTGCAGAATCATCTTGGTGAGAATCCGAATCATAGTCATCAAAACGTGGCTCCGTTTCTTCGGTGTCATGAATTACTAAACCCCTTTTGCTGTACTTAGGACACGCCGTCTGTATATGACCTCTTTCACCACAAGAGAAGCACCGTAACGCATTGGTTCTGGCTGGCCGTGAAGAAGTAATGGCTTCCGTAGATTGTCCTGTTTTAGCTAGCTCAGATCGGTTAGTCGGAACCTCGGTAATCTGGCCAACAGAAGTATCATTCAATGTTGATGCTGGAAAATTACGGGTCCGCGAGTAAGAAGAATTCCCTGACGGACGGAACTGAAATTCTATTGCTATAGCACGTTGATGAGCCTCAGAAACAGAAAAAGGATTGAATTGTTGAAGTGCCACCTGCAATTGAGAGTGTAATCCCCCAATAAAGCGTGAAACTAGTTGCTCCTCAGTTTCAGATTGTGTCATCCGTGCAGTCATATGGAAAATTTTTGTTGCATAATCGTCGACAGATCGACTTCCTTGCCGAAGATTCTGCAATTTGTTATACAAAGTACGCTCGTAGTTGTAGGGAAGAAAACTGCGACGCATATGTTTCTTTAGTCTCTCCCATGAATCAATCCGAGTTTTTCCGGAACGGTGACGCGTCTCTTTAAGTTGAGTCCACCAAGCTGACGCGCGAATCTTAAAACGTGTTGCCACCAAAGATACATGCATATCATCAGGAACCTGTTTGAATTCAAGTATTTCTTCCACCATGTTTAACCAATCGATGAATTCTTCTGGAATTAGGGTGTCGTTGAATTCGGCAATGTCTAATCGAAACCCAGATTCCCAACGCGATGGAGGGTTGATGCGTGCAAGCTCTCGTTGCGGGTTATGTCGTTCATCACGGTTTTCTTCTCTATGATTTTCACGGCGTTCGTCTCTGCGATCGTCACGGCGGTGTTGCTGCTCATGAATTGGAACCGCAAAGAGGTTCTCTGCCAAGTCATCATCATCGGAACTCGCGTCTCGGGGAAGCTGTTGTTGATGTCGCTCTTCTTGTTGGAAATCATGCTGCTGTCGTAGCACAATAGTTAAGGCGGTGGAAACCGCATTGAGTAATGCGTCGTGTAAGCCACTGGTAAAGGACTCTAACGTTTGTCGGAGTTCTTCTTGTTGTTCTTCGGCGGTAGGCTTACGAGGTGCCATCGGCAAAGATTATTTGTGATCGTGCTTTAATTGAGGAATCAAAGCTTCTGGATATATGATACCAACTGATGTAGCTCTTGCTACGATAAAACTAAGCCTTCTTATTCCGTTGAGAACTCTCGAGTCTCGAGTTCTAGCCGTAACAAGGAAGAAGATATAAATACTCTGTTTTTATTAATTCAATAAGTGTTGAATCTTACAACTCCAGAGATCAACCTTTATATAAGGAGGTGATCTAAAAACCCTAACATCATTGTCTTCTAAGTAATAAGGAAAAGTTCCAAAATATCATAGTTATTTAAGAAAAGGAAAAGCTTTAAGTGAAAAGGAAAATAAGCTAAAAACCAAAGCACGATAGGAGATATGGCCCTGCATCAGTCGGAGACTCGCCTTTTTTTGTTACCGAGTGGAAAGCTTCATACAGTCTAGACCCTCCTTCTCTTCAGAAGGCACCTGTTTGGGCTACAATCCACAAAGTACCCTTCGATCTGCTTACAGATGAAGGTCTCAGCTTCATAGTTAAACCGATCGAAGTCATTGTTGATGCGAAGCCTTTTACTTCGATAACTTCCACAGAAATAAAGGTTATCGTAGATCTGTCTAAACCGCTACCGGAATCACTCGAGATTGAAAGAGAGGATGGCCAAGTGGAAGAGCTTAAGGTCACATATCCTTGGCTTCCCCCACTCTGCTCTATCTGCAATGTTATTGGGCACAAGGCTTCTCTCTGCCCGAAAGCCCCACCAAAAGACACTGATCCAAAGCAAAGGAAATTTGCTGGGACCTTTGAAGTTAAATTTGATGGAAGAGTACAAGCTAAAGTGGTTGGGAAAAAGGTTGCAAGTGCGCAACAGGAGGACCCTTCAAACTCCAATCCGTCATTCTCCCAACCTCAGCCAATCTCGGAAAAGCAGGAACTTGGTATTCAATCTAAGGCTAAATCCCTACTTTCAGAGAATAATGGATGCTTTCCTCGGACAGAAGAGAATGCTGCTCCACCACCAACGAAATCAGAAGCGGTTCTCCCGTTAGTTGAAGTCGAGATGGAAAGCTCTCAAGGGGTGGATTTATCTTCGTTTACTATAGCAACGAATACAGTGTCAGCCAAATCTCTAAAGCCTTCCTCAAGTAAGGGATCCATCCACAACTCTGTAAACCCTTTCAACCTGCTTCAACTTGAGAATGGTTCAGCGAATGAAGACTTGGATAAGGCAATTATCTTCAACTCCTTTCCCTCTGTCCCCCCCCCCCTCCCCCCCCCGCATTCACCTTCATCCTACTCATCACCAAAGAATCAAAACAAGAAGAAAAAGAGAAAGATGTATGGTCGAAAATCTCTGTTTACAAGCGGTGGCAATCCCCGAGATATTGGGGGTCATCAAAACATATAACCCCTTTTATGTGTAATACGTTTTTTTGGAACGTGCGAGGTATTAACGACACCATTAAGCATCGCCCGCTTTCACAATGGTTAAACTCGAGGCAAGTATCTTTTGGGGCACTCTTGGAAACGCATGTTAAAGAGCCAAACATGAACCAGATCTTGTCTAGTATTGGCTCTCATTGGTCTATTGTATCAAATTACCAGCATTCATATATGGGAAGGATTTGGATTATTCACAAGTCCTCAATTACCATAAACCACCTCTTCTCGGATCATCAGTCAATAACATGTGAGGTTATCCTTGAGGATGGATCTGTTTTTGTATATACGGCTATTTACGCTTCAAATGAGCTAGCTGAAAGGCAAAGCTTATGGTTATCTATCAGTTACACTAACGTGGCTTTTAACTTGAGTTCAAGGCCATGGATTGTTTGTGGAGATTTTAATGAGATTCTCCATCCGACAGAAACCTCCAATCCTTCATTCATCTCATCCACTCGGCTATGCGATCTTTTGGTGAGCGTTTATCCAGCTCATGTTTGTTCGATCTTCCTTCTCAAGGGTCGTGTTTCACCTGGACAAACAAGCGGCTCATTGATCCTGTGGGAAAAAACTTGATCGCTGCCTAGTAAACTCCCACTGGATCATTACCTACCCATCTAGCCACTGCTCTTTCGAAGCTCCTGAATTCTCTGATCACGCGCCATGTAATATCAAGTTAAGTTCTCCGCCTCCATCCTTTGGCTCTCGCCCGTTCAAATTCTTAAACCTCTTGGTAAAGCATCCAGATTTTCTGCTAAGAGTTAAAGAAGCTTGGGGCAGCTCAGGAACAACAGCCACTACTCTTAGCGAGTTCTGTTTCAAGGTAAAGAATATCAAGAGGCCAATGAAAACTCTATTCAAAGAAAACTTCAGCGATATTGAGAAAAGAGTTTCTGAATCTCATATTATTTTGACAAATTGCCAGCTACAAATTATGGAGGTCTCGAGCTCCGAAAATATCTTGGAAGAAAGGATAGCACTGCTAGTATGGCAATCTTTATGCCTGGCGGAAGAAAGTTTCTTCAAACAACGATCTCGGGTTAGATGGTACGCAGAAGGAGATCAGAATTCAAGGTTTTTCTTCATGATTATGAGAGCAAGGAATGCTATGAACGCAATCAAATACCGGCTGAAACCTGATGGCTCTAAAACTACTTCCCTCGAGGAGGTTCACTTGGTTGCGGAAACACACTTCTCACAGTCTTTAAGCACAATCAAAGGTGATGTATGCCCTTTCATGCCGGCGTACTTAAAGAGACCAATGCGATCTTTTTGTATAGATATTCAGAAACTAATCCTACCTGCACCGGTGGGGGTGAAGAAATAAAGAGTGCCCTTATGCGATTGCCTCTCAACAAAACACCAGGTCCGGATGGTTTTCCCGTGGAGTTTTTTAGAGAAACGTGGGATATTTTGGGAGGGGAATTGACATCGGCTGTCCAACGATTCTTCTTCTCAGCAATCATGCATGCTTCCCTTAACAGTACTTCTCTGGTGTTGATCCCAAAGCATCAAGGGGCAGAAAATCTAAAGGACTTTAGGCCAATCTCTTGCCTTAACACGTTATATAAGGTGATCACTAGAGTTCTATCCGATAGACTCAATAGAATCCTCCCGGGTATTATTCTGCCAAATCAAACAGCTTTTATTAAGGACCGTCTACTAATGAAAAATGTCATTCTAGCTTCAGAAGTCCTTCAAGGTTACCACTTGGAATCAAACTCTCCAAGAATATGTCTCAAAGTTGATATTTCAAAGGCATTTGATTCCGTGCGGTGGGATTTTCTCTTATTTGTCCTTCAAGCCTATCAAGTCCCCATTTCTTTCCACAACTGGATAAGAGCATGTGTATGTTCTCCGTCTTTCTCTTTAAGTATAAATGGAGTCTCCTCGGGTTTTTTCAAAGGTTTTACAGGTCTTAGGCAAGGGGATCCCCTTTCCCCAATTCTTTTTGTGATGGCAATGAATGTTCTTTCCCTGATGCTAAACAAGGCTGCAATAGATGGGATTTTTCTTTTTCACCCGGGATGTGAGAATCAGGCTCTAACGCACCTCTCTTTTGCTGATGATCTCCTGATTTTCCTGGATGGAACTTATCAATCTTTGGCAGGTGTTTTCACGGTGCTGTCACAGTTCGAAAAAATGTCGGGGCTCGCTGTAAACATATCTAAGACGTCTATGTTTTGTATGGGTCTCCACGAAGAAGTTCTAAATCAAATTGATCAGAGGTTTTCACTCTCCCCTTGTTCCTTACCAATTCGTTATTTGGGGCTCCCTCTGTGTTCAAGGAAGCTTTCGGTCAAGGATTGTGATCCTTTGTTGACCAAAATCAGAATGAAATTAAGCAGTTGGATGCATCGTCACTTGAGCATTGCGGGGAGGTTACAACTAATTTCATCAGTTATAGCTGGTATTGTGGGATTCTGGACATGTGCTTTTATTCTCCCAAAGCAGGTCCTCCGAAGAATAAACAGTATCACAAGTGCATACTTATGGAAAGGTTCTTTGGATAATTCAGGAGGAGCAAAAGTGGCCTGGTCTAAGGTCTCTTACCCAAAATCCGAAGGAGGATTAGGTCTAAAATCATGGTCCTCTTGGAATGAAACTTGTTCTCTAAAACTCATATGGATGCTTTTCTTCCGATCGCGATCCATTTGGGTAGCCTGGGTTCTTAACCGTTATCTATCTAACAGAAGTTTATGGGCTATCAACGAGAACAACAACACGATCTCCTGGATGTTTAGAAAGTTGCTGAAACTGAGAAAGAAAGCAATTTCTTTCATACAAATTCAAATTGGTAACGGCAAAGAAACTTTCTTTTGGTGGGATCCTTGGACACCATTCGGTTCTCTAATTCATCAAATGGGCGACCATGGTCCTTCAAGATTGGGCATTCCTCTATTTTCTCTGGTCAAAGATTGCATTGTCTCAGATGAATGGCAAATACCTGAGGCTCGTTCCGACCTGCACCTTGAACTGAATTCTTTCATCACTTCTATCTCTCCATCAAACGCTTGTGACAAGACGGTTTGGATTGTGGATGGAAAAGAAAGAGCTAAGTTTATTTCCAATGAGGTATGGAACTCTATTCGACTAAAGAAATCCAACGTTCCCTGGAGCTCACTAATCTGGCACAAGCCAGCGATTCCAAGACATTCAATCTCATCATGGCTATTTATCCTTAATCGAAATCATACGCTGGACAGAATCTCTACTTGGGGAATGGACGTGGAAGTGACATGTCTATTATTCGGTATGTCAAATGAAACACGAAACCACTTGTTTTTTTTAATGCAACTACTCTAAACAGGTATGGCTAGCGATCTTGCAAAAACAGAACTTGCCTTCGGGGCCAATTTCTTGGGATGCCATTATTCAATGGCTTCCCTCACCAACAACAAACTGTTTCGCAAAGCTAGTTGTACTACAGGGTTGGCAAGCGTGTATAAGTGAAATCTGGGCAGAACGAAACCTGCGATTCCATTCAGGTTTAACCACCACTCAATCTCTTTTGATTCGTCGGATCTTAAGCGTTGTTCGATGCAAATCGATGGCCTTGAAGCTCAAAGGAATAAACGGTGGTGATCAACTACAAGCAACATGGTCTACGGGCTGAAGGTTACCAATTTGGTTTCTATGTACTATAATTAGTGGGAGTGTTTTTTCTGTTCTTTTCCCCTATTCTTCGTTCTCCTCCTACTTATTTCTGTATTTTCTTTTTCATGTAAGCAACTTTTATGTATCTTTTTCAGTCATTAGTTAAATGAAAATTTTTTAACAAAAAAAAAAGTTATATTTATTATCACGTTTATTTTAATAACATAATCTATATAAAGTTACATATGTTTTCAAATAATTAAATTAATTAATTATTTAAAGAAAAGCATATTTTATTTTATTATTTTTAATTACTCTCAGTTATTCTCAATTGTTTCAATACTACTATTCAAGTTAAAAAAAAAATTCAATTTTTATATTTTTCTCAATTATTCTAATTATCGGTTTTCTTTTCCTCTCCATTACATTCATCTCAGTTTTTCTCAATGCTCACCAATCACACCATAGTATTGTACAAAAAGAGTATAAAAGGTTTTAAACCATTGATCGTAAGGAGCTTCCAGAAATTGAAATTAATTAAATACATTTGTAATTGATGATGGGCCTTAAATGACTTTATGGACGTTTTGTTGTTGCACATGAACTCTATGTTCTTTAATTCGGCGGATGGGCTTTACTTAATCTTAAGCCCATTTGGTATTACCAAAGAAAAGAAAGAAAAAAACCTATTAAACAGGTGACTTATATATATAAGCGAATCTAGGGTTTTTCTTGTACCCCTGAAGCAAACTCCATACCCAAAAAAAAAACCCTTCGCCGTCACTTTCTCTCAGAGACGAAAGATGAAGACGATCTTGTCATCTGAGACGATGGACATCCCCGACGGCGTCGCCATCAAGGTTCACGCCAAGGTGATCGAAGTCGAAGGCCCACGAGGGAAACTCACCCGCGATTTCAAGCATCTCAACCTCGATTTCCAGCTGATCAAGGACGAGGTCACCGGGAAGAGACAGCTCAAGATCGATTCGTGGTTCGGATCTCGCAAAGCAAGCGCTTCGATCCGAACTGCTCTGAGCCACGTTGGCAATCTCATCGCTGGTGTCACTCAAGGTTTCCTTTACAAGATGAGGTTTGTGTATGCTCATTTCCCAATCAACGCTTCGATCTCCGGTGACAACAAAGCCATCGAGATCCGTAACTTCCTCGGCGAGAAGAAGGTTCGTTATTTCGTTTGTTCTTCTGATTTGAGAGTATTTGTTTTCATTTTGAAATGTTGTTTTGGAAGATTCGCGTATTTATGTGTTGGAGTCGTATGAACAGGTCAGGAAGGTGGATATGTTGGATGGTGTTACCATTGTTCGATCTGAGAAAGTTAAGGATGAGATTACTCTTCAGGGAAATGATATCGAGCTTGTCTCACGGTCATGCGCTTTGATCAATCAGGTACTCTCCGCTCTTTTAGTTTCTTATGGCTTGTCCTGTTGTAAGCGTTGAAAGTTATGGAATCGTGAATTGAGAAAGTAAATGTAGTAGATGGGTCTCTTTAAAATGCTGTAGAGAAACTAAGAAGATATGAAGGTTATGGTGTTGAATCTTATTTGTGATGGTTTTGATTATGATTTGATTAGTAAAGCTGCAGACTTTGTCTTTGTTAATAACTCTCTTATTGATGATTGTTTGATCTTGATCTTGACAAATAAAGAATGGTAAATGTATCTGATGGGTTTCTTTAAAATGTTGTGGAAATGAGAAAATGCAATGTAATGGATCTGAATCTTGTTTGTGATAGAATTGATTTTGATTTGCATAATAAAGCTGCAGACTTTGCCTTTGTTTAATAACTCTCTTATGATGGTTGTTTGATCTTTATCTTGAGAAAGAGAGAATGGTAAATGTATCAGATGGGTTTCTGTAAAATTTTGTAGAAACTAGGAGAGATGTAGAGTAATAATGGATCTGAATCTTGTTTGTGATGGGGATTGATTATGTTTTACATAGTAAAGCTTCAGAATTTTGCCTTTGTTAATAACTCTCTTATTGATGATTGTTTTATCTTGAGCAGAAATGCCATGTGAAGAAGAAGGATATTAGGAAGTTTCTTGATGGTATCTATGTGAGCGAGAAGGGCAAGATTGCTGTTGAAGAATGAAGAAATGAAGCTATATTATATTTCATATGGTGGAACAGTGATATAGTCGTAGCATTTTGTTTACTTATGAATTTGTAGTTTGGTTTCCTTTGGACCCATTATTGATGATGCAAACTCATTATCCTATGTTGGTTTTTTTTACTCTGTTCTTGCAAAAGTTTTTGAGACATTTATTTAAACTTCTCTCATTTTCTTATTTGTCTTATGATGAACCGTTTGTTTCCTGTTTTCTATATTCTTCAAGCTCGTTTCGGATTGCTGTGACATAGTTATCAAACTCCCAGATCAAATTGATTCTACTCTATGTTAGTTGAATTAATTGATATATTAAGTAGAAGAACATCATGAAAGCTAACAGAGTAATGTTTGTTAATATATACGAGAAAGTTTTTATCCCTTTTGAAACGAATCTCTAGAATATTTTCATTCAGCATCTTTACCATGATTTTCTCCAACAAGATTTGCTTACACGTCTACTACTACCTCAACAATGAGAGCATATGTAGAGTTATCTCGGTGAAAAAGGAGAAAGAGAGAGAAGCAGAGAGCGTTGTAAAGACTCCAAACAGAGAAGCCCTAATAAATGGGAAACCAAGAAACGAGCAACATAAATTTGTTTTGATGGTTTGGATCCATAGACTATAGAGAGATTAAATTTTACTCCAAAGTCTCCAAGAGTTGCCCTTGCCTTCAAGGTAAACGCTACACTCCATACTGGTGGATGCTTTCATTTCTAGATATCCATTCCATGTCTGTAAAATGCTTGTGGTTTCTCTGTAACATGAAGAAATGGTTTGAAATTTGAACACAGTCCACAAGGGAACTAGGGAAGCAATATCATTAATCAGCTTTCCTTTAGTGTGACAGACAAATATTTCTGCTAGAGGATAATTTTTTTCCCTAGAAAGTGTATCCCATTTATTATTCTCTTAATGACACAATATACATATGTATACGCATATTTAAGGTTTCATTTAATTCAACAAACCGTGTTTGTATATATATATGGTAAAACGGGATTAAAGGAGGCAATAGAGGAAAATGAGGCTGTTCTTGGTCAACTTCCTAATTTCTCTCTACTTAACTGTTCTTAGGTTCTTGTTTTGCTAAAGAATAGAGATTCTTTTCTTATTTTTACCTTATTTTTGTTTTTTTTTTCCTTTCTCATTGTTCAATAATCTTATCACATTACTACTACTTTCTATGATGGTGATTCACTTTTGACATCCTTCACAAAATCCTCCACTATGGCCTTCTCCTTCCTATTCATTATTCAGAACTTGTAACTTTAACAACATCTACAGAGGATTTGATTTAATTTTTGATCCTTTTCTTCTCTGTTTCTGTTTTTGTCTCAATCTCTTTGCGGTTTTCACTCTTTTCCCTCTGATAAAGTTTCAGCCTTTGCACTCAAGAATGGCGAAAGAGAACACTGGTCTTCATCACCAAACAGAAGCAAGAAGAAAGAAACTAACTTTGATTCTTGGTGTAAGCGGGCTCTGTATTCTGTTTTACGTTTTAGGCGCATGGCAAAACAACAATGTCCCTGCTTCTTACTCAAAAATAGGATGCGAGACTCAATCATCGAATCCTTCTTCTTCTTCTTCGTCTTCTACCTCTTCCTCATCTTCTGAGTCATCTGAATTAGATTTCAAGAGCCATAACCAGGTTGACTTCAAGGAAACAAACCAAACCATCAAGTACTTGGAACCATGTGACTTATCCCTAAGTGAATACACTCCTTGCGAAGATCGACAAAGAGGAAGGAGATTCGATAGGAACATGATGAAATATAGAGAAAGGCATTGCCCTTCGAAAGATGAGCTTCTCTACTGTTTGATTCCTCCTCCACCAAACTACAAGATCCCATTCAAATGGCCTCAAAGCAGAGACTACGCTTGGTATGACAACATCCCTCACAAGGAGCTCAGTGTTGAGAAGGCAGTCCAAAACTGGATTCAAGTAGAAGGCGACCGGTTTAGATTCCCTGGTGGAGGAACTATGTTCCCCCGTGGCGCCGATGCTTATATCGATGACATTGCTAGACTCATTCCTCTTACTAATGGTGGAATCAGAACAGCTATCGACACTGGATGTGGTGTAAGTTTTTTCAATTTAGAGTGTATATACTCTCCTCTCCTTATGTTCTTTGATTCGGAAACCATGTTTCTTGATTAGGTTGCGAGTTTTGGTGCCTACCTCTTGAAGAGAGACATCATGGCTGTGTCTTTTGCACCAAGAGACACTCATGAAGCTCAAGTACAGTTTGCTTTAGAGCGCGGAGTTCCTGCGATAATCGGGATCATGGGATCAAGAAGGCTTCCTTATCCAGCTAGAGCTTTTGATCTTGCTCATTGTTCTCGTTGTTTGATCCCTTGGTTTAAAAATAGTAATGAGAAAACTCAGTCTCTACTTACTTTTTTTCTTCTGTTCATTGCTTGAGGAAGAAGGTTAAGACCAAGATCTTTTGCAGATGGTTTGTACCTGATGGAGGTTGACCGGGTTTTAAGACCGGGCGGTTATTGGATCCTCTCGGGTCCACCGATTAACTGGAAACAGTACTGGAGAGGGTGGGAGAGAACAGAGGAGGATCTGAAGCAAGAACAAGATTCAATAGAAGATGTAGCAAAGAGTCTTTGCTGGAAGAAAGTGGTCGAGAAAGGTGACTTATCCATTTGGCAAAAGCCTATCAACCACATTGAGTGCAAGAAGCTCAAACAAAACAGTAAATCTCCTCCTATATGCAACACGGATAACGCGGATTTCGCTTGGTAAAATCCACATCTAATCTTAAATCTTCTTACTTAGTTCAAAGAACAACTCAAAAACTTGAATTCTCTCTCTTTGTTCTAGGTACAAAGACTTGGAATCTTGCGTAACGCCATTGCCAAATACAAACAATCCAGATGAATCTGCGGGCGGTGCGCTCGAGGATTGGCCAGACCGAGCATTCGCGGTTCCTCCTAGGATCATCAGAGGAACGATACAAGACATCAACGCTGAGAAGTTCAGAGAAGACAACGAGGTTTGGAAAGAGAGGATAGCGCATTACAAGAAGATCATCCCTAAGCTTTCACATGGAAGATTCAGGAACATAATGGACATGAACGCTTACCTCGGCGGGTTCGCTGCGTCCATGCTTAAATATCCGTCTTGGGTCATGAATGTTGTGCCTGTCGATGCGGAGAAACAGACGTTAGGTGTGATCTACGAGCGTGGATTGATAGGCACGTATCAAGATTGGTGTGAAGGGTTCTCTACTTATCCAAGAACTTATGATATGATTCATGCAGGAGGATTGTTCAGCTTATACGAGAACAGGTAAATTAACAGCTTTCGTTTCTAATTTTCCGGATAACCTTTGAAAAATCGGATATTTTAGTATTTCAAACGTTTATAGTAGTAGGCGATCATTATAGGAAACTCGAACTTTGATTCTCAATCCCATAGTGAATCTTACAAACCACCATGAGTAAGTTAATTATATAATTAGTAGCATTTTGCATCTGCACTCAAAACCCAAACACTATTAATGAAGGTTTTGGTGTAAATGCATGGTTATCACTAGAGGAATGGAACAAAGATATATAGAATAGAGATTAGTGGAATAGGAATGATAGAAAATACTTTTATTCCACACATTCCTCTCATAAATTGTAAAGAAAGAAATTTTAAAAAATTTCTTAACAAATTTAGTTTTTTTCCACAGAATTAGTGCAATTGTTTTCCACTACTTTTCATATCAAATGGTATTTATTTAGAAAAATGTGAAATTCCTCCAATTTTATTCCTCTAAATCTCTAATAGCAGAAACACTATTGTGTTAGTGTATGTAGGTTTTAAGTTTGTGTTACTGTAACAGACATTAGGTTTTAAGTTTGAAATTCATGAAACTTACCGCTAGATAGAGTAGCACAAACTTAAAACCTATAATTAACGCTTTAAACGCAAACACTATCTTTGTTATTGTATGTAGCGTTAAGTTTTCATGAGTTTCAAACTTAAAATCTAATGTCTGTTATATAGTATTATTTTAGGTTCCTCTCTTTTTTTGTTTCAGATGTGAGATTTCTAACAAACGTAAAACGAAACTAATGAGTGTTTGTTTTGTATGGAAGGTGTGATTTGACGCTGATATTGTTGGAGATGGATCGAATATTGAGACCAGAAGGAACGGTTGTGTTGAGAGATAATGTGGAGACGTTGACGAAAGTGCAGAGGATAGTGAAGGGGATGAAGTGGGATACTCAGATTGTGGATCACGAGAAAGGTCCGTACAATCCTGAGAAGATTCTTGTTGCTGTTAAAACTTATTGGACTGGTCAACCTTCTAACAACAACAACAACTAGTGTTCCAAGTGTCTTGGAATTTCTTCACTCTCCTTTTTGTGTTGTTTTTTTTTTCTTTACGAAAGTTCTGTTTTTTTTTTCTTTTTTTCTTCTAAACTATATGTTTAATGACTATTAGGTTTAGAACCAAACATTATTTAAGAAGAATTAATCTTACCGTAATTGATTTATTACAGTTTGTCTATATACTTCAGTTATTTGGTTTTATTCTACCAATTTAGTTTAAACGAGTTTGTTTATTTATCGATATCTAAAAATTGAAATGGAACTGAAATCAAATCTACCAGAGTTTGAAGTCTACTCGTTTGTATTTATGTTGATGACGTCTTACTCTGAGTTTAATTTTGATGTAAGACTGTATTCAAAATCAAAATACAATACAAACTNCTCCGTCGTTTTCTTTACTCCCAGACGAAATCACCGTCAATTGCTTAGCCCGGATTTCGAGGTCGCAGTACCCGACACTCTCAATCGTTTCCAGAAGCTTCCGCTCGCTTGTCTCTTCCACCGAGCTCTACGCAGCCTGATCTCACCTCGGGAGTACCGAGCAGTGTGTCTATTTCTGTTTAGCGGATAACAGTTTTCAGTTTACCCAATGGTATACCCTCTGGATTAACCCTAATCGAACCCTACCCGACTCCACGGTTAAGAAGAAGAAGACAATCGGACAGTTGTTGGTTTCGATTGCGCGCCCTAATTTTCCTTCGGTGCCATCTCCCAACGGCGTAGCGGAGGCTGGCTCAGAAATCTATGTAATCGGCGGACTGATCAAAGAAGCACCGTCCTCCGCCGTGCGGGTCCTCGATTGTCGCAGTCACACTTGGCGCGATGCCCCTAGCATGAATGTACCCCGTGAGCATCCCTTAACATGTGCCCACGATGGAAAAATCTATGTAATTGGAGGGTGCGTACTGGTGGAGGTATTCGACACAAAGTAGTTAGCTGTGATGGGAAACTCTTGGTTATTTGGAAAGTGTGTAGGAGTTATTTCAGTGATACGATGAAGATTTGGTGCGCGCAAATCGTGCTCGAAAAGCGTGATGGAGGTGAGGTTTGGGGAAATGTTGAGTGGGTTGATGCTGTGAGCGTCCACACAGGATGTACGCTCTTGCATTGTCTCGTTGTCTCGGTTCGATTGACTTGTGTCCAAGGTATACTCAGTATCCGAGTCATGTCTTCTTCTTCCTCTGCATTCACATATGCATTTGGCTTAAGTCAACAGAAAGTTTGAGCTAATTGTAAAAGTTCATGCTTTTTTTTTGTTTCTCTCTTCTATTCGATTTGCTCTGTTGAAGATTATTAAGTATTTTTCTCCCTATACGTATATGTTTGTATGTATAATATATAATATGAATGTGTCCTTGACCAGTTTGGAGAAAGGAGAAGGAAGCAGCGGCAAAAGGAGAGCACAACGAGAGTGAAGGAGATCAATTAGTTAAAGGTTAACAGTCACTTTTGTGAAAATGTAACTTCATTTTGTCTAACTAGCTACAAAAAATTAGTAATTTTATAGCATTCGATATGTTTATCTAATTCTTATCCCTGGTTTATTAGTTTTCATTAGTTTGTGTTAAGATTGTCTGTCACGCTTATAAGGTTTAGGTATATGTTTAATACTATGTTACAATTTCAAATTAGAAAAAAAAAAATTTACATTTTAATCTGAAAGAGTATGCCACTATGCCCATGTCCATAAATAAATCATTTATAATCCCAAATGACTTGCGTGTTAAGAGCACTTTCATTGGTCAAAGAGTATCTCAGCTTAAAAAAATATTAAAATAATAGAAAAGGAAGAGAGAGAGAATTAGATGGGTATTTTGAGAGATCTTGAGATACCTTCTAGAGATTCATAAAATATTTGTTTTTTTTTAAGTGATTCAATTCTTTTTCTAACTTTAAAATTAATTAAAAAAACTAAATTACACTAACATATTTATATTAATATAAAATTTGATGAGAGACTCAAAAGAGTATTTAACCAAATGGAGATGTTGAGCAGCACACTTTAACTTTCCTTGGAAGCTCCAAAAAAATTATTTCAATTTATTTATATTTATTTGATTTGATTTATTATTTATACACAGTGTATATCTGAAACAAATAGTTAGTAGGTAGGTGTGTGGGTGTGAGCAAGCGTGTGATTGATGATGATGCTATTTTCGTCACACTCAGACACAAACACTAACTTTGATAACAAACAAATCAAAAAACATTTATTCTTCGTGCTTCCTCGAGAAGAAGACACCAATTTCAATCGAACTCTCTTTAAATCTCTGCAAATCCCGTTTCATTGGTTTCCCTGGAGACTTAATCCCGATGGAAGTTGAGGAAGAAGTTAAACGTCTCGTGGAGGAGATTAAGGAGCTCCACGACTCTGCCGCTTCCTTCATCTCTTCTTCTTCTCAGCAAGAGCTCACTCTCCGTCAAAAAGCCTCCGCCTTTGACGCCTCCGTCCGCCGCCTCCACTCCACTCTCGTCTCCGACAAGCGTCTCGATCCTAAGCTCGTGGAGAAGGCATTCTTCTAAAAAATTCTCTCAATTCTCCCTTTTTCCCCCATTTCTTTGATTTCTCGATTCCCTAAAAAAATTGCTTCTTTTTCCTTTTGCAGCTTGAGGAAGATCTGCATCGTGCTAGATGCATGCTCGCCGATGGAGATATCTCTTCGTTTCTCCCATCCAAACCCCAAGGTTTCTTCTCTCTCTCGCTCTCTCTCTGTGATCAAAATGTCTAATTTTGGATTCAATTTGGGGTTTCGATTCAATTCTTATGACTCAATTATTGCGTTGTGGCGTTTGATTGAAGCAGGACGATTCGTGAGAATGTTTCTGGGTCCTGTGAATGTTCGAGCCTTGCGTAAAGACATTAGGCTCAAAGTTAAAGAGGAATACAATAGCTACAGAGTGCGTATTTTTTGCTTGCATGTCAATTTCTTCTTAACTCTGTTTTGCTTACTCTCGGGCTGTTGAATCCAATGACGTGTGTGCTTGTTTGTTTCCATGGATCAGGACAAGACAGCTCTTCTTTTTCTTTTCTTCCCTGCAGCACTTTTGATCCTTAGATCTTATTACTGGGATGGATGTTTGCCTGCGTTTCCTGTTCAGCTCTACGAGGTAGTAACTGATTTGGGTTGCTTGAACATTGTGTATGTGTTGGTGGTTGTTGGATTAAATGTGTAAAGTCTTCCTTTTTACCAGGCTTGGCTGTTGTTCCTCTATGCCGGGTTAGCTATGCGAGAGAACATATTAAGAGCCAATGGGAGCGATATCCGTCCATGGTAGTTTTACGCGATCACTCCTCAGTCGATTATGATCTCTCTTGAGTTTCTTTTCGCTCTTGCTATCGAGTGCTTTTGTATTTGGAGTGTTCTTGGTGCGTCTCTTATGCTATATGTGGAAAGTTGTAGGGCATAAATTTGGAGACAGAGACTGTAATATGTTTCTGTGAGTGTTGTCTCGTGCATGTGTGTTGTTTAGTGAGGTCGTAGGACATGAATTTTAATTCCGGAGACGGTAATGTGTATCTCAAAGTGATGTGTCATGCTAAATGTTGAACTTAGGTCCTATGCTCTCACCAAGCACATGTGTAGCTTAATGAAAGTCATAGGACATAATCTATGAAATAATGTGTTTCTAAGAATAATATGTCATGTTACATATTGATATTAGGTTCTATATTCACCAAGCAAATCTGTTTCTCTGATGGTCGTTTAGTTTTCTTGGGGTGTTCTCATCTCTCTCTATTGCTTACCTATTCTGTATGCCATTGATCCATCTCATTATTCTAAGGTTTATTTATTTCTCCAAAATATATATTTTTTTGTGTGTCTCGTTTTTTTATAGTTAGCAAATGAGGACTATCTTCTAACGAAGTAAAATATTCATTTTGAAAGTCACTTAAGATGGCTGTGGTGATTGGGGACCATCTATGTGAATTTCTAGTAACTGTTTATTGGTACCTCTTCACAGTACTCTGAATCTATTAAGAAATGAGGGACACACTAGCTAGACTAAATAGCAGGATTATCAATTTTAAATATAGTGTATCATCATGTGCCATGGCGATTGGCAAATATGCAGATATTCTCCTCTAAAGTGTCTTTAATTTGGTATAGAGGCATAGAGATGTGTTGAAGAAATGGTAGCTTATATGGTTTTGTCAAGCAGAAGTTCGATCTCTATATATTTCATTCGATGTAATCCTCTTTGGGTGGGGGGTTTAGTATGTTATTACGTAGAGAAATATCTTTTATCTGTATTGTAGTGGAGTTTTGTTTGGCTTATCAAAGTATTCTCATGGGTTGAGGGTGACTTAAACTTTGAATTTTATATGTTTTTGCAGGTGGCTATATCATCACTATTGTGCCATGGGTATGGCCCTTGTCAGCCTCACATGGGAGATCAAAGGTCAGCCAAACTGCGTCCAGAAACAGGTAATGCATATTTCTCTTTTACGCAAAAAGTTAAACAAAGTAAATTTGATGAATGAGTTCGATCCTCTACAGAGAGGAGCCTATCTATTCCTACAATGGGCTATGATGCAAGGTGTTGCCATGCTTCTGCAAAACAGATACCAACGCCAAAGATTGTACACTCGCATTGCACTAGGAAAGGTGCCTTACTATGTGTACTCTTTTTCTTCAGTGCACAAAAAATTACCCGCTTTTGTAAAATAGCTCTAAAGTTTTCCTTGTGGTTATTTTTCCAGGCTAAGAGGATGGATGTCGTATGGGGAGAAACGGCTGGAGTTGATGGACAACTATGGTTGATATGTCCTATGCTGTTCATTTTACAGGTGAGCTTTTTTTCTTTAGATGTATGAAGTTTATGCTAAAACATTTTAAAGCTTCTCATTTGCTCTTTGCTGGTTTCTTTATCGCCTTCGTTCTCTTTAACTACAGTGAACGTTTCTGTGGCTTTGGAAATCCAAGGAAACCCATCAAAACTATAGATTATGTATTGTCCCAAGCATAAGTTTAGTTAGTAGATTTCATGATATTAATGAGCTTGTTAGATGGCTTGTACAATAGAACATCTTTGCTACTTCGTTGCCAATCCAAAATAAACTTTGCATGGTTCATGCTGGTTATCTTGAGATTTACTGTTTAACTTATTGTGCTTAACATGTTTATAACTTTTGGCCAAACTCAGGGGTTTGAAGCATACGTTGGAATGCAGTTGCTAAGGGCAGCATTAACCGGAGTTGTAGCTGAGTGGCAGGTATAATTTTCACTCTTTTGGTCTATTCACATGACACACTGGTATGCGCTGAGTATCCTAATTCAATAGAGAAAATCGATTAAAAAGGAAGTGAAAGTAACAGAAATGTTGAGAATTTTTGTCGATGGTGTGTCATCTCAGGTGATGGTTTGTGGCATTCTTCTGGTAGTGATGGCTGTTGGGAACTTCATAAACACGGTAGAGACGTTGATGGCAAAGTCGAGGGTTAAGGCAAAGATGAAGAAAAGTAAAAGCAGAGCAGAGCTTAATCAGGCTTCATAGTTCTTCATCTCTGGGATCTCTGTCTTTTTTTGCATTTGCATAAATTTTGTTTTCTTAGGCCACGAAGTCGCATCCTGGGATCTTGAAAACTATGAAACGTTCTGTGTAAATGGAAGTGGCAGTTGATATTCGATGGATTTTGTGTTGTGTTTGTACAAATTTCAGCTGACAGTTTGTACGGTTCCAAGTGTCAGGTCTTGAAGATGAAATAAGACTTATCTTTGTCATTCAGCTTTGGGCATTTCCGACATCTTTTACACACCATGTGTTGAAACGAAACTGTTGTGGTAGCTTTGTTGTGCGTCTTTGGTTGTTCGTAAGGGTGGGAATAAAAACCAAACCAAACCGAATAAAAATTCATCAAATCGAATTTTGATAAAATCACGAGTGATGTAGAAATTTTTATATCGGATTATATACCTCAACCGAAAGTTTCTGCAATTGAACCGAGTGCACCAGAACCAAAATCATTTACAAATTTTATATTTTAATTAAGTATATAAAAAAAAAAATTAGACCTGTCCATCTGGGATAGGGGATGGAATACCCAAATTATCTGTTTAAAATTTTAACTTTTCAAAAATTTATGAAATTATGTATTTCTTTTTCAAAAAAAATTTCCGAAATTTCTTTAATTTTTTTCTAATTTTTTTTTCTCAGAGTTAACCTTTGCTCGTCCCAAAGTTAATATTTACCCAAATTAACGAGGTTTGTGTAATAATTTTATTTTTTCAAATTTTTCAAATCCATTCCGTTATCCGAAATTCTCGTCCCATATTTTATCGGGAATGTTTCCGGTAATGATTTTCAATACCCAAAAGGCTAAAACTACCGTCTGGTTTTAGCAAGTTGGATGTTAAGTTTAGGTGTTTGATGTTATGTCAAATTTTAATCTCTAGGCACATATTGCATATATAGTGAATGTTTTATGCAGAATCAAACAAGACTCGACCCACACGTTACAAAAAAAATTATCAAAATTGCTTACTTCATTTCTAAAATGGGCTCTTTATAACTTCAAGACCAACAAATTTTAAGCCTAATACAGACTCAGTCACAATAACCTCTTTGTTAATTTATTTTTGTCGTCAAACCTCTTTGTTTAAGTTTGCTAAAAACTCTTTTGTTTAAGTTGAATATAAGAGTAGATTGTCGGTGATTGGTGTGGGGTTGGGACTGAGTCTACCCCATTTTCTCTGGTAAAGAAAGAAATAAAGAAAGAAAGTGACAGAAGATCTAACCTTCCGATTTGACGACATTATTAAATAATGGAGCCCAAATAGTATTTTTTTTTAAGAGAAAAGAAAAGTATTGGGACAATGATATATTCTTCGACTGTTCGTTGTGATCAATGCGTGTTTTTGTATATATATTAATATGATGAGATATATTAACATCTTCGTGAAGTGAACACTTGACATACATGAACCCATGCGTGTACGCAGACTCGGTTGGTGGTGCACTTTTTCTCTCTCTCTCTCGTTTTTAATGTTTTTGTCATTTTTCACATATTGTTTCTTTTGTGTCTCATGTCTTTAATTAGCTTAATCATAATCTTATACCAAAATTGAAAAATTCTGGTGGTGGAGGAAAATGAATGATTATGTGGTCACGAACCTATGTAAATATACAGTACACAGAATTCTTATAAAAATTATTATTTTATTATTTTATCGATTTGTGTTATATTTCAAATTGATTCAATTCGAAACCGAAAAAATTCATTAATTTATAAAGTTTATTAATTTATCGAATATTAATTTAAGATGCTCTAACAACTCAATTTTTCAATCAAAAACAGAAACTTCACTCAGTAACAAAAAAACAACCGAGTATTTTCACCGGAAAAGTGAAAAAATTACTCTCCCTTGAAAGAAGAAGCAAGCATGAAGAGAGAGAAAATGCCTACAAACAAAAGAGAAGAAGTTCTATCTCTCTAACAAAATTTTAATGAGAGAAGAGAGAGAGAGTGCCTACAAATTTTTTGTTTAGATTATTTTACTCTTACTCTAAAATATAGTAAACATAATGCTTATACACGATAAGGATTGGGTTTAGATTTGTTGAAAATGCGTATTGGTTATTAAAGGGAAAACATATAAGTAAATTTTCAGAATGGTGCAAGTAAAACTGTTCGTGATCTATTTATTGTAGATATTTATAAAATAGTTAAATTATCCGTTGAAAAGTTATTCTTATAATTTGTAATAAAAATAATATTTTAAACGTTAAAAAAATATATAGTAAACATAATATTCCCTACTTTTGTGGTAAGGAATAAAATTCTTTTATTTTAAAATTGAAAATAGAGGTGAATTTTTTTTTTATTAATTTAAAAATAAAGTTTAGAGCGAAAAACATAGATAAGTTCAAAATGTTCTAACTGAATTATGACTTCAATTAAATATATATATATATATACGGAAGTCATTTTGTTTTTGAAGTTGATTTCGTCATATACGAAGGTGATGTAATCCCTTTTTATTATGGATTTTCTGCAAATAAACTCTCGATTGTCTTTTTTTTTGCAACTCTACCTTTCACTATCGAAAAATGCAGGTCAACCTCACCATCTCTTGGTCAAACCGCAATACAACCTTCGGCTGTAACGGACGTTATATCATTAACGGAAGCAAAAACGCTGCGTTTTGTGCAATGTTTGATGATCGAAAATCATGTTATTTTTTAAGCATGACATGTCGTTTTTGGCTTCTTACTATTAGGTATCGTCGACAATTTGGGGGAAAAAATATATTTTAGGGTTTTGGTCGAGCTTCCATTATCAACGAAATTGACGGAATTGAAGTTTCTTGGCGTTTCATCTCCTTCTTTTGGCGTTTCATCTGCTTAGTAAATAATGTATGTATTTGAAATTCCATTTCCGTGGTTAGCGAAATCTGTCGATTTGAAATCAGATTAGTCTAATTTAAAATCTGTTTCATAGATCCTCTTATGCTCGAATTTTGAGATGCTCGAGTTATTTAGGTTTGAAATCTGATTAGTTCGAATGGTCGAATTCTGTGGATTTGCAATCTAATTAGTTCAAATGCTTTTGGCATCGAAATCAGATTCTTAGTTGCTGTGAAGCTCGATTTAGTTCAGTGCTGCTTTGAATTATGATTACTTGGAATGGTCGAATTATGTAATTCTCGAATTAGTTTTGTGATGTTTAGAAATATATTTGTGTTAATAATTAGTTCATGTGATGGTTGAATGTTCTGGCCTTGAAATCTGATGGTTAGTGAATGTGTTGTATGTTTGTTTCTTGCAGGTGTATAAGAGAGATGGCCATTCACAGTTATACTCAGCCTTCAACTAGTGTTTCTAGTGGTGAGACGAGAAACGCTGCAAGTGTTGAAATAAAAATAAAAGAGTATGGGCTTCTAAAGGAATGTTATTGTGGATAACGAGCTGTAATCGATACTTGTCATTCCCAGATTGACCCGGGAAGGAGATTTTACACTTGCCCAAACGCAGGAGATGGTGAGTGTCACATTTGGAAGTGGTGGGATGAAGCAGTAATGGAGGAGCTAAGTCTCATTGATGTCAATGCTGGTGAAGTAGCAGAGAAGATGGAGTTCGTGACTTACCTGGATGATTTTTGCAAGGCTCAAGAGGAAATTGATCAGCTCAAGGGTGTAAATGTTGAGACTGCACAAAAGATTGCGAATTTGGAAATGGAATTGTGTGAGATAAAGAAGAAGAAAAGTGGCATAGCAATTGGGTTTGAGATGCAGATTGTGATTGTTGCAGCAGTTGTTTTCCTCTTAGTCAGCATGATTACCTGTCTTAAGTAAGAAATTCTGTGTTTGTAAGATGTTTTAAGCCCTTAGTTTAAGACTTATAAGTGTAAGACGTTGAAAACGTTATGTTTTTTTCTTTGTAAACGGTTGTTGACCCTTGATTTTGAAGCCTTTTGTAAGGGTCTAATATGTATAATATATGCATTTCATTGACGTTGAAGACATTTGTATGATATATGTTTATTGTGTAATTGCTGTGTTGAAACCATATTCATCTGACACGGTTGATGAAACCTTGAGATTGCCGGAATTGGTTATAAAGCTAGAGCATCAGCCTTTCGCTTTTGGGACTGATTTTGGGACTTCGTCTCTCTACTCTGAGTCACAGGTTGCTAATCAGCAAGCAATTATCCCTTTTTCTCCAGAGAGCAGAGAGCTTCTGGCTAGACTCGACGACCAAACCTGATTCCAGCTTGACCATGACTCAAAACCACATCATATTCCCCAGCTTTAACAGACCCATCTTTACTTAACCGAACATGTTTCATACATAAATATTAATAAGTCAACAAAAGCATGTTTTAGACATGATAACAAAAGAAAAGCATACAAAAAGAAAGCCGAAATTGCAAGTTTGAGAATATATGAACCAAAACGAAACAAAGTTTGACAATCAAAGGAAACAGAGTCTGAGAATGAAAGGAAATGACAAAACATAACCAAGTCACTTTCTACTATTCTTCACACGATTGCGAGCAGCCAATTTCTTCTTCTCTCTTGAACGATAGAGACTACTAGGCAGGATTGTGTTGTCATTTGTATCAGTGACACGTGAGCCAACAGAGATGTAGTCATCACCAGTGAACAAGCTTGTAAAGAGACCAACTCCTTCCTGCAACAATGTGTTTAGTTTAGCCAGATGTAGTCATGACGAAGAGTTTACACAATGAACACAGATGAATAACTTACCCTAGGAAGATGAACTGGCCCTGTATCATAAATAGGTTCTTCTCGAGTAGTAGGGTTCGGTTGCGAGGAAGAAGCACCATCAAATTGGCTTTTGCGAGGTTTTCCCCGACCCCTTTTTTGGAGAGCAGCTGAAAGGCTTGTAAGATCTTCCATTGGTTGGCTTTGTGCAACAAGTTGAGAAGAAATAACTGGTGCTTGAGATGATGATGCGGATATAGCCGGCACTTGAGTAGATGAAGCGGATGTAACTGGCCGTATCCTTGGCCTCCTAGGTGGGTTCTTTGGCGGCTTATCCACATGTAGACTTTTATAATAAAGTCTGTTATGTCCTTCTTGTCCACATAGGCCGCAATGCTGTGAATATTACACATCGTCTTATATATTTTGGCAAACATAAAATAGATAATTAAGGGAAAAGATTCATAACACTTACAATTTTAGTTCCTCGCTTAGGAATCATTCCTGGTCTTGCTTCACCAGCTTCTCTTTTTCTTTTCTTTTCTGGAGGTCTCCCATGAGGCTTCTTATATGGAGGTGGATTTACCCGAACATCAATGTTATCCCACATGTTCATGCCTCCAACCGCTTTCAATGGAGTAGCTTAGCAGCTCCTTAGCTTCTCTACGGTGAACCAGTGAGAAAGAAGAGTATTTGGGTCTTGATCTAACTGCCTTTCCATACGCAGAGCAGAAATTATATGGCATCAAGGGATACCACTGATTTTATACATTCTGCAGCCACAACTGATTTCCCCTCTCATCTGCACTACAAACCTGTCATTAAAGCACGCAACCTCATACTCACCCAAACCACAACTTAAAGGGATACAATCCTTTGTTTTGTGGATCTGCTGATCCAACAAAGCCTTTGCTTTAGGAGTGTATTCTCCTTTTTCTTTCTCTGCCTCAGATCTTTTCTTCGCATTAGAAGACATCACACATCTCCTAATGTCTTCAAGCATCTCAACCACGGGTTTTGTTCTTGCAATCCGAATAGCAGCATTGAATGACTCTCCTAGATTGTTTTCAACCGCATCACACTTAGAAAATTCACTGAAATATGCCCTGTCAATATAAGAAATAGAGTTAAACATTGCATTGAAAAATGTCTACAACGACAAACTACATATATCATACTCACCTTGACCATGGACAGTAAACGGATATCTTCAAGTCGTCATAAGCAGACTGAGATATATGCTTTAATTCATTCATCTTCTTCTTAAAAGCGGCAATGTAGTATGAATCAGCAGCTCCCCATAATAAATCTTCAAAATCTGCTCCAGAATATTTTTTTTTCCAGTTTGCGTGGACATGTCTTGCACATAACCTATGTTCTGCGAATGGGAGCACATCTTTAACCGCTCCTATCAACCCTTTACACTGGTCGCTAGCAAGAGTCAGCCCATTCCCCGTGTGTAGATCTAAATCTTCAGACAAGTGTTCAAAAAACCATTCCCAATTCGGCTTATTCTCTACATCTACAATGCCCCAAGCTATGGGAAACATCTGATCATTAGGTTCTCTTCCACAAGCCACTAATAACTGCCCATTCATCCTCCATTTCATAAATGTCCCATCTATATGTATTATCTTCCTACAGGATGATTTCCATCCCTCTTTGAGACCATGAAAACACACATAAAACCTATAGAATTTGGATTCCCTTACCTCACACTCAACTGTCGATCCAGGATTGGTCTTCTTCAACTCGGCTACATAATCATGGATTCTTGCAAAAGACTCTGCTTGCTTATCTTCAAATGTTTGCAAGCACCTGAGTCTTGTCCGCTCACAGATTGTTTCTGCAACATTTATGTTGCGTTTCATCAGCTTCTTCTGCAGTTGCTTCGCTGAGATATGAGGATTGATCCTGAATTCTTCTATGTAAATGTCAGCAATTCGAGCATTAGTAAGCAGCGACACCTTGCCTTGCCAAGTGCAAGTGTGCACATCATTGAAGGCCCTAACAACCACTCTAATACTGCTGTTGTTGATAGAAGCAGAAATTCTCCATGGACACTTCTTGTTTGAGCAAACTGCCACTACACGCTTACTATTTGATTTCTCA
Source organism: Alliaria petiolata (assembly GCA_020283515.1). Taxonomy (NCBI): domain Eukaryota; kingdom Viridiplantae; phylum Streptophyta; class Magnoliopsida; order Brassicales; family Brassicaceae; genus Alliaria; species Alliaria petiolata. Next base: position 38,003,577 of record JAHZTW010000003.1, read on the forward strand.
TACTTGAGGTCTCTCCTCTTCCTCACTGCATATCGAGTAATAGCACTCTTAAAAGACTCAATTGACCGGTATTCTTGCCCCAACCTAAACTTGCGATACTTACTCTCATCTACTTCTGCCACTACATCGGCCATATCACTTTCACTACTGCTATCATTTACCTCATTCAGCTCTTCTTCTTCTTCTTGCTCGACAATATCATCATCAGCCTCTGAATCTGAACTACTACTGTCTTCTTCAGGAATCTCATCTGACAAGCCCACAACACTGATACCTAAATTCCTACCAATATAGGGATCATCTTTCCGAACCACATATAATGTCATAGCTCCTGAACCCAAAGCATAATGCAACACTTTTCTTCTTAAAATTTCATCATCATCTATGTCTTCTTTCTTGTTAGGCGCCTCTGGGGGAAACTACGAAACTTTCCTCATGTTTTCCTCATACCCGTAGAGCTCTTTCACAAACATATAAACCGACTTTAAGCAAAATGACTCCTCAGATATCTTACCCACCATTTCAGCCTCTCCACCATGATACATACCTTCTTCTGACCAGTAACCACCAATATATAAGAACAGATCAAAGCTGCACGAAGAAGACAAAGCATTAAGATTGAGTTATTAACCGAATGAAAACCCGATTTGAATAGTCTAAGAAAGCATCAACAAGATATGAAAACATGATTTGAATAAAGAATAAAGCATCAACAATAGGTCATTTGATTCGAAAATATATACTAGTCAACTAATATGTACAATGTCTAGAGGTCTACTAAAAATCTGAAAACTAAAAATTTTGATTTCTTTGATAACCCGATGTTTACAACAAGACAAATCCGTACTTCCATCCTTTCGGAAATATGTCATCCAACATTCCTATGTATCAAGAATCCTACTCGCCATGATTTCTCGCCGGTTATCAAAGTCAAAGACCCAAAAATCCTCTCCCTGGATTTTTATCATCCGATGAAGCCTTCACGTCCCGTTACGGTACAACTACGACCAGCTACTCCAAAGTAAAGCCAACACAGGCAAAGCCAAGACGACAAAAGGAGTCAGATTTCCCTGCTAATCCTACTAAGAAGCAGACTCTCGACTCTTCCTCCAGTTACGAATCCGTTGAAGATTTAAGGCAAAAGGGTCCCGATATTGGGATCATTGAGTTTTCAATGACCAGTTTACTAGATACTTTGGGCAACAACAATGAATCGACATCACCAATCCCAGCAATTCAACACTCGCAGCCGATAACGATGATAAACCATTTCTCGAGCTCAAGCGCAAGTAGCTATGAATCAAGCTCCGACGAAAAGTCTTTACCAAAGCAGTTCGTTATAAGGGAACCTTCCACAATTCCAAAGGAAGAACCAAACATAAATGAAGTTTACTCTAGTGATGAGGAGATGAGATACACAGCCCCGAAACACCAGGAGACACCAACAAAACAGTTTGCTGCAAAAATCATGACGTTCACGTTCGATGACATTCCTTTCGAAAAATGGAATGATCGTCTTGACGAGTTCCACGCGTGGATGAATTCAGAAGCAATCACATCTCCGATAGAGCTTGTAATACAGCAATTCACAGCACGGCTATCCGGAGCACTCAAGGAATGGTGGACTTCACTCGGTGATTATAGACAACAACAGGTCTATCAAACAACAATACCGTTGCTCCTAGGCGAAATCCACCGAGAATTCATCGGCACCCCAAATCATCTGAAAGAACAACTACAAGAAGAATTCTTCTTAGCAAAATGTTGCTCTTTAAAAAAGCGAGATCTGGCAAAACACTTCGAACGACAAACTCGGAGATACTATGATCTCAATGGTCTCAACAATCCCAGCCTAAAACACGTATATCTTTCCTCCATTGACGAATATCTCGGACAAAAAACTAAGCTGTATATGAGGGACCAAGGACAAACAATCGAAGACATCTCCATTGGACAGATCCAACAATATATCTTCCGAACGCTTGACAAACTCTGCAAGCAAAAGGAGTTTTGGACGGAATTCATGGATAAATATAAGAAGCTATCCAAAATATGTGCCAGGCCGGATTTATCCATCAAATGCTCGAAAACCAAAGACTCTTGCTCCTGCAAATCACGAAGCAAGCCCGAGAATTTCAGAAGACCGTTTCAAAAACGCTTCAACAACAGATTCAAACACAAGCGATTTTTCAGAAAAAAGCAGAGCTTCCGAAAAACATCAAGATGTTTTCTGTGCCGGAAAGAAGGACATTTCGCAAAGAACTGCCGAAACCAATCAAAGAAGAAAAGGCAATATCTCATCAACTTTAAACGTAAGATCCTATACAGGGTCTACAAATGAGTACACGATTTGAATCTTAAAGATACAACTAAGTGAATGTAAATGAATCTTACCTCGACAATCTCGACATCCTCTACAACTATTTGAATCCCGATACGATTCGTGAAGAATCCAATACCCTTGAATGCGATTGTCATGATTTGATTCGTGAAGAATCCAATCCCTTCGAATGTGATTGACGCGATTTGATTCGTTAAGAATCCAATCCCCTCGAATGCGATTGTCACGATTTGATTCGTGAAGAACTCAATCCCGTCGAATTATATCTCGAATACGTGAATCGATAAACCCTCACCAACCCAATAGCCGATTCGATCTAACCTCAAGAACCAATCGTCACAAAATCTCTCATCCTCACGCAAATTTTTCAGAAATCGAAAGTTTAGGTTTTAGAAAATTTTCCTCCTTTTCGATTTAGGATTATACCCTTTCCGTTTTTTGTGTAAACGGCAGACAGTTCTTAAACTTCTTGTCGTTTTTCCCCGTTTAAAACGCTGCATTTTACATCACGTCCCATTTACACACGACATCTATGAGTGCCATGTCATCGATACAGTCGAGGGTTGTATTGCGATTTGACCAAGAGATAGTGAGGTTAACATGCATTTTTTGATAGTGGAGGGTAGAATTACAAAAAAAAAAAAAACAATCGAAGGTTTATTTGGAGAAAACCTTATTATATATAACTACTTTTCCACTAATAATAAGTAACAAATGCCCAAAATGAAAAAAAAAAAAAAAAAAAAAAAAAAAAAAAATGGGATTCTGCGAGAAGAAATGATTAACAACACAAAGGCAGGGAAAACAAAAATAAAGAAGAAAAAAAAAAGATGAAAGAAGAGTAGTAGTAGTTAGAACGTCAGGGCTGCTTCCCAGGAACCTTTCATCATTCATCNTATCTGAAACCCGAAATATCTGATCTGATAAACCTGAATGTCTACCCCTATATGGAACAATCAATTTATCCTTATTCCATTCTGTATATTTTAAATTGAGAATAACTTTACACCATATTTTCCTTCTCTCCCATTTAGTCCACCGAAATTGATGGAATAAATTTTTATTTTTATTTCAAGTAAATGATAATTTTTATACTTTTATTTCATAAAATTGTGATCCAATTGCTGCTAAGTCTTTAAGTAAAAGACAAGTCAAAATTCTACCTTCTAGGTCAACTTGGTACCCATTTCTCACGTCGTATGTTAAACCTATTTCTCACGTCAGATATTAAACTCATTTCTCACGTCATATACTAAAAATGGTAAGTTTTCCTTCCGTTTCTTATTTTCTTTGAAAAACTAAAATTGACTTAACTTTAAATTTTTAAAAAACAAAAAAAAATATATAAAATATAACACTCTGGTTTCAAGAATATGGTTGTGTATGTAAAAAAGTTTAAAAGAATTGATTTGAGACTTTGATATTTATCTTTTCGATCAAGAAAACTTTAAATTTAAGCGTATTTGACCCGGTGAAAATTCCAAAGTTAAGCATATCTAAAATAGAGTATGATTATGATGGATAACCTAAGTGATTTTCGATATCGTGTGAGTAAGGATAAAATATGAGACAATATCACATGATAATTGCATAGTCAATATATATGACTTTCGAGTTTTCAGGTTAATGCAACCACCATCGAACAGCAATGGCGCATGAACCCGAAAAAAGCGTGGGAACCTATTGATAGGAGCGGTCGGACCTTACACAAAAGTTCTATAAAAAAATCTAGATCCACTCAGTGCCTAAATATACAAATTTTTCAAGATGGCTCAGCCAAATTTGTTTTTATAATGAGAAAATTCTTTAATAAATCAAAGCAAAATAATAAAAACGAATAGTCCGCTGCACCAGTGAAATGAGGTCTTGGTCTTCCATGAAAGTACCACGTTGCTTCCTTTGGAATGTATGAATCTATCTATCACATGAATCTTTTTCCAAAGGCCTTCGCCAAACTGCAGAACCAACCAAAAAGTTTCGGACATAAACAACACGACAAACCTCAATCTTAATATTATATAAAGAGACAAGAGCCCATGGTTTTAAACTTATATCGTTATAAAGTATAAATCAAGAATTTCTAAAAACTTTGGACTAACTTGCCAACTTGGCCACCGTGGCAGATCCTATAAATATAATCAATCCATTTCTTGGCAATAACAATATGATATTAAAGAGAAAAAAAATAGAACCAAAATGGGTAAAGTCTATGCTCTTATTCTCTTCTCTTGCGTTCTTCTCCTTCAAACTATTAACGACGTTAACGCCGCTTGTGAAGGCAGTTTATTCGCCGTTAATAGTACTTACAGCGAAAACCTCAACTCTCTTTTCTCTTCTCTTGCAAGCAACATCGTCGCAAACGACGGTTTCTACAACACTTCAATAGGAGAAGGCTCCAACAAAATTTATGGTCTTGCCCTTTGTGGACGAGGCTACGAGAAGCAACCTTGCGTGAATTGCGTGGAGCAAGCTATTCAAGAATCACAACCAAAAAAATGTCCAAATCAAATGAAATCTTTCAGGTGGACAACCAGAGACAGTGACAATGCTTCTTGCCTTGTCCGGTACGCTAATCACTCTGTTTTCCAGAAACTCGAGCTTTGGCCACCTACTTTGTCCCATAATCCTAAGAACATAGGGCCACATAAGAGCATTGCGCTATTCCGACGAGAATGGGAAGCGATGGTTAACCTAACAATGCAGTCTGCTACTTCAGCTCCTGACAACTCATCGGTTGTGCTCAAGTTCTATAGTGTCATAAGAGCAGAGTTCACAGAATTCGCAGATGTTTACATGATGATGCAATGTACTCCCGATATTTTGTCTAGTGAGTGTAACAAATGTCTTAGACAGTGTGTATTGAAATTTCAAAACAATAATTGGGGAAGCCAAGGCGGTGCGGGTCGGCTTCCGAGCTGTTATTTCCGGTGGGATCTATATCCTATTACTGGATCTTCTGAGAATATGACAAGAGTGTCTATGATTAGCCGTGCCTCGAGTCTTCCCCAAGGAGATGCTGAGTTAAAACCTGGAAATGACAAGAAAGGTGAGTATATGTTCGGTTATCTTTTGAAAAAAAAAAAAAAATGTTAGGTTATCTTGTTACTTACGTAATCTTCTCTTGTTGGTTGTTTAAATGATTGATGGGTTTTTTTGCAGGAAGAAGGATTCGGTATGGAAATATCGCGATAATTGTGGTACCAACCCTTATTAACCTCTTTGTGTTTGTTTGTCTCATCATCGTCTTTGATCGGAGGAGAAAGTCCTACAAGAAAACCATCAACGGTAAGTTGTTTGTTTGCTTGAGTGAAGCTTAATTGTAGTAGTAGGGTAAAGGTTTGATATATATATTTTTTTGGTATGTTTCAGAGTGCTCTGATCCTGATGGAGAATCTATGTTGCGGTTTGGTCTTGGCATGATACTCTCTGCAACCAATGATTTTTCGCCTGAAAATAAGCTTGGTCAAGGTGGATTTGGAACTGTATACAAGGTAAAAACATTCATAAACAAATAAGTCTTGTCAAATCTTGAAACGGGTCAATGATTTTATTGCGAGATAACTGGTTTCAGGGGCTATTACCGAACGGGCAAGAGATAGCGGTGAAGAGATTAGTAAGTGGTTCAGGACAAGGAGATACAGAGTTTAAGAATGAGGTTTCACTCTTGACAAGACTCCAACATAGGAATCTTGTTAAGCTTCTTGGCTTCTGTAATGAAGGAGATGAAGAGATTCTTGTCTACGAGCTTGTCCCTAATTCAAGTCT
>JAHZTW010000003.1:38202184-38464986 GCA_020283515.1 Alliaria petiolata
GATGCTCTGTTTTAAGGGGAATATTGCATAGAAAACATAGACGATATGCTATTTTTAAAGTAGAAATTTTAGAGATTCTTGATACTAGGTTCATCATTAATGTCATTTGAATTCAGAGACTGGTTGATTAAGATCACATGTCATGTTATGATTGCAGTGGCTATATGGCTCCAGAATACGTTAGGAACGGAAGAATTTCAGTTAAAACAGACGTTTACAGTTTCGGGGTTGTGCTTCTGGAGATGATAACCGGTCAAAGTAACCAGAACTACTTCGAAGCCTTGGGGCTCCCTGCACATGTAAGCATATAGTAATCACTTACTTAACACACACATGAATCTCAAAAAATTGTTGATTATAAAGTTACGATGATAATGTATAGGCATGGAAGTGTTGGGTTGCGGGGGAGGCTGCGAGTATCATCGATCCTGTCTTGAGTAGGAGGAACCCGAGAAATGAAATCATGAGGTTCATCCACATTGGTTTGTTGTGCGTTCAAGAGAATGTTACAAAGAGACCGACCATGAGTTTGGTTATTCAATGGCTTGGTAGTGACACTATCTCGATTCCTTTACCAACAACTGCTGGTTTCACCCTACTTCTTCCGCCCGAATTGCATAGAACCGATGCAACGAATCAAGCCAAAGATGAAGCTGCTACTCTTTCATTGAACAAGTTATCAATCACCGAGTTAAGTCCTCGTTGAATCCGAGATCTCTCTGTAAACTCATATACTTCTAGGTGCTTAATCCTTGAATCAGAGATTTATGATCTAATCATATTATAATATTGATTTATCGATGGAATTCATCAACTACCTGCAATACATACGATTTATGATCAAATTCAATTTCTTTCATGTTATATAATCATAAAATATATCAATCGCTTCTGTTAAGATAATATGCCAAAAACTAACAAAACATTATTTTACGTACTAAACTTGATATACATGTTTATATTATGTTATACTTTACTAGATGCTTAAGTTTTTACCCTTTAAGAGTTCGTCCTGAAAATTTGCATTAAGCATTTAGTAAAGATAATATTAATTGATGGTCAAGTCTTTTAAGTTTTGTTTTATATTTTTGAATATTATGAACAATTTTGTAATCATTCCGGGTGGGTCTAGAGAGGGTTAATTAAAGGGTGGATAATATTAATAGCAAAGGCAAAAGGATGCGGAGATGATTATGTGAGAATGATGTCTTCTCCACCTCCATTATTTTGATTAGTGCCTTTAGATACAAACAAAACGATTGTCTTTACCCTTTTAGTATATCAAGTCAAAACTTTCTTAAGCACTGTAGCTTATATACTAACTACAATAGAATCCACACATATGGCAGATTTTGAATAAAATATTTTAAACCTATAAATTTTTTTTTTTTAAATAAAATCCGATCACTTGTGAAGAAAAGTAAAATTAAAAAGGAAATATAAAATTTCATTAATTTTTTTATTTTTTGTAATTAAATTTTATTACTATTTTCGTATAGAATTTTGATATAATAAAATAAATATTTATTTTCTTGTGAAAAAAAACTTATTTTCCTTTTTTAATTTTCTTATTTACCATTTTAATTTTTTTTTTTTTTTTAATATTAGTAATTGATCATACAATTTTTTTAATCTAAATAAAAAACATAAAATAATGTATTTATATACAATAATAAAAATCCTCTAAAAATAATCAACAAAAACTACAATCGTTCCTTGCCGAATATCCGATCAGAGTTGTCATCAGAATTCACTTATTTTCTTCAATGTTATGCCAACCATCTATTAGAAAATGATATCGGTTGAAAAGATCTTAAATATACAAGAGATATGGAACAATCAATTTATCCTTATTCCATATTCCTGTACGTTCTCAATTAATCCATTAGATTGAGAGTATCTTTACACTATTTATTCCACCGGAATTGATGGAATAAATTTTGATTTTTATTTCAAGTAAATGATACAAAAATTATGGAATGACTCAATCCATATACTTTTATTTCATAAAATGGAGATCCAATTGCAGCTAAGTCTTTAACTAAAAGACAAGTGAAATTCTAGCTTCTAGGTCAACTTGGTACCCATTTCTCACGTCAACCAAAAAAGACCAGTCCGCTGCGACGTTTAGAAGGAAGAGAAGAAAAGAAATTGACTCGATTGACGCCGTAGTTAACGGTGAAAAAATCGCCATATCAGATGAAACCGGCGTGAACATAATTCAAAGGAAAAAACAAAACAAAAATAAAGAAAGGTCTTGGTCTCTTTTTTTTTTTGGTTAATTAAAAGGTGGTTTTCCATGAAAGTATCACGGTGCTTCCTTTGGAATTGCTTTATTGGACATATACAACAAGACATAACCTCAATCTTGATTACTATATTGCATTTGCATGTTGTTGAACAAAAAAATTGTTATATGAAACGGCGTTACACTACAAAATGGCCTTACATTTTTTCTGTGGAAAAAAACTAAAGCATCTCATTTTACGGAACAAAAGAGGCATATGTTTCAATTATATATTTTAAAAAATTATATTTAACAGCGGCAAGATTCGAAAATTTTAAAGATTGTCTACGAAAATTAAAGGAAATTATGAGGCGAAAACACGGAACTTTTACAATTTTCAAAAAAAAAAAATTGAAGAGCTTCGAATATCCTATATTTTATTCAGTCCTATACGCATGCTAATACACTACAACTAACTTATATTTATAACATATCTTATGTCCGCGCAAAGGAATTTACAATTAACAAATATACTACAACTAGTAATAAAAAAAAAATGTGTTACTTTAAATAAAAGACACAAGTCAAAATCATATCTTCTAAGTCAACTGGACCTATTTCTCACGGTCATGAATCAAGTTGTAATGTCTTATGACTAGGAAAAAGGATTTTAAGTTGCAATGGAAAAAAAGGATATAAATTAGCCATGTCTCCTATAACAAAACAAAAAACAAAAGACCAGTCCGCTGCTGTGCATTAGTGAAAGAAAGGTCTTGGTCTTTTTTTTTGTTTTTGTTAATTGAAAGGTCCTCTTGGTTTTCCATGAAAGTATCACGGTGCTCCCTTTGGAATTGCTTTATTGGACATATTAGAACCAGAAAAAACCTCAATCTTGATTACTATTTACTATATTTCATTTGGATGTTTTTTTTTTTTTTTACCAAATTGCATCTGCATGTTGTTAAAAAAAATGTTATATAAAACGGTCTCAGAGGCGAATCTACTAAAACTTATATGGGATCAATTGACACCATAATAATTAAAAATTTGTTAGTTTATAAAGATTTAGTAACATTTACACCAGTACAAAATTATAATTGAATCCATAAACTTTTTTTTTTAACTTTGTTTTATTTAATGTGACCCCATAAATAAAATCTAAATGTTAGTCCATATTTTATATTGGACTTTATTATCAAACATGTTTAGGAAGATCAAAGTTAAATTTTAACTTAATAATTTCTAAACAAAAACTAATCGACTAAAAGATACTTTGGATGATATGTGGAATATTGTTTTTTTTTTAGTTTTAAGTTTTAAGTTAAACCCGGTAAAAAAAATTCTTGGACTCGCCACTGAACGGCCTTACAATGTTGGTTCTACAAAACGGGGGTTGACGAGCTATTTCCCCTTCGAAACTATCATATAGCATCATGTCTACACAGACTTTAGCCCTCGTTCTAATTGCACCTTAAAATAAAGTTTGAAATCCAATTCCACACCATATGGAAGTTCAAAACCAATTTCCACACGACTCGGATACTCTTCTCGAACCAATCATAAACCAGCCGACAAAACCGATTGTATACCCGATCTGTAATTTGTAAACTCACCCCGACCCGATTGTAAACTCACCATCAATCACTGCAATATTATGTTAATTCCAGCGGCTTGCAGAAGTCTTTATCATCTACGAGGATTTCACTGTCGGGATCGTTATCAGGGAATCCAACAAATCCACCTAAAGGAAAAGCCCTAAGAGAGTATTCGATGTTGTTGTAATCGATTTCGCAAGAATCGAACCAAACCCTATCACGAATTCACTCACATGGATGGATATACCTTGAAGATAAGCGACTAAGAAGGGACTGGTTTCGTGGATGACGATAATCGCCGTGAGATAGCTGAAGCTTCGAGAACTGATTTGAAACTTCCGAAATCGAATCCAGCGAGAGCTCGTGGTCTGTAATCGATCAGTTCACCATCACATGAGTTCCTCTTGTTTCTGAACAAAGCTCTGTCATTGGCGAAGCAGAGGCCGTGATTTTAGAAAGCGGAGAGATCGGAGGAAAGATGAGATTTTGGAAGACGGGTTTTGGATTTTGGAGAAAAAATTGAAGTTGGGTTGTTGAATTTGGAGAGGAAGTGAGTTATTCGATGATAAATTGGAGAAGAAGAAATGTTTAATAGTATGATTTGTCATTGTTAAAACCCGACCCATAATTTGTCACACGACCCACCATCAACATCATTCTCTTTGTCTAGTAATTTGTCCTTCCGTTTGAAGCCAATCACTGTGAGAAACTCACCATCGATCCGATTTTTTTGTTCATGATTCCCGAGAAGAGATAAACGGAGCTAGAAGCAAACCCAATTGTTGACGGATCCGGAGGAGGAAGAGGGAGTGGATTCTGCGGTGGAGAAGACGAGGTTGAAAAAGCCATTAGAGAGGGAGACGAAGGATCAGAGATGGGAGAGAGAGGATCGGAGAGAGATGGGAGTGAGAGGAGGCGGAGAGAGATGGGAAAGAGAGCATCACATCGTCGCTTAGGAGAGACCACGAGAGAGAAAGACGTCGCGGAAGACGACCAAGTCGAAGGACGTAACGACGAAGAGAAAGGCGAGGGAAATCCCGATGAATGTTTTTGCATTGGTATTGTAAATAGGATTATTTCCAAGTATTTACTTTCCCTGAATTGCATCTCGTATATACGTTAGGGTTTACATGTAAGTATATAAACCTCTCGAGGTTAATCAATAAACGCAACCTTTTCCGCTACGACTCTTTTACATGGTATCAGAGCATTAGGTTTCTAATCGCCTAAGGGCTATCTTTCCTCTGCAATTTTTGCAGTTTCGTTTTCCTTTTATTTTTGGTTGGTTGATTTGGATTTGCTCATTGCATCCGATCTGGTTTGGTTTGTTTCTGGTTATTCGTTCTTTTGGTTGATCTCTTTCTCAAAAGTTCAGTTTTGTTTCTGTTTGACATCATCAATGGTGGTCATCGGCGACGGCAGTTCTGGTATAGGCAAATCACAAGCTGAGGTTGGTCGGGATGTGACAATTTAGTCTCACTATTATTTACCGGCAGGTGCAGATCCAGGACAACTGATTTGCACCGTCTTGCTCACTGGTCCAAATTATGAACGTTGGCCTAAGTATATGCGCAACGCTCTCAAGGCCAAAAACAAGTTGGGATTCATTGATGGCTTGGTCACAAAACCGAGCTCGGGAGCTGATGAGATTAAACTCTGGGGTATTGTCAATTCTATGCTTGTAGCTTGGATTCTCAATACAATTAAACCCAAGTTACGTAGCTCTGTTTCTTATGCCGATACTGCTTATGAGTTGTGGGATGGTTTGCGAAGTCGTTTCTCTGTTGGGAACGAGCCTCGTGTTTATGAACTTAAAACAAGCGTTGCTACCTTTAAACAGGAAGTACACGCGGTTCAAGACTATTTTGGAAGGTTGAAGCTTTTGTGGGATGATTTGAATGAATTTGAGCCGATCCTGGAGTGTTGTTGTGGTCAAAGTAATTGTGCATCTGTTAAGAAGCAGCTTGAGATGCGTAATAAAGAACGCAAGTATCAGTTTCTCATGGGTTTGGATGGTGTTCGGTTTGGGACCACTCGGTCCAATATTCTGTGTATGAACCCTCCTACTTCGCTTGAGAGTGCTTTCTCCATGGGTTTGCAAGAAGAACGTCATCAACATGTTAATCGCGTGTCTGATTCACGTCCGGACCCGGTCGGATTTTCAGCTCAGGGGGCATCTTCTAGTTGTGGTCGTATTGTCTTCACTTGCACGTATTGTGGTCGGACTGGTCATGAAGAAAGAACTTGTTATCAACTTCATGGTTTTCCGGCGGATTCTGGACGTGGTCGGGTAAAGGACGTGAAAATAACAGTTATCGTGGCCGTGAGGTTGGTGGTGGCAGAGCAAATGCGGCGCATGCTGATTTTGGTGAGCTGAGTGCAACTCCACAATATGTCATTACCAACGCTGATCGTCAAGGATTGTTATTGAATACGGAACAATGGGACACACTCATGTCACTTCTCATTTCCTTAAAACCAGCTCCTCGTGATCGTCTATCCGGTATTATCATTGATTTTGGTGCATCGGTACATCTTACAGAGAACATTGATCTTCTGTTTGATACTTATGATATTCTTCCTTATCATGTGGCTTTGCCGAATGGGGAGAATGCCATATCGACTAAAGAGGGAAAAATGAAACTTGGAGATTCTGTGATTCTTTCTCACGTTCTCTATATTTCAAATATGCGTCCTACTTTGTTGTCTGTTTCTTGATTATTGAAAGAGAAACCATGTTTAGCAATATTTACTGATAAGTTTTGTTATTTGCAGGACCGTGTTACGAGGATGCTGATTGGTACGGGTAGTGAGTGTGATGGTTTGTATGTCTTGTAGGGCGTTTTTGGTTTTCAAGTTAATGTGGCTGCTGTGGATTCTCGTGGACTTTGACATCGTCGTTTGGGCCATCCATCACAGTCTGTGTTTTCTCACTTATCTGGTGTTGTTGATTTAAGTAGTGAAACGTTGATTTCTCAAATTCCATGTGACGTTTGTGTCCGTGCGAAACACTCTAGTTTTTCTTTCCCGGAAAGTACTAATAAAGCAATTGAAGTTCTTTCTCTTATTCATTGTGACGTTTGGGGGCCGTATCAAACACAAGTAACATGTGGATCAGTTTATTTTCTTACAATTGTGGATGACTATTCAAGAGCTGTTTGGGTATACTTGATGCGAGCTAAGAGCGAAGTTGCTCTTCTTCTTCAAATTTTTTGTCATATGGCTGAGCGACAGTTTGATAAGAAAGTCTGTGTGATTCGTAGTGATAATGAGATGGAATTCATGTGTCTCAAATCGTTCTTTGCTTCGCATGGGATTCAACATCAAACGTCTTGTGTTGGTACCCCTCAACAAAATGGCCGAGTCGAGAGAAAGCATCGACATATTTTGAATGTCGCTCGTTCATTGCATTTTCAAGCCTTTTTGCCGATACAATTTTGGGGAGACTGTGTGCTTACTGAGGCACATCTCATCAGTCGCACACCTTCTTCTGTGTTAGATGGAAAATTGGAAACACACCATATGAAATGTTGTTTGGTAAGAAACCAATGTATGAAAGGATTCATACATTTGGATGTCTATGTTATGCCCATAAAGGAACTAGAAAGCGTGATAAGTTCGATGAGCGCGCCACACGCTGTGTATTTCTCGGTTATTCTCACGGTCAAAAGGGATGGAAGTTTATGATCTCGAACGTGAAGAATATTTTGTTTCCCGCAATGTTGTCTTCAATGAAGATGATTTTCCTTTTGCGTCTAAGATGGAGTCTCCTCTCTCTTTGTCGAGTCCTTCATCTTTACCTGTTGTTGATGATGAAGATGATGCAGTTTGTCCTATCCCACTTATACTTGATAGAGGGAATTCAGAAGTCAGGGGGAGTTCTTCTAATACAGTTGATGTCGTGTCTAACATATCACAGGATGTACGTGACACAGGTTCTGCAGATATAATTGATATCGTGCCTAACACATCGCCGGATGTGTGTGACACATGTTCTGCAGATACTGAGGAGAATGTGGATTCTTCTACGGTTGTTCTGGCACCTGAAGCGTTGGGTCGTGGGAAGAGAGCAAAAACAAAATCAATCTTACTTGCACCATATCAAACTTATGCTGTCAAGAAAATTCACAAACCATCATGTCTCGAGCACGTCATTGAAGACACAAAGGCCAAGTGTCCTCACCAGAAGGAGTCTTTCTCGTGGGTCACTCATGAACCCAACGACGTTTCTTGCAATCTACGTTATACCAATCACTCGACTTTCGGCAAACTAGAGCTTTCACCATCTACTATCAATCCGAACCCAAACGATATAGATTCGTCCAAAACCATGAACATGACCCGTTTAAGCCAAGAATGGATTGCAATGGTTAACCAGACGCTCGAGGCTGCTTCTACCGCTGAGACTTCCTCAGTCCTCAAGTACTATAGCGCCACAAGAACAGAGTTCACAGAGGTTCCAGATGTTTACGCGTTGATGCAATGCACACCTGATCTATCGCCAAGTGACTGCAAGAGATGTCTTAGAGAGTGTGTTACTGAGTTTCAAAGGAAGTTTTGGGGAAAAAGAGGAGGTGGAGTTGGTCGGCCTAGCTGCTATTTCCGGTGGGGTCTTTTTTCTTTTTACAACGCTTTTGATAATGTTACAAGAGTTCTTGCTCCTCCTCCGGCTCCTACTCAAGCTTCTTCGACTACTCTGCATTGAGGGAGAGACAAGAAGGTTTTGGAGGAAGAAACATTGCAATCATTGTGGTCCCCGCAATCATTAATCTCTTCGTATTTTTTGGTTTAATCTGTTCTTGGAAGAGAAAGTCGTCACACACCGGAATCAAAGGTAAAATTATTTAAACTACGTTGTATCTTTTGTTTTGGTAGAACCCACATCAGGAATTATAAGAGACTCATAGTAATATATAAGGGGCATGTGTTAGTATACTTATTGCCGATTGGTTTTGAATTGAAAGTATATAAAATATAAGATGATATCAAGTCTAGTTTGTCTACCCAAATCGGTCTAGTATGAGTTTCGTTTCGAGATTGGTCGATAAGAACCATCATCTTGACAACACATTTTGTTCATCTTGTACCGAATCCCACTCTGTTTTTAGAATGGTTACATCTGTTTTGGTTTAGGAGGTGAAGAAAAGGAAAATAGAGAAATTTGGAAACTAAAAGTTCTGCTGACGAATTTTAAAGAAAAGAGGCTCAGTTTTCTTACATGTTTCATTGTGATGTGCAGAGTATTCTGATTCAAATGATGGCCAATCTATGCAAAGGTTTGATCTTGGAATGATTCTAACGGCAACACATGACTTTTCTCCTGAAAAGAAGCTTGGCCAAGGTGGATTTGGAACTGTCTACAAGGTAAAGAAACTTGTAAGAGTCCCATCAAAAATATTTAGATGGGTCAGTGATCTTATAGCATGAGAATGGGTTTTCAGGGAATATTACCGAGCGGGCAAGAAATAGCGGTAAAGAGATTAACAAAAGGTTCCGGGCAAGGAGNTAGAGGATTACCAATCTCACAATATATGAGTAATGTGACAAACATTTGTCGTAATTGGTAAGGGGTTGCCCACGTATTTGTTTCGGCCATTGCATCATGCCATTCTGCATCATTGTCTAGTAAACCTCTTGCGTAGCATGCTGATTTATGGTCTGGGTGTAGTATATTCCCGACTGTTTTAAGCTCATCAAAGGATGTTCTCCCTTTTAGCACATTGATCAGTATTCTTAAATAGTAGAGATCTCCTGATGCTGGATGTATCGTTACAATTCTACCTATTGTTTTTTTTGTCGTTCTCCTTTCTGACCATATCTTCAGCGCTTTGTCCCACACAAAATGTTATGGTATTTGAACGTAAAGCAAATCTCTAGCTTTTTCGGATCTTTTGCACAATTCTAAGTACTCGGTGAACATAGTCTTCTCGATCCCCGGTCTTTGCAAAATGCACTGCAGATTATATGTGTCTTTGTAGTTCAGATTTTGTTGGCCTTCCAAATGGATGGCAAGTTTTTTGACAGACGGTTTCCGTTTGTGTATGTGGAAAGCAAAAGTCCTCCACATAGCTTCACAGGCAGATAAATAACGACAATCTACATATTCTTGTATCTCATTTCTATGGATCTTTGGCTGGCCTTTTTCTTGAGTGTTTGGAGCTGGATTGTTTCCCTTCTCAATAACAACTGTGGCTTTGTCAACGCCTTTAGTTATATATTTGAAAAGGTACTTTATAGCACTTGTTCTGTTGCACCACTGAACATTTATGTGTGCCTTGTACTTCTTGAGGATATCAATGTTATGTGGGATAACAAATTTGTTATCCAACTTTGTACCTTCCTTTATCACATAATCTTCATCGAATTTACGTCGACGGTATATTATGTAACCTGATTTGTCAACTGATGTATGATCAATATAAGAGCGGGGGTATTTTTTGGTACACACCTGCTTTTCCATGCACGGTGATCTAGGTCTATCTAGTCCACATGGCCCATGCATCATGTGCTTTGCGACAAGTTCATAGCCTTCTGGGTCTTTGCTTTTACTTGGCAGTTCTGCTGAGATGATTGTGTCTACATCTTCAGGGCTTGGTGTTTTTGTTGAATGTCCAAACCACAATAGCATATGTGCATGTGGGAGACCTCTTTTTTGGAACTCTATTCTGTGAACGACTGCGAGAGTACATGGGATTGGTTAATACTGGTTATTGTTTTAAAAATATGTTTATTTAAAATATTAAGAATCTTTATTGTGATTAGAAATTAACCTGCAGTGTATGGTTTGAAGAACGTCCCTTTTTTTAAATCTTCAATCATTTGGTCTAGCTTCATTTTGAAAACTCGACACTCTATATCGGGTCTATCATTGGGAGAGGCACCACCATATGCTTTTAGATGATCTTTTATCTCCTCCCAATTTGGGTTTGCTGTCATTGTTATGAACAAATCTGGATTCCCATACTCTCTGCATATTGCCATTGCTTCATGATATTTTTCGATCAAGTAGTGTTGTCCCCCGGTAAAAGATGGCGGTAAGATAAACCTTTTACCAATCTTTTTAGCATTAGTGTCACCTTTTCCTACTGCATCACATACATTGTTGTATAGATCGTCTCTTAGCTTATCTTGATTGTCCTTTGCCCATCGAAGTCTTTCTTGTTCAATGGCTTTATATGCATCTACGACGTACTGATGAAGTAGTCGACCTCCCTTTATTATTGTCATTCCTTCATTTAAACGGGTGTGTATTTGGTAAGCGTAGAACTGCCGTATACTAAGAAAAGCTCTTTTTCTCGTGTTTCCTTCGTCGAGTTGCAACGGTATCTCTGTGTGGAAACCATACTCACCGTAAGGGAATAGAAGTGGGTATTGCAAGCTCATGAATAGCGGATGGTCATCTCTGATTTCTTGTAGGTGTCTTGATTGCAACTGTAGGACGACATCTCTGTGACCAATGGTAGTTGACATTTCACCAACGATAATACCAGCAACCTCATTAGTTTGGGGTAGGTCATATTGTTTTCCTTTTCCTTTTGCGGAGATCAATTTAATTGTGAATTCCTGGCCGTTGTTTGACTCATATAGATCACGTGCTCTACGAAAAATCTTTGCTAGGCAATTGTGTGAATCTAGCATTTCAATCAACCGGCTCACTGTTGCTTCGTCAAGATTCCCATCAGATGCCGTTTGTCCCATTGCCTCCAAGCGGTTTTTACTTCATTACCGGTGTCGAAGATATATAGCTGGAGGAATTTTGGTGGTTGGCCGGGCATTGGAATAAGTGATCCTATGCGGTGGTAGTTTTGACCATGAATTCTAAATGTAAAAGGTCCTGGTCCATACACGACAT
Organism: Alliaria petiolata; assembly: GCA_020283515.1. Lineage (NCBI taxonomy): Eukaryota > Viridiplantae > Streptophyta > Magnoliopsida > Brassicales > Brassicaceae > Alliaria > Alliaria petiolata. The sequence goes on from JAHZTW010000003.1 coordinate 38,213,859, forward strand.
TGTAATCAATTTTGGCACCGATGGATGTGAATGCCAAAATTGCGTTATACACCCGTATCGTATCTCGAAACCATGAACAATTTAAGAGCTCTTGAAGCGCATCTGGTGGTTGTTTAACTGGTGGAAGCTTGATTTTTCCTTGGTTGCAACATATTGTGTATGTTAAAGCCCTGGTCTTGCGATCTCTTCCCGTACTTTCCGAAGCCCAAACTAAAGCACCACAAAAACTGCATTCTAGAATTGGATTATCTTCTTTTCTGGGTGTTTTATCTACATCGGAGACATTTTCTTGGTTTTTCATAATAAATTTAATGTTGTAAAAGATTTTTGTAGTCATTGTGTATGCGTACCTTTGGTCTGTTGCAGCTTCTTATTCGTGGCTGAATCTGGTGTGAGGGGAACATATTATTAAAACCTTCATGTTATATATTTATGTTATATAAGCAGGAAACGGATTGAAACGGATTTCATAAAATTTGGTGTTCACCTTTACTTGCACGCGTAACACGCTTGGATAGCATTATTGCTTTTCTCATTGCTCTGGCATTTTTCCGTCTAACTGTAAATGAAAATTAATTTAATTTGTCTTATTTTTTTTTCAGTTGCATGGAAGTACGTAGTAGTAGTTTTTGGGTGGGAAATTATGTTACCGTATAGAGAACATATATCGCATCCACCTGTGAGAGAAGTATGTTTCTTTATAAATTAAGCCTGGATTTTTCTAAATATATATTCGTGGTTGAGTCACTTACAATTGTATAAATTAGATGCAGATGGATGGCCTTCACATAGACTGTTTATTTGTCCTGTTTCATTTGAAGCAGATAAATAAGTACATAATATAATATGAATGGTTGTAATTTTGTAGGACGAATTAATGATTTCTAAGGATCAGCAATATTGACTTATTCATGTGACATTTATGCTAGAGTAGCTGTTTGTCACTATATGATGTTCGTTTTTTTTTGTTAGTGTAATTTTGTAGAAACTATTATTAGTAACTGGAGACAGATTTGAAGATAATATAAGATATATATTTGAAATAATTTGTTTTGATGGTTACCCATAATTTAAATTGGTAAATCATTGTAATGTATATGCAATAAACTAATGCATTAGTAGTGTGATATACCCTTAAAGTTTGTAATTTTAATAGTTTTCTGATTTTGTAAAGGGATGCAGGCCTATGAACCTGGCTTTACTGTTAAGAAATCAAGTGTGTTGAGTTCAGTTAGGGACGAGGTAAATAATTTAGAGGGTGTTAATTTTTTTTTTAAAAGTTATTTTGAATTTCGAATATTAAAATACTACACTATATAATTATTTATGTTTTTTTATTTAGTTTTATAAGAATAAATTTTATATGTTAATAAAACAATAATATTTGAAAAGTAATAGTGTTAACTGGTTTTGAATTTCTAATTATCTTTTTTGATAAGCAATTAGAAAATGCGATATATTTTTTTTACTAAATTAATAATTTCCAATATGGAAACACTAATACTATAATAAATTAATAAAACGCTGAAATAACAATTTACCAATTTTATGATGTTTACAAAAGTAAGCTCGAATCAAAATATATATTTTTTAAAAATAATTCACTTATGTAGTATAGGAAGTGAATTTATAAAAAGGGCGGAGTTTATCGAATTTGTGGTTGAAGCAAAATTGTGGTTGAAACAAAATTCGAAGTTTACGGGGTCGGAAGAAGGTTTCCGAAATTGTGGTTCAAATAACGAAGGTTTCCGATTTTAAGGTAGGTTCACCCTTGGTTGAGTTGCATACCTTTAGGCTTGTTTTTGGAACCCGGAGGACGACCCCTTCTTGGTGGGTCATTATTATCGTTGGAGGTACCTGTAAGAAACGATATTCAGAAATTGTTATTAAGAGTTTATAAGGGGACGCAATCATTTTCTAGTTTCTTCCGGTTTATTATTATTTTCGTCATTAAATGTCCAATAGTGAATCTAAACGTATCCCAAAATTAACGCTTTCGATTATTTTTTATTTTTTGGGGGTGTCACCGTAGATTTGTTGTTTACTGGTTCGCCGTGTATATATTAATTTTATTGAATGTTTAATATATTTAATTTAATATGCGTAACTGTGTAAATATCTATTATATATTGGTGTTTCGTTCGTATATGGTCCCTTGTTTTTGTTAAGTCACTTTTAGTTTAATTACTAGCTTTGCATTGGCGAGAACTGAGTAGAGAGTACCTGGCGTACTTGTGTGTTGTTTTGTAGATTTGTTGAGTGATCCTGGCGACCTGCCTCTTTTGCGGATCTGATTGTTGTCTTTGAAAGGGCATGTAATGAATAATATATAGTGTTAATATAATGCTTTTATGTGCTTTATTAAAATCAAAGTTTTGGTCGCTTACCTCCGCTATTTGGTTCGTGGTTGGATCTGACTGGTTTACGCATGCCGTCCCTGTTTGATCGTCGTGTTTTCCCCCTGCTTAACGATCTGAATGTTATTTGGGGAGGACGGAAGGGCAGAATAGTGGATGAGCAAGTTTTTCATACTCTTGTATGTCCTAAATAGAAATTGTTGGTTCGTAAGATTGCATACCTGTTGTCTGATTTGGTTGTCCCCGTAAGATTTGTGTGACTGGTGAGATTTGTGGGATAGTTGGTGCTGTTTCTAAGTCTTAATTTGGGTTTTTAATTAAAACCCGAGTTGAGTAGTAAGTATGATGAGTTAGTAGCCGTATATATATTCTATATTTTTTTTTTAATTTGGGAATCTGAATGTGAGCTGTTCGACGTTAATCACGTGAAGAATTATTAGATATGGTATGAATTTGGGACTGCAAATTAGGTGCTGATTCTGCGTGATGTGTTTTTCTATTTTTGGGTTATTTGTTTAATGTATTTTTTGGAATGAAAGATATTTTGCGGTACGGAGTATTGTAATCTAAATGTTTTGGTTTTTGAAACTACATGTGTAAGGACGATTTAGTTTGCCTTTTTTTGTTCGATTTGGTTTATTATGCGGTAATGCCATTTCCGAGTACATTTATAATTTGGTGGGACATATTGTAAAGTGACATTAAGAATGTTGAAGTTAAGCATGGGAAATAACTTGTGAGCCATATTAGGTGAAGTAGTAGGAAGCAAGACATTTAGTTTGAAACAAAGCAACATATGGAGTACTTGGTAGAAAATTAAATAAAGATGTCGCCTTCTTTTGGGCATAAATGGTGGTTGAGCTGTTAAGGATTCTTTCGCTGACGTTTGGTTTTTGTGGTTTCAGTTGTGTCCTCGTGACCGTCCTCAAGGACTATCTTCTTGTTGTTGTTATCATCGATGATTTCCGTAACTTCGACGTTGGTATTTGGAGGAGTCTCTTTGGGTAGTAAGACAGCCTCTATGATTTTAATAACTGAGATCGTCTGTCTGCTAGCGGTGAAGTTGTATGGTGTAACTTTGACTTCGAATTTCTGTGTCTGGCCAATGGCATCAAACAAACATTGTGGAACCGAGACCTCATCTCCTGGACGCATGCCTCCATCACCCTGCAAGAATTGCATAACCATAGCTATCTTAGACCATGATACATTTAGACATATGAACTCTTTAGTATTATGTTCTTTTTCCGAAAGCTATGTACTTTCATAACTGAATGAATCTTGAAGACTAAGGTAGGCATATAAGAAATGGAACAGACCATGTAAATTAAAGTGGGAGTATAATGGCCCTTCTCAACTACGTTGGCAAAATTCATAATATTCTTCAATTGCGTTTCACACGTAAATAATGTGTAAGGAAATGATTCTATTATTCTGTATTCTAAACGTTTTACCTCCATAAAGTTGTCCATAATGTCAGCAGCCTCTCTCCCTGCTAGCTGAGTTGCGGCACGGTCAAGGAAAACAAAAGTACCGTTGTTGTGGTTGTCATGAACTGAGAATTCTACTCGGTACCTGTGTGGGTAAATATACAATTATGTTTTAAATGTATTGCTTGGTAGTTGTTATATAGAGTATATGTTTCGGTGTTTACCTGATGACTCCAATTGCGTTTTGGTTTTTGCATTTTTGGCACACCATCGATGTTGCTCCTCGGATAACTTTTGTGTTGCATTCACTACATGCGATATAGTACCAGCCATGTTCGGGGTGTAGGTTGTCAATTGTAGCTATGCAGCTAAAGCTGGCAAACTGTTGTGGTATAGATATTGTGGGAGTTATTAGTCATGTAAGTGAGGGAAAAGGGGGAGAAACTTAGCAGTAGAACTTAAAATCACATTGCATTTTGATTGGGTTACCTGGGGTGGCCCTTTGTTGAGAAAGTGGTAGATTTCATCAATTGTAAGGGTTTCAAGTTTGGTGATCTGGGATGTGTCGACGGTAGCTACGTTGCTTGCATTCTTTCCAAGCCTGGAATATATTTGTTAGGCGTAATTATAAGTAGGTGTGAACACTAACATTTGAGATCAATTTGCATGGTGATAAAATGGTACATACCAAGTTAGGTATTCCTTTGTTGCAGCTACGTCGCTGTCGAAAAAAACTCTCGAGGAGGACATAGAGGTGAGAGAGATTTTACCTGGTGGGGTTCTCATAAAGATTGGTTATAGTTGATATTGACATGAGTTTTTTAAGGGTTTTGACTTTGTATAAAATAGTACATACTAACCTCCAAGCCTTTTAGGATTGACTGTGGTGACCAGAAGCACTACAGGGGTGGTCTGAGTTGCCTGGAATTTTTTTCTGAACTCTGATGCGGCGTTATCCCAGAGGTAGACGTTGATAATTGGGCCTCTGCGTTAGACAACATTGGCTGTTTGTTTAGTTGTTTATTTTGACCGAATTTGTGTTATACAGAGTTAAGAATTTCATCACTCTTTAGGTTGGAGGTGGACTGAGACTCGGTCTTTCTCCTGTCCATCAAGTAGGGGCCGTTGGTGTAAGGCTCTGTCCGTTGATAATTTTGAGGTGTCCAATGACATCTAGTGTAATGAAAATTTTAATAAAGAGTTTGAGTCTTAGTAAATAGGATTTGTAAGGTGAGGATTGAGGATAATACCATATAAATCTCCTCTCATGTCTGATTTTGACTCAAATTCTTCGAATGAGTGAAACCTGAACGATTGGGCGTCTATGGAATAGGCTTCTTGGGGTAGTTCAGTGAAGGTGGAAAGGTCTGTAAAGCAGATTGTGATCTTGTGGTTGGTAACTCTTAAGAGGTCTTTGTTTCTGGTCGCGTAGAAGTTGTTGAGTCGTTAGATTGAGTTACGTTTGAGGACGTCATCGTAGCGAGCGATTCGGTTTGGAGCAATGAACCCTTGTATGATAGTGGCCTGCGGGATTGGTAGTTATGTTAGGGACGGATTGTTTTGTAAACAATTAGATAGTAGGAAGAAAGTAAGAAACGCATACTTGTTCATCAATAAGAAGCAACTCGAGGCCCATGAGTAGGCCACCTTTTGTTGGGTTTCTTGCCTCCCAGAAATGGATTACTCTGAAAACTAGTTCCTCCTTACGTAAACCCGATTCAACCTCATTGAACAATATGTGGCTGCGATTTATGATTTGGGAGTTTGACCCGGTAGACGACATGGCTGATGTAGAAGTTGTAAGTAAATAATGATATGATTTGTAGGCGTGATTTGAGATCTGCAACTTGTGGCTGATAGTAGAGTTTATATAGAGATTTCAACCGTGGATGCATCTTTGTAGTAATTAAGAGGGTTGGGTGTTTGAGATTCCACATAGAGGTCGTGGAGGGATATTATGTTCGTGGAAGAGGGAGTTAATTGTGAGGAGAATAGGAGACGTTTGGTGGGCAATCGAATCAGCCACTTTCTGTTTTCAATAGTTGGGGAAGGTAGGAAGTGAAATCGTTTCGGTGGTTCGATAGAGCTTTGCGGTTTCTATATTCTCCTTTGATTGTTTCTGTCGGTGATTTTAATTGCCGCTGGGGAACATCGATTCGTGGTGAAGTCGAGGGAGGACGAGGACGTGACCTAAGTTTATAATTGGGCTAAAATGTTGTGTATTTTTTTGGGCTTTTTATTGGGCTGATTTACAATTTCATTTTTTGTGGTTGATGGGGTTTTTAAATATTAAGTCGTATAGTTGTGGTTCAGTTTGAAGGAATTAAAAAGGTTCACTTCTTTTATATCTTGGTCAACTTTAGACACTTTTGAGTTGCACATATATATTAGTATATTTCGAGAAACTAATGTGTTTTTTTCTTGTGTATGTTTATTTGACGTGTTAATATAAACATATGATTAGGCTTATATATTTGGGATGTGTGTCGGGCTTGTTAATCTGAATGAGATGTACTGAAATTGGTAAGTATGTATTTGTAATTTTATTTATTATTATTTAATGTAAAAGACTCCAGTCTATTTCTTTAACGATGATGATGATGAAATAGATTACATAAGCTGTGACATGAGTACACTTTGTATGGTGGATGAGTTGTGTAGTCGTCTTCAATTTTGCTGCTGACTGAGTTTTCTGTAAGCGCGAACTGATTTGTTGAAAAAAAATCTCGTCGATGTTGTTGAATGAAGACTTAATTTTCCTGCATGTATTTTTCTTCATTAGTTTTGTGGAATTTTGTGTAATTAATTAAATATTTTTTTGTCTTTATACCTTTGTATATTTTTGGGTTCACGCTTGTCACCAGCATGGTTGAATGTTTTCGGTATTTGATGCTCAACATACGGCGAAATTCGGATGCTTGTTCATCCCATATATTAAGCCGGACAATTGTATTCCTGCAATACTTGAGTTATTGTGAGGGTTTTTTGTGAGGAAAAAAAAATGATTAGAAATTACCTGGTAAGTTGGAAGCCTATCAATATCTTTGTCTTGTACTGTGGATTTTTGAGATCTGTTCCTTGTAAGATACGGATCTTGCCAATGACATCTATGGAATAGAGTTTGACATTTGTGAGGTTAAATTTTTATAAAAAATGAGTATTAGCTTATGAAGGTAAATATATGTACCTGGCAGCTCTGCTTGTGTGTCTGTTAACATTAACAGTTCTCTGTAATTTTTTACCCAGAAATTGTTGATAGGTATTGCATGTAAATTTTCCTCCAGCATGTCAATTTTAGTTCTCCTAGTCAGGTGAATGACATATTGATGAGGAGTGAGTTTGTACCTCCGGTTATTCGCACACACTATGAATTGTGAGACCTCATATATTTGGCCTTCTTTTACAATTTTGTGTTCTTCCGTCATTGAATAATGCATTCTGCTCTCGATCAATATTCCCTGTTGTTGAAAATTTGTTTGTTAGGAGAATGAAAATTAATTTAGAAAAGTGTTAGGGTAGAATGATATACATTAGCGTCTAATAGAAGTATGACGGTGCCTATTTTTTCATCTTTGTTTGTGTGGTTGTATGTCTCCGTGATTCGACAGATGCGAACAATTATTGTGACTTTTGAAGCTCCTAGACTCAAGCTTTGTAAATCCGAGTATTTCGTAGCTGTGGATTTTTGGACGATTCCTGTTGGAAATATTGTGTATAAAATTGAGACTGAAATATGTTTGAATTTATAATTTAAAAGATCTGACGGGTGAGCTATGTACCTTGTTCATGATTTTCTTCTAGCTTTAGTGGCACCCCATCATAACTTTGTATTGTGATTTCCATGTCGGTTCCCTTTTTTTTCTTTTGTGAAAGCCGTCATTCAAACTTTTTGTAGTTCTAACTGCTGTTGAGGTTTTCATATTTATATTGTTAGGTTGAATGTAATTGGGGAGGAGGTGTTGTCATGGGTGAAGATATTTTGGGCTGGTTGAATGTAATTTAATTTTTTCTTGGCTAATTGTTTGGTGATTTGGTTTGAAATCTATATTTGTGCGGAAGATATTCCTTTACTGGTGGCCTCGCGATTAGTTAAGGGAATATTTCCTTTGCTGTTATGGTCAGTTAGTATAGGCTTTTGATTTTGTTTTTTTTTGTATTCGGTTGATTTGTTTCCTTTTGTAAAGAAGGCGTATGTTAGAGTTGTAACTTAAATTTAGGAGGTATGACGTACAATTAAAGTTCGATTATTTGTCGGGATTAATTGTGGGCAGAATATATGTGAGAAGAGAAAACCCTCTTAATTTCCGTCAGTGTTACCAAATGTAAGGTATTTGTCGGTATTTTTTTTGTTTAAATTTCCTTGAGAGATGCTCGACGCCCTTAATCTAACCGTCATTCTTTTGGTTATGTTCAAACCCTTTGGCCTATAATTAAAACTTTGAAAGTATATGTTTAATTTTTTTTTTAATAATCGTAATGCCTTTAATGGTTTACCGAGTTGGTTTTGGTTATGGAATGTTCAGTTATGGAATGTTTGGGTCTAGCCCAATACAATATAGCAACTGATAAAGAGCAGCCCAATAAAAAAAGTTAGAAGATCATAGTTTTGAGCCCACGATGGGAAGATGGTGATTTAATCAACATCGAGTCTCAGGAGACGAAAACCAGTGGAACCTTGGCCGGAAATAGGCGAGTCATAAATCGGGATAAACTAATGTCGGAGGGGTGATTACGGTGCTGTCGCGAACCAGTGTTGGATCATTTGTGAGTAAAACCCCGGATTTGATGAACGGAGGCTTGTGATACGGTTCCTAATCGTGGAATCAATCAAAGAAATCTTAGTTTTGAATTTTGCCACTCCTTTCGGTAAAGTCATATGTGTTCCCACTAAAGATATTTTGCCATTTGTATAATCTTTCTGTATTTCATACCACATGAAGAGTAAGAAGAGATTGAAGAGGCGAAGTAGTAAAACGTTTTTTTTGAAACTTTGAATCTCAGATTGGATGGACGTGTAAGAGTCACACTCTTTTCAGAGGGAGTCCTCTTTTTACAGATCACTTGCCCTACATATTGGACAGTTCATCTTTGTGTACAACCATGTGATAATACATTCATGGTGGTATATGTGATTACATGCTAATTTGTTGATATCGCTGGCTCCTTTGAATGGTTGTAGACATATTGTGCATTCGTCAATTTTCTCTTCATGACTTGGTGGCCTTTTCTGAGCGTCTAAACTGGCTATTAGAACAGCTGTGTCGATCCTGACTGCCGCCTGCATATTATAATCTGTAACTGTGAAGTAGATATCAAGAGCCGTACCTATTTCACAGTGTATTGACATTGCTACAACTGCGTCGACGAATTGGAGAAAGTGTTGGGCCATTCTAGTTGCTCTGTTGCTGCCAATTTCGTGGTAAGTAAGAAGAAATTCAATGTTTCTTCTTAAGGTTTCAGGGCTTGGATCTGTTGCGTTTGTTCGGAACGGGATATGTATGGCGACGTCGCTTTGTTGGGTATGTGGCCGTTTGATTATGAGATGGATTTTGCTGGTTGTGTGTGTATTGGAAGGGCTTCTTTCATATGAGAAAGAGTAGGTTAGACCTTGGGTGTCTGCCATTTTGTTTGATATTTGTGATTGACCTCTAGAATATTTATACCCTCTGCTTTGCCTTTTGGATTTCCACTGGTTTTAATGTTTGAGATTCCACATAGAGATCGTGGAGGGAGACGATGTTCGTGGAAAAGGAACTTAATTGTAAGGTGAATGCGATACGTTTCAGCTGTAATCCAATTCTTCCGTTTCAGATGTGGTTTCTATTGTTGGTGATTTCAGGTGAAGGCGAGAGAGTAAGCTCATGTGAATTGAGTTTACAATTGGGTCAGAATGATGTGTAATATAGTTTGGGGCTTTTATTGGGCTATTTTTGTTAACCCACCCAGAAATCACTGGATTCACCCACCCAACTATCATTGGTCGTATGAGGAAGAGAAGAAGAGGCACATGCTGAACTCCACTACATGCTTAATTAGAAGGGAAATGTAAGTTGCTGGTTTTATGAGCAAGCCGAGAAGATGATGAGTCCAAAAATTGAGATGTTGATTAGACCATTGTCTATGGGCCTCTTTGTTGGGCTTGTTTCTATTCTACCCTTCGTTGGTCCGATATTTTTTTTGAGAATTACTTGGCGGTTTGAAGCGGTGGGTGCTTGAACACGTGGAGAGGATGTGACAATTTCTTCTGTTTGGATTGGTCGATTATTTCCCCTATTATTTATGCTGATGTGGCATACCTGAGAGGACAGGAAAGCTATCCCTTTTATATAAAGGAGATGTTTCATTAGTTTGTGTTAAGATTGTCTGTCTAACTTATAAGGTTTAGGTATATGTTTAATACTATGTTACAATTTCAAATTAGAAAAAAATAATTTACATTTTAATCTGAAAGAGTATGCCACTATGCCCATGTCCATAAATAAATCATTATAATCCCAAATGACTTGCGTGTTAAGAGAGCAGCACACTTTAACTTTCCTTGGAAGCTCCAAAAAAATTATTTCAATGACCAGATATCAAAAAAATTATTTCAATTTATTTATATTTATTTGATTTGATTTATTATTTATACACAGTGTATATCTGAAACAAATAGTTAAATAGGTAGGTGTGTGGGTGTGAGCAACCGTGTGATTATTGATGATGATTCTATTTTCGTCACACTCGGACACAAACGCTAACTTTGATAACAAACAAATCAAAAACATTTCTTCTTCGTGCTTCCTCGAGAAGAAGACACCAATTTCAATCGAAATCTCTTTCCTAATCTCTGCAAATCCCGTTTCATTGATTTCCCCCGAGACTTAATCCCGATGGAAGTTGAGGAAGAAGTTAAACGCCTCGTGGAGGAGATTAAGGAGCTCCATGACTCTGCCGCTTCCTTCATCTCTTCTTCTTCTCAGCAAGAGCTCACCCTCCGTCAAAAAGCCTCCGCCTTTGACGCCTCCGTCCGCCGCCTCCACTCCACTCTCGTCTCCGACAAGCGTCTCGATCCTAAGCTCGTGGAGAAGGCATCATTCTTCTAAAAAATCTCCCTTTTTTCCCCATTTCTTTGTATTCTCGATTCCAAAAATTGCTTCTTTTCCTTTTGCAGCTTGAGGAAGATCTGCATCGTGCTAGATGCATGCTCGCCGATGGAGATATCTCTTCGTTTCTCCCATCCAAACCCCAAGGTTTCTTCTCTCTCTCTCTATGTGATCAAAATGTCTAATTTCGGATTCAAATTGGGGTTTCGATTCGATTCGCTTCCATGACCCAATTGTTGCCTTGTGGCGTTTGATTGAAGCAGGACGCTTCGTGAGAATGTTTCTGGGTCCTGTGAATGTTCGAGCCTTGCGTAAAGACATTCGGCTCAAAGTTAAAGAAGAATACAATAGCTACAGAGTGAGTATTTTTTGCTTGCATGCCGATTTCTTCTTAACTCTGTTTTTGCTTACTCTCGGGCTGTTGAATCCAATGACGTGTGCTTGTTTGTTTCCATGGATCAGGACAAGACAGCTCTTCTTTTTCTGTTTTTCCCTGCGGCACTTTTGATCCTTAGATCTTATTACTGGGATGGATGTTTGCCTGCGTTTCCTGTTCAGCTCTACGAGGTAATAACTGATTTGGGTTGCTTGGACGTTGTGTATGTGTCAAGGGTTGTTGGATTAATGTGTAAAGTCTCTTCCTTTTTACCAGGCTTGGCTGTTATTCCTCTATGCTGGGTTAGCTATGCGAGAGAACATATTAAGAGCCAATGGGAGCGATATCCGTCCATGGTAGTTTTATTCGATCCCTCCTCAGTCGATTATGATCTCTTGAGTTTCTTTTCGCTCTTACTATCGAGTGCTTTTGAATTTGGAGTGTTCTTGGTGCATCTCTTATGCTAGATTTGTAAAGTTGTAGGGCATAAATTTGGAGAAAGAGACTGTAATATGTTTCTGTGAGTGTTGTCTCGTGCATATGTGTCGTTTAGTGAGGTCGTAGGACATGAACTTAAATTCCGGAGACGGTAATGTGTATATCAGAGTGATGTGTCGTGCTAAATGTTGAACTTAGGTCCTATGTTCACCAAGCACATGTGTAGCTTAATGAATGTCATAGGACATAACTTAGTCTATGAAGAGTTATGTCTATGAAGTAATGTGTCTCTAGGAATGATATGTCATGTTACATATTGATCGTAGGTTCTATATTCACCAAGCACATCTGTTGCTCTGATGGTCGTTTTGTTTTTGGGGTGTCCTCATCTCTCTCTCTTGCTTACCTATTCTGTATGTGATTGATTCATCTCATTAGTCTAAGGTTTATTTATTTCTCCACATTAGATCTTTTTTTGTGTGTCTCGTTCTTTATAGTTAGCAAATGATGTATCTTCTAACGAAGTAAAATATTCATTTTGAAAGTCACTTAAGATGGCTATGGTGATTGGTGACTATCTATGAGAATTACTAGTAACTGTTTATTGGTTCCTCTTCACAGTACACTGAATCTAATTAATAAATCAGGGACATACTAGCTAGAGTGAATATCATCAATTTGAAATATAGTGTATCATGTGTCTCATCATGTGCCATGGCGATTGGCGAACATGTTTGACATTCTCCTCTAAAGTGTCTTCAATTTGGCATAGAAGCATAGAGATGTGTTGAAGAAATGGTAGCTTACATCGTTTTGTCAAGCAGAAGTTCGATCTCTATATATTTCATTCGTAAAAATAGAGAGCTTTTGCTTCGATGTAATCCTCTTTGGGTGGGGGGGTTTAGTATGTTATTACGTAGAGAAATATCTTTTATATGTATTGATGTAGTGGTGTTTCGTTTGGCTTATCAAATATTCTCATGGGTTGGGGTGACTTAAATTTTGAATTTTATATGTTTTTTGCAGGTGGCTATATCATCACTATTGTGCCATGGGTATGGCCCTTGTCAGCCTCACATGGGAGATCAAAGGTCAGCCAAACTGCGTCCAGAAACAGGTAATGCATATTTCTCTTTTACGCAGACTAAAAAAGTTAACAAAGTAAATTTGATGAATGATTTCAAACCTCTACAGAGAGGAGCCTATCTATTCCTACAATGGGCTATGATGCAAGGTGTTGCAATGCTTCTGCAAAACAGATACCAACGCCAAAGATTATACACTCGCATTGCACTAGGAAAGGTGCCTTGTTATATTCACTCTTTTTTCTTCAGTCAGAAAATTTTCATCCGCTTTTGTAAAATAGCTCTAAAGTTTGCCTTGTGGTTATTTTTTTCAGGCTAAGAGGATGGATGTCGTATGGGGAGAAACGGCTGGAGTTGATGGACAACTATGGTTGTTATGTCCTATACTGTTCATATTACAGGTGAGCCTTTTTTTTCTGTAGATGTATGAAATTAATGCGAAAAGCCTAAAACATTTAAAAGCTTTTCATTTACTCTTACCGTGCACCGGGCTAGAGTTGTTTGCTGGTTTCTTTAATGCCTCGCTCTCTTTAGCTACTGTGAACATCTCTGTATTGTCTCAAGCATAAGTTTAATAGATTTCATGATATTAATGAACTTGTTAGATGGCTTGTACGATAGAACATCGTTTGTTATTTCCTTGCCAATCCAAAAGAAACTTTGCACGGTTTATGCTGGTAGAGGTTCTCTGTTTAACCTATTGTGGCTTAACATGTTTATAACTTTTGGCAAAACTCAGGGGTTTGAAGCATACGTTGGAATGCAGTTGCTAAGGGCAGCATTAACCGGAGTTGTTGCTGAATGGCAGGTATATCGGCTGATTATCCTAATTCAATAGAGAAAATCGATAAAAAAAAAGGAAGTACCAGAAACAGAAATGTTGAGAATTTGTGTCGATGGTGTCATCTCAGGTGATGGTTTGTGGCATTCTTCTGGTAGTGATGGCTGTTGGGAACTTCATAAACACGGTAGAGACGTTGATGGCAAAGTCGAGGGTTAAGGCAAAGATGAAGAAAAGTAAAAGCAGAGCAGAGCTTAATCAGACTTCATAGTTCTTCATCTCTGGGATCTGTCTGTCTTTTTTTTGCAATTTCATAAATTTTGTTTTCTTAGGCCACGAAAGTCGCATTCTGGGGACTTGAAAACTATGAAACGTTCTGTGTAAATGGAAGTGGCAGTTGATATTCGATGGATTTTGTGTTGTGTTTGTACAAATTTCAGCTGACAGTTTGTACGGTTCTAAGTGTGAGGTCTTGAAGATGAAATAAGACTTGTATCTTTGTCATTCAGCTTTGGGCATGACATCTTACACCATGTGTTGAAACGAAACTGTTTTGTTAGCTTTGTTGTGTCTTTGGTTGTTTGTAAGGGTGGGAATAAAAACCAAACCGAACCGAACTAAAAGTCATCAAACCGAATTTTGATAAAATCATGAGTGATGTAGAATTTTTTTATCTCGAATTATACCTCAACCGAAAGTTTCTGCAATTGAACCGAGTGAACCAAAATCATTTACAAATTTTATTTTTTAGTTACTTATATAAAAAAAATTAGACATGTCCATTTGGGACGGCTTGGATATGAGACAGAATATCCAAATTACCCATTTGAAAATTCAACTTCTAAAAATTTAATGAAAATTATTTTTTTTTTCTTTTTATTTTCCGAAATTTCTCAAATTTTCCGAACCTATCCCATTACCCAAAATTCCCGTCTCATATTTTATAGGAAATGTTTTGGGTAATGATTTTTAATACCCAAACTACCAGCTCGTTTCAGCAAATTGGATGTTAAGTTTAGGTGTTTGATGTTATTTGTTTTGTCAAATTTTAATGTCTAGGCACATGTTTGCATATATTGAATGTTTTATGCAGAATCAACCAAAACTCACCCACGTTACAAAAAATTTATACAAAATTGCTTACTTCATTTATAAAATGGGCTCTTTATAACTTGAAGACCAACAATAAACAATTTTTAAGCCTAACAGAGGACTCAGTCACAATAATAACCTCTTTGTTAATTTATTTGTGTCGTCAAACCTCTTTGTTTAAGTTTGCTAAAAACTCTTTGTTTAAGTTGAATATAAGAGTAGATTGTCGGTGATTGGTGTGGGGTTGGGACTGAGTCTACAGTAGCATCTTCCACATTTTCTCTGGTAAAGAAAGAAAGAAAGAAAGAAAGAAAGTGACAGAAGATCTAACCTTCCGATTTGACGACATTATTAAATAATGGAGCCAAAAATATAGTATTCTTTTTAAAGAGAAAAGAAAAGTATTGGGACAATGATATATTCTTCGACTGTTCGTTGTGATCAATGCGTGTGTTTGTATATATATTAATATGATAAGAGATATTAACATCTTCGTGAACTGAACACTTGACATACATGAACCCATGCGTGTCCGCAGACTCGGTTGGTGGTGCATTTTTTAGTTTCTCTCGTTTTTGTTGTTTTTGTCATTTTTCACATATTGTTTCTTTTTGTTTGTGTCTCATGTCTTTAATTAGCTTAATCATAATCTTATACCAAAATTGAAAAATTCTGGTGGTGGAGGAAAATGAATGATTATGTGGTTAGCTCGTGAGCTCTATTAATAAAAAAGTATATTTTATAGTAAAATCTGGTTTTTTTTCTTCAATTAAATATGTTTAGAAAGAGGATTTTTTACAACTTTTGTTGTGAACATTTTCAATGTGTTCCTTTATTTTACAGTAAATTGTTTTTTGTCGTCCACCTTTTGTATTAAATGCTCCATTAAAGACAAAATATGGTACAAATTACACTAGAAACTTTATAAATTAATAAAGTTAATATTTTAACATTTTATTAATTTATAAAATTGTTAGTTTATCAGTTTTGAATAAAATTAATTATTTATTAAAAATTAATTAAAACTAAAATTTTATTTAAATTTTATAATATTCTCTAAAATTTTATTTTAAAATTAGAGAATAGTTATAAAAATATTTCAATTTTAATAAAAAAATAAACAATAATATAACATGAAAAAAAAATAACACAACAAAATCCGTAGAAGAGAACATATATTACAAGCAAAAGAATTCAAACGATGCCGAAATTTGATACTGAATATGATCGGAAAATAAAAGAGAAAGAGAATAAGTTCTCTCTGTGTGACAAAATTTTAGAGATAGAAGAGAGAGAGTGCCTATAATATTTTTGTTTAGATTATTTTACTCTAACTCTAAAATATACTCTTTCCGTTTTTTATTAATTGTCGTTTTGTACTTATTTTTTTGTTTCAAAATAATTATCGTTTTCATTTTTCAATGCAGATTTGTGATAAAATTTCCAGTTTTATCATTATCTTTTTACCTTATTAATTACTCATATCAAACAAAATAACATATTTATTAGGGATAAAACAGAAAAATTTAATGTTTTTCTTAATCTGTGTGAAATCATGTAGAACGATAATTAAAAAAAACGGAGGGAATAGTAAACATAATGCTTATACACAAAAAATTTTGGATTTTCATTCCCATAAAATACGATTTTTATAAGTTATTAGAGGCAAAGCGTATAAAAAAATTTCCAGAACGATTCCTATATATATATATATTTTTAAAAAATATAGTAAACATAATATTCCCTACTTTTATGGTAAAAATTAAAGTTCTTCTATTTAAAAATTGGAAATAGAGGTGAGTTATTTTTATTTTCTTAAATCAAGTTTAGAGTGAAAGACATAGATAAGTTCAAAATGTTCTAACTGAATCAGTCGAATATAACTATAATTCAAATATATATATATATATATATATATATACAGAAGTCATATTTTTTGAGTAAATGCCTCAAACAGTCCCATTTTAACTTTTCAGTTCAATAATAGCCCTAAAAAATTTGTTAATCATTTTTAATATTATTAGGAAGCTGTTTTACGCCGTTAGACATATTTAAAAAGGTTTTTCTAACTCAAACTTAAGAAGTTATTAAATATACTAGATGAATGCCCACACAAATGTGTGGGTTTTCTTTTTAATATATTGTCTAATATTTAAAATTTAACCGTAGTTTTATATAAAATTTAATTTTATATTTGTATTTTTGGATGGTCATCATATGCAAAGAAAAGATTGTTTGTTTTCTTAGGATGATCTTGTTTTGATCAGCTTTTCTATTGATTTTTTGTCTTTAAGAAAACTTATCAAACACTTATTCTACTAAAAACCGTTAAGTTCTTCAATTATAACTATAATGTGGTAATCTAGAGCATCTTAAACAAATCTAAATAAAAGAATCCACAAATACTATATAGTATATACATAATACTAAATATTATGATTTTGAACTCAATACGCATATTCTCTAAATAAATATATAAACTTATTATAATCTATTTTTCTATTTTCATTGAAACCTTCACAATTTTCATTGAAATTAAAATGTTAAGTAAATTAATATTCCAACCAAATAAAAAACTAAAAATCAGTCCTATAATACCATAATACACAATAATTTGTATATAACATGAAGATACACAATAATTTGTGAGCTAAAAGAACAAAGTATTAGCGAATCTCACTTTTATGTAAAACTTACTCACTTATACTAAATTAATGTCTATTGGTTTTTTTTAACCAACCTATCAACAAATGTTCCACTTTTTTTTTGTTATAAGAAATATAAAATATCAAAAGTGGATGTTAAAAAGCCATCACGATAAATAAATCAGAGCATAGGAGAAATAAACATGTAAATAAAAAAATATTTAGCTTTAATTTAGATTTGACCACAAAAAAATAGTTTTAATTGAGTTTTGACCAAGAAAAAAAAAAGTTTTAATTAAGTTTATATTTTTAAAAATAATAAATAAGTTAGATGATTTGTCATGGAGAGAAGTGCTGATATGTCACTCTCTTGTGAGGCACACTCACTCTTTATATAATAGATTTAAAAAGGTTTTTCTAACTTTAATGAAAATTTAGGAAGCCGTTAAACATATTTAAGAAGGCTTTCATAACTTTAATGAAGACTATTTATGAACAAATGAACGTATAATGCTATATTTAATTAAAAAATTTCATTTTGTGCTCTTTAAGACAATTGTCCTATTTTTTTGGAATTGATTTCATATACGAAGGTGATGTAATCCCTTTTTATTACATTTAACTATTTT
The DNA here is from genome assembly GCA_020283515.1 of Alliaria petiolata. NCBI lineage: Eukaryota > Viridiplantae > Streptophyta > Magnoliopsida > Brassicales > Brassicaceae > Alliaria > Alliaria petiolata. Next base: position 38,231,777 of record JAHZTW010000003.1, read on the forward strand.
TCCACTAATAAGTAAACAAATGCTCAAAATGAAAAAAAGAAAAGAAAAAAAGAAAAGAAAAAAAAGAAACAAATGTGCGAGATGTGGTGCTTACCCCACAAAAGCAAAGAAAACAAAAAGAAAGAAAGATTAGAAAAAGAAAAAAAAAAAAAAAGTTGAAAGAAGAGCAGTAGTAGTTAGAACGTCAGGGCTGCTTCCCAGGAACCTTTCATCATTCATCGAAAATGGCAGATTCAATAATCGGTCAAACTCTGCCTCCCAATCCAAATCCCAAACCTTTTCCTTCTTCTTTATTTACAAATCCATCAAACCCCATTCTCCCCAGATCCTTAACTCTTCGATCCCCTTGTTCTTCATTTGTCTGCAACCAAAACCATTTTGTTGTACTAATCTAGACCGAAACTCATTTTCTCACTCTGCTCTGTTTCAAATGGCTTGTTTCTTGAATTGCGTCCTGTTCGATGTCCGCAAGACAATCACCGACAAACCCACAAGCAAAGGAGGGTCTTTAACCGTCTCCGGCGTCGCCTGTTACAGCTGGGATGACGTCGAAGCTCTCACTTCCAATTTCTCTACACTCATTGGTTCCGGTGGCTACAGCAGTATCTACATGGCTCGCTCATCTACTACCTCCAGTGGCTCTGACAAGGCGGCTCTCAAGGTGCACGTTAGCAGCCACCGTCTCTACAAGATCTTCAGAGCCGAGCTTGATATCTTGCTCCGTCTTCAACATCCCAACATTGTCAAACTTCTCGGTTATTTCGACGATTTAGGTACTGATTCTGAAATCATCTCTTTTTAGCAAAGTTTTGAATTTTGATCAATTAAGCATGTGTTGATAAAAAAAAAAAAAAAAAATCAATTAAGCATGTACTCATGCCTTAATTCTGCAAAATTTGGAGGTCTTGATCAAGATTACCAGTGATTAAGCTTGAATCAAATTAAGTTTTAGAATCAAATTCTGAATCTTTTTGCAGTTTGATATATTTTTACTGCTTCTGAAATCATATTCTTAGCCATTTTTGGACTTCGATCAATTAAGCCTGTAATATGAAGTATTCATGCCTTAGTTCTGCAAATTTTGGAGGTTTTGATCAAGATTTCTAGTGATTAAGCTTGTTTTAGAACCAAATTCTGAATCAATTTTGGATTTTGATCAATTAAGCCTGTAATACGAAGTATTCATGCCTTAATTCTGCAAAATTTGGAGGTTTTGATCAAGAGTACTAGTGATTAAGCTTGTTTTAGAATCAAATTCTGAATCTTTTTGTTGTTTGACCAAAAAGATTAAGCTTGTTTTGTTGTTTGATCAAGATTACTAGTGATTAAGCAGTTTGATGATATATTGATGTTATTTTTCTTTATAATTCAGAGGAAAATGGCGCTCTTCTTCTCGAATATCTTCCTCAAGGGAATCTACAGGAGAAGCTACATAGCAACAGCAAGCAAGTCTTGCCATGGAGGAACCGCGTCGCCATTGCGTTTCAGCTACTTCAAGCCATTGAACACATTCACGAGAAATGTAGCCCTCAGATCGTGCACGGGGACATCAAATCCTCCAACGTACTCCTAGACAGAAACTTGAACTGCAAGCTTTGCGATTTCGGGTCAGCGAAAGTTGGTTTCTCTTCAATGGTTCAGCCTTCTAAGATGTCGCCAAGATCTCGACAAGTGACGATGGTGGGATCTCCGGGTTACACGGACCCTCACTACTTGAGAACCGGGATTGCTTCCAAGAAAATGGATATGTATGGGTTCGGAGTCGTGGTTCTTGAGTTGGTTTCGGGGAAAGAAGCGTTTTCCGCCGAGAGAGGCGAGATGCTGGTGCATATAGCCGCTCCGCTTATCAATGAGAGTCTGGATTCAAGTGTAGACATTGTAGAAGACAACGTGAGACGGTTTTTGGATCCAAGGCTGTTAAGAGATAGTTTTGATATTGATGAAGTGAAGACAATGTTGAGTGTTGCTGCTTTCTGTATCAGTAGCCCACCATCTTTAAGACCTTCGGCTGCTCAAGTTGCGGAAACTCTTAAACAGAACATACCATCTTTGAGTTTCCTTGGTTGTGGTAAAGGAGTGTGACCAAGGATTTCGATGTTAGTTTAGATTTCTCTGCGTGAATAGGCTGCGTGAAACGACACTGTACAGCTTGTGTGCATTTAGGAGTTCTTTGAAAACAAGAAAGAAGAAAAACCATGTAAATATTTTCTTCTTTTTTTAATGTGAATATCCATATCGTGTAATCATCTTTTAACAGTATTTTTGATCCGTTGTTTGACTGTTCTGTCTGAAAAAATTTAGAGAGAAAGAGAACTTCTCTTCATGTCAATGTAATGGTAAAAGTCACGCTTAAAGCAGAAGTATGATGCTGTGATGATGAAGCAAAGTTTATGTGACTTGTAGTGCTCTCAAAGGCTCTCTGTTTCCCAATATCTTGACAAGAACATAGTAAGGCCTTTTCTAGGAGTAAATAACTAATAAGTAATAACCTAAAAACCTAAAAACCTGAAGTTTGAAAATTAAGTTCAAAGGAAGAGAAAGCCCAAGAAACCAATAATGGGCTTGTTTTAGAAACGTTTTGGTTTTCATCTTCTTGTGAACATGGGGCTTTTGTCCCTTAAAGGAAGATTAAGTGCAGGACACTTACTATGTTCTGGACAAATTACTCGGAACTGAAAAACCGAACTAATCCGAACTGAATTAGAAAACACCAAATTGAATCGAAACTGACATAAATACTCGAATACAATTTATACTCCTATATCAAAAAATCGGAACCAAACCGAGAACCGAATAAGTATATGAAATACAAGTATATACCCAAAAATATCAATTATATTTAAATTTGAAATAAATGAAATACCCAAAATTACAATTATAAACCGAATATCCTAAAATCTTTAGTTATTTTTGTCAAAATAAAATATTTTTTTTGCAAAATTTAACCAAATAACATAAATAACCAAATTATCAAAAAAATTTAGGTATTTCAAATAAATTTTGGGTAATTCAGATATCTGAAACGACCCAAACTCAGGCGGAATCGAATTGAACCCGAAACGAAAAAGAAAAATACTCGAATGGATTCTATACCTATAGTACCAAAATATCTGAAATACAAAATGAACACGAAGAGGTACCCACCCAAGTCTAACACTTACCTCAAGATTATGCATAGGAGACAAATCGATTCAAACCAAACCCAAATAACCGAAATATATTCTAATATAGTTTAAGTTAATTTATCTATATTTGAAAAAATCGAATATGAACATATGAATTGAACCCAACATAAAACTAACTAAAACATATTTGATTAAAACTCAAATCCAAACCAAAACCAAAACTGTACGAAATTATCCATACTAGATTAGGTTTAATTTTAGATACTATTATTCATAAAATGAAAATTTAAAACTCGAATAATCGAATAATTTAAAGTGAAATTTAGATTGAACACTCCTAAGTCCTAACCTATATGTTTCTAATGGTTGTTTGACCACAACTGCATAAAGCCATTTTTGTGTCTAGCTATATTATCCATCAAATCACAATATCTTCTTGATTTGAACCTCTTATTTGAGCTTTTCTCTCTATTTCGACCTCTTATTCGAGTTTCCAGTTTTAAAATTGAGATTTCAGGTTTTTTTCCCTTTAACAGTTTAAATGATTTTTCGTTTGGCAAGCCCTATTCTTGATGAATGGACATAGTAAGCTGATTATTTTGAAAACTTAAACTATTCTTAGAGGAACGAATAGAGTAAGTTATATTCAATAATTTGGACACCAATCTTAAATTGATGTGTCATGTGTGGATATATGTTGTTAGAGGGAGAATGAACACATTCCATATTAGGTCCTCTCCTCATTAATGATAGCTCATCAAGATGAGCTCCGTCGAGATTAAACCGACTAACAGAAAGGAAAACATCGAGGAAAAGAAAATCTACAAGAAATAAAGAAAAGATAAAGACGAAAAGGAAAAGAGGATCGAATTAGACCGACCTAATAATAGAGGCGCAAGTCATTGAAGAAAGGGATCCAAAAATACAAGAGCGGCGACTTAGGGTCTAGGGAGAAGACCTAATTCTCTCTAGATGTCATCTATCTAATTCTCTTGTAAATGAACTACGAATGGTTTGATCCCTTCAAAAGGGTACGTAGACAACCTTTTTCAAGATTCAGCTATAAATAAATAAAAACTCACATTGGTTCTTCTTTTCGATGACTTAATTTTTTTTGTTATCTTCGAACTCCGATATGATATTCTCTTAAACGCACAACCGTTTATTACTTATTTGCCTAAGCGATATTCTGGTTCAACATATGTCTTATATATGTGTGACTAATGTCTCTTCTCATTGGTCGATGTTTCTGTTCTTTTTACGACTTTCTCGCGGGACTACATTTGGAATCTTCTCGAAACCAGGGTCTCACTCATCTCCATCGACATGATGGCCACTTTTTTTGTTGTAATGACACGTATGCACGACAATGTACCTGATTGAGTTGGCTTTAGAAAATGTATATATGGGCTATATTAACCGGGCCGCTTCAGGTTATCTAGAACTAAAATTAAGGGTTTAAAATAAACCAGGTCTGAAAACTTCACGTCTTAATCAGTGTTAGCTATGTGCCATAATTTTTACCTGTCGGGGGAGGTTTAATTAGGAAGCAGTTTTCTAAAACATACGATATAGGTATGTATATATTATATGATGATAAATCGTACAGTTTTTATATTATACGGTGAAAACAAAACGGTGGCGCATACAGCGTTTAAACTTGATGTATACGATTGCTTTATATATGACATTTTGATATTTTTAAATGTCCAAAACAAAACAACATTGTCGTATTCCGGAAAAAAATTTCCAAAATTTTTTTTATGGCTATTATTTCAATGTTTTAACTAATTTGACCATATAAATTAATAATTTTAGTATCAATTATGTACATTATTTTTGTTTTTTAACCATAATATTTGTGATTATATACGCATATCTTAATGAATTTTATGTTCTTATCATAAAAGATATTTGGTGTATATATATTTAAAAAAAATTAAATGTAGAAGTTCCGGACCTTAGGTTCGTAATCTTTTACAGTATCCAAAACTAGTTCTTTCTATATTCTGATTTAAATAATATATCTCTGTCCCGAAAAGAGTTTGAATTCGGATCACAAAAGAACCAACCCCTTGTATAACTACTAACCTACAACGACTTTAGTTTTTGGTGTATATATTTCATATAAACATCTATATATATAAGTGCTATCCAACAGTTTGCTCTCTGATTAGCGTTTATTTGAAAGTGGTTTTTAGCTATGGTATCTGACAGGATAGCTCAACCTAGATGTTATAACTTCGCATATGAATATGAATAAACTTTTAATGCCTTAAAACAAAGAAGTAAATAATATAAATTAATTAGAACACCAAATGATAAGATAATATCTTAAATTATCAATCCATGGCTTCATAATATATTTTCCATGTATCACACCAATCTGTTATTATGTTAAAATGGAGAAAGTAATATAATTGTTTAAATTAAATCCAAAAGTTATATTTTGATCATAGGAACGCCAATAGGTTGGTTCTAAGTCAGAAGACAGATATCCATGCAATGTTCAAAAAAAAAAAAAAAAAAGGGACAGATATGCATGCGAATAGGGAAAAGGAACGAACAGTTGAATAGTGAACGAATGTGATGTAAGGTCAAGAGGGGTCTCAATCCTCACGGCCATTTTGGATGGCTGAGAAAATAGACAAAGTCATCACATCATTATGTTTGAAGTGACTTTTGTGTTTTTGACCTTTTTGTGTGGGAAACTTGTCTTTTAGTTTTTCTTAATAATTTGATCGACCCTAAACCAAATATAGACTGATTATAGGATAGTCTATCCATAAAAAAATCTATATCCATAAAAAAAATCTATACTCAGGGATCCCGAACCAAAATTCAAACTAATATTCAAAATTTGTAAAAACCCGAATATTTTTGTTACTTAGTGGATCTTTTTTGTTAAAGTTACTTAGTGGATCTTTTAACTACTAAACCACCGTAAGTATATTACTAATTCATAATTCATATTGGCAAACATTAAGTTTAATGTAATCAATCATGAATCTCAATCAATATTGTTTTCAAATAATGATTTTTTTTCCTTTAACAGTTTATAGATTGTATAATACAAAAACAAAACATTTTCAAGGGTTTATTTTATACATCAAGGAAAGCTAGTAGCTAGTAAAACTCCCTTTTGGATTTTGAGTATTCTTTTCTTTTAGATGCTTTGAACTTTAAAGCTTGAGCTCCATAATTAGAATCCCTCCCGTGACTAAAGTGATTATATATTCCCTTAATCCCACTGGAACCAATCCTCCCAAATCCCAATGCAATTTTTGAGAACACAATATTTCCCCATTGTATTGGTTGTTTATAGTAAACGCTATTGCCATTCTCAAGTACGGTTTCAGACTAATTTTTGATCCGTGTGCATTTTAGCATAATATAAAATGGTAAAATTGATCATTTCATTTTCTTACATTTATCTGTTAGCTTACATAAAAATCGTATTCATAGAATGGAATTCTTTTTGTTTACAGATTCCAATCTTTAGAAAACTAATAAGAAATACAATGTTCTTTTTAAAAATAAGAGTGATCAAATTCAAGTGAAATACTACTTAATTTGAAAAATTCAAATTTCATTTCACCATACTCCCGTGTTCTTCTCATTTTTAACTCTTTGTTCCACTCTTAGTTACCATTTGTATCATTGCTTTAGTTACAAATATTTCCTAAAATAAGAAAATCTGTTAGGACATCTTATTTGACTATTTTTAACTTAAGTGTCATACCCCAAACATTTACGCGTTGATGTTTTTCCACCACTAGACTACTATAATTACTGGGGAAAAAACTACCATGAATAATTTAAGAAAAAAAGAGTACCAGACGACAAAAAAAAAAAAAAAAAAGTACCATAAATAGGGTATGCATAGTATTATGTTGTAAGTAACCATTATTCGATCACTTTCTCTTGGTACGTAGTTTCCTGACTTTAACACTTCCACTACATAACATGTAAACGTTTTTTCTGAAATTACGAAATATCTTTCTAGTATTATTAGACATATTCTGATATTTGTAATAGTAGTACCTTAAATGTTTAAATGTTAAGTTGGAGAAAATGGTTTTAACATGTGGGTAGTAAAAAAAAAAACATGTGGGTAACCCTAATTAATCACTCTCTTTAGCAAAAAAAAAAAAAAAGACTAATTAATCACTCAGAAAAAAGTTTTTCCAAATCATCTCGCACGAAAACAAACCCAATAGCAACTTCTAAAATTATAATAATAAATTTCAACAATAATGTACGACAATACCCAAAACAGAGATCATTCTATTATTCCTTTCCATTATTCAATTCACTTTAATGAAAAAAATTAATTTTATATTATGTATAAAATAAACATAAATAAAATATAATCAAATAATAATTATATCAGAAAATCAAACAAAATTAAAATTCTAAATTCATTCATATCGCAGATCAACAATATTTACATTCACTTTTACAAGTACACATTAAATTTTAAATCTAAACTACTAAATGTGTAACTACATATCATAATAAAAAAGTACAACACTACTTAAACAGACATATAATATACTTAAACTAAACAAAACCAAATAATAAATAAATTAATCATTCAAAAAAATTCAAACAATAAAAATATTATAATTAAAATTTTTATACATCTAAATTTTACAGTTTACATTTTTAAATAAACATGTAACCCCCACATTGTTACATTTGCGGTTTTTACTCAAACTAAACAAATCCAAAACAATAAATAAATATGTAACCCGCACATTGTTCAGTTCAACAAAATTTATTATTTACATTTCATGTATCAAATATCATCAATTAACAATTAAATTAAAAAAATTAACATAACTGAAATTTCATGCATCCGTATTACATTCATCTACATGAAATTTTAAATATAAACTATTAAATATGCAAATATATAAAATTAAAAAAACAACATCACTACTTAAAGCAAGATAGGTTATATTCAAACAAACAAAATCAAAATATTAAAAAAATTAAACATACAATAACATAAAAAAAATATTACAATAATAAACATATATTTTTCATACATCTAAATTATACAATTATATATTTTTATAATAAAAATATTATCCGTACGCACGTGCGTGCTATATCCTAGTAACTAATGTATTCTGCAATGATTTTTGTATGACATAGGCATACATAATAATAACATGCCATTATTGTAGGACAGTCGCATTATATTGAATTAAAACCTCATTCTAACTTAGTTAGCATTTTTTCTTTTTCTAGCAAATGTTGGTGTTTTCGGTTGTACTACAACCCAAAAACTTTCCATATAACGATGAATTATTCTGTCCTAAAGCATAAAAAGAAAAATTAAATCCATTACGACGATCATCAGTACTTACAGCTAAATTATTTTCTTATCAACGCGGACTAGTATAATATTTTTATAGCTATTGGTGACATAGTTTCCTATAGTTTCGGCTAACGCTTACTATAATTGTTAATGGTGGTCATCAATGGTGGCAGGAAGTGGCAACTGGTCATGGTAGCTGCTAGACATGGATGCGAATGACCGGACCAAAGTCGGCGAAGATATTTGTTTAAAATATTGGACAAGTCAAATAATAAGTTTCCAATATGAGATTTAACAAAAATAAAAAATAAAAAGCTTCTAATATGAAAATGCTGAAATTAGTATTTCTAACAGCTTAATTTAAAAGAATATCTATTATCAATTTTTTTTTACTTTTTAAAGAAATTTGTATGTTTATTACGACGGATTATGAAAACATATCACTAAATCTACTGTTATTTACGATTTATCATACAATTTTTTTTAAAGACTCATGTCATGTGCATTCAAATGGGTGTCAATCCGGTTTAATATTTGGCGTTTCATGCCATCTCCAACGCTAAAATTTTTAAAATGAGGTTTTTATTTGTAATTTAATAATATTTTAATATAATCATATTATTTATTTAATTTTTTTATTTTCTTTTTAAAAGCCAAACTAAAATCAAATGGTAACACGTGTCTAGAGACAGTTTCTAGAAACTCTATAATTAGAATCGGTTCTGCTCTCTCTCTCATCCTTTTTGTTTTTTTTTGATTTTTTTATTGTTTAGAACCTATGTTTAAAATCCTTCATTGGAAGTGGTCTCACGGGCTGGTTCTATATAATTTTTTACGGATCATAATTTATTATTTTGAATTAGATTTCTTAATTCAAATACAACGGTTAATTGTGGTCGTGAATTTTTGTGAAGTACGATTAATTGTTCATTGTAAAATAATATTTATAGTTGTTCTCACAATTTATAATAAAAACAATAATCCAAGTGACAATTAAAACGCCAACGTTATATGATTGGATTAACCGACACATCTAAACCGGTATATACCTCTTCAACTAAGCGTTACAAGATGCGAACGGAATTAAACAAGAAACCAAAAAAAATTTGTGGGGAGGATTTAATTTTTGGCGATTGCAAGCAATTAATGAACAAAAACTAAGAAGAATCAAGACGAGGGAGGTGAATGAGAAATCAAGCATTCTCTGCCACTAATTACTTTTCCCAATGTCTCTAAATTACCCTAAAATAGGCTAATTTGGACGGTCGGAGGAATCTCTTTTAGCATGTCTAGATAAAGTATAACTAGAGTAATCAAACCCTTGATTAATTATGTGAATTTATTTCCTAGATCACAAACTATGAAACAAGTGTGTTTGCTTTGCTTTATGTAGAACAAAACAATAATCTCTTTGACTAATCTCCTTTTTAATTGATATAATACAATTATACAACTCATGAAGCTCCTCCCCACGTTTCGAAATAAACATTCACTTTATTTATTAGGGTATACGGAATAATTTATATATAACAAAAAGAAAAAGAAAAGGAGAAAAACACTCAAGAAACCATGACTTATATATGTCATAAACACATATTGTGAACAAAAATAGAAAATAAAACCAAAGAGCCTACGAGGAAATATGCCACCAGAATTAGTTAGGGGAAACTATCTTCAACTCTTATTTTGATATAAATATATCTTCAACTTACGCAAGGGATAATTTTATTTTGAATGAATAGAGGATTTAGAGAGACAAATTTTCTCGCATTTACTTCACCCATTCTTCCTCTCAAAAATTAGCTTTTAGATGTTAACAATTTGGGATACCATATTTTGAAATACCATATTTTTGGGATACCACATATGTAATATGTTTTATACTTTTTTTATAATCGATCGTGTCGTTATTTTAATGAAAAATCAAAAGTATAAAAACATGGAAATGGTTATTCAATGAATTATTTTCTAATTATTTTCTGAAAGTCTTTTTTTGTTTGTTTTATCGGTTAATTTGATTTTTTTAATCTGTCAAAATATCTTTATTGGCTGATCTCGATTTACTAATAAACAAATTTCTGTCTACATTCAGAACAAAATATTACATTAAATAAATTGGCAATCGTAACTATACCCAAATAAATATTATCTCGAATTTGCCTTCTTCAACGACCTTTTTCCAGTATTGTAAACGTTATCATTCACACGTGTTTATCTGCATCACATATATATATACTCCATTTCTTATAAGTTACTATATCCATTAATATTTCAAATTCCTGAGTTACAAAAGCTTGATTTTGTTTCTCCAATTCATGCATGTGCACTTTCACTTATAACCCGTCTCAAAATCATTAAATTTTAATACTTACCCTTTATAAAAAAAAAAAAAAACGAAACTGGTTCTCATTATATATTGTTCCACGAATCAAGCGCTCTTCCCTAGACTTAAGAACATTTTTATATTCAATTATTGGAGGGTGATCGTGGGGTGGCGAATGAGTGATACCGTCACGGTGCATGTGAGTTTCCTAAGCGTCACACACGGAAAATTTGCATAGATCGAACGGTAACGAAGATGCCTGTGATAAAAGCATCGGTGACTCTAGTAGATCATCAAAATCTCTCAAAAGGGAGTCAGTAACATGAATGAAGCTGTTATATAAAAGCATTAAGATATTGGAGTTGACTTTTTATGAACTTTATTTCGGTTCAATGCATAATAATCTCTTTTCCTATATAAACACAAACACATATAAATATAACATAAGCTCAAACACTAACCAAACATTTCATCATCTTCATCCAATTTCTCTCTCTTTTTCTTGAGAACCTCAGTTTTTGAGAATAAGTATTTGTTCAGTGGTAACGTACGCATCTCTATGTGTTTGTTTTCTTTGCTTTTAATAAGATTCGGTTTTTGAGTTTGTTTACTTTTTTGTGCGGTGGCTATCTTCGTTCTTATTCTTCTTACAACGTAGTAACAGCTTTATAAAAATCCTTGGAAGCATGTAAATTAAGTCCAACAGATTCATTTTCTTCATTCACAAAAAAAAAACAAAAAAAAAAAGTTTTTGATTGATAGATAAGTTGGTGTTTCTCTTGTTTTAACTTGTGTTTGGTGAAACTAGTCCTGGCTAAGTTTAAAACACAAGTGTAAACCCAAATTTATAAAAACTTCAAATCATGTAAATTTCGTCTCTATCAATTTATTTCACTTCCCCCACCAAAAAAAACCAAAAAAATTAGAATTAATTACTTTTCTTCAAAAAAAAAAAAGACTATAAAAAAAACTTTGGGAATGGCTCCACCGGAGGCTGATGAGATGGGTGCGGTGGCGGTGACGGCTCCTCCGACGCCAGGAACGCCGGGAGGACCGTTGATCACTGGGTTGAGAGTGGATTCAATGTCGTTCGATCATCGGAAACCGATGCCTCCATGCAAATGCTTGCCGGTTATGGGACCCACTTGGGGTCAACACGACACGTGTTTCACCGATTTTCCCTCTCCCGGTGTCTCCCTCACTCGCAAGGTACGTAAACTCTCTTCTTCTTTTTTTTTTTTTTAACTCTCTTTTTTTTTTGTTCAAGTAACTCTCTTCTTCTTGCTCCTTTTGCTTTATTATTTCTCTCGTACGAAACTTATGTAATTAAAGAACATCAGAATTGACGTTTGAAAAAAATAATAACAAATATATATAGTTAGATAGATCAATTGGGCAAACAATGAGATCGGGACGTTAATAATTTATTATACAAATATATTTTTCAATAGTTTTTGTAATTTAGCTCTGAAATGGAGAGAAGTAGTCACCAAAAGATAATATTTCTTTATATATTTTTCTAAAGTATTTTTACTGAAAAAGATCAAAGGGGTTTACGTCACACTTGGAGGAGATTGTAACACGACATGAACTAGAAGCCGCAACCGAAAATTAAATGAAACTGGCAAATTAGAAAAAGAGTGTGACAAATGTAAGAAAATACAAATGAAAATATTATTAAATAACTCTACAAAAACAAGATACAATAATAGTATAAGTCTAATTAAAGGCCCACCTCAACTTAAATTATTCGATGGACACCGCCTCTCCTCATTATTAAATTAGGAATTATATATATATATATGTTAGTATATTGTTTTTTAGAGTAAAATTCACAACGATATTTTAATGTGATGTATATAACTGGTTTATTAAACACGCAAGTTGCATATATTTAATTTAATTTTCTTTTGAGAAAAAATAAAACGGTGACACGAATAAATTGATTAATGGTTTTTTCTAGTGACGACGAATACAAATTAGTTAATTATTACATCTATATTAGTATTTTTTATTTTTTGGAAAAATTTATGTTACGTATGGTTCGGTTAGGTCTTCATTTCATTTAATTGCTGTGAGCGTTTCTTTTCTGTACATGACGGAAGCAGCCATGGCTCCTGTCATATACTCCATATTTCTCTCTTATAATCTATGATTTTTTGTTTTGTTTTGTTAAATTGATGCTGGCAAGTGGGGTGAGAATATGGAGTATATGAATGGACAGCTCATACGATACAATACTAACCGTTGACTGTATTTAGCTAATTAATAATTATATTTCAACTGAAATAAGAAAAGTTCTCAAATGGGCTTACATTACATGAAAAATCCATTTATAAATAGCATTAAAAAATCCATATATTAAAAAATTGAACATAATTGAATTTTGTGACATAAACTTTGATGCCTCATAAAAACATTTAGTAATATTGTATCAGCTTCATAAATTCCAAAATAAATAAACTATAGAAAAACAATCTTTATTTTCAATAAAGAACACTGCTCTCTTTCCTTGCTACACAAGAAATTATCTCTATAGCCTCTATTCCTCTAGCACTTGTTCATCATTATGTGTGTGTGTGATTCAGCTTGGAGCAGAGTTCGTTGGAACGTTCATCTTGATATTCACCGCGACGGCCGGTCCGATCGTCAACCAGAAATACGACGGAGCTGAAACCCTAATCGGTAACGCGGCATGCGCCGGGCTCGCAGTGATGGTCATAATTCTCTCAACCGGTCACATCTCAGGAGCTCACTTGAACCCATCATTGACCATAGCATTCGCAGCTCTAAGTCATTTCCCTTGGGCCCACGTGCCAGCTTACATAGCGGCTCAAGTCTCAGCTTCCATTTGCGCTTCATTCTCACTCAAAGGAGTTTTCCATCCTTTCATGTCGGGAGGTGTCACTGTTCCATCAGTTAGTGTCGGGCAAGCCTTTGCTCTTGAGTTTATCATCACTTTCATTCTCCTCTTTGTTGTTACTGCCGTCGCCACTGACACTCGTGCCGTAAGTCTCTCTTTCTCTACCCAATTCTATGGAGGCTGATAGTTACATATTGCTTTAAAACGCAAACTTTTTCTTGCAATTTTCACGTTTTCTTAATTCACATTTTTTTTATAGCAAAGAATGCTTTTAGTTTCTTTAATTTTCCGTAGTTTCTCCTTCACAAATTGTAGACGCAAATGGAATAGCAAACTGAGTTTCTTCTTTTGTTTGCTTTTGGTTTTTGACAAGTTATTTTACACAATTTATTTGACCTTATTTAAAAAAACGGTGACATTTTCTTGATGTGTTTTTTATCCAGCGTGTTTAAAAAAGAAAAACAAAGATATATTATATATTTTCTTAACTTTTAAACGCAACCTTTTGGCATTTTCTTACGTTTGCGGTTCAGTGTTTCATATTTCAGAAAACAATATCATATCTTTTTCTTGACTTGTCTTTTATAAATTGTAAACGCAAATGGAATACCAAATGAAAATTCTCCTTTCAATTGCTTTTGGTTTTTGCATCTACAGTTTATATAATTTATTTTACGAAAAGACTCAAAGTTGTGATTACATTTAAAAGAAAGAAAATCAAACTATTAAATCAGAATAGTGTTCAACTATGTGGATGCCAAATGCAAATTTTGTATCCAACTAGTTATATTAATATAAAAAAATTATTTAAAAGAAAAAGTAGCTAGGTTGCTGATCTTTATACATATTAAAATGCTTTTTAGAAAGAAACAAATATTGTAATTGATGCCTATATAGATTAGCCCTTGATTGTAATTAACTTATATAGCTAATCCTAAATGAATATTCTCTTTTCTTGATTGGGTTTACTGAGCAGGTTGGAGAATTGGCCGGTATAGCTGTTGGAGCCACTGTCATGCTCAACATTCTTGTCGCAGGGTAAGTCCAAATTAAAGGCTATCTTAAGCTTCAGATTGTCTCTAATCATTGCATCAAAAACGTTTCTAAAATATTTGAGTTTTGTATAGGCCATCGAGTGGTGGATCTATGAACCCAGTGAGGACTCTTGGACCGGCCGTTGCATCAGGAAACTACAGGTCACTTTGGGTTTATCTGGTGGCTCCAACACTTGGTGCCATATCTGGTGCAGCCGTCTACACAGGTGTCAAGCTTAACGACAGCGAGACCGACCCGCCTCGTCAGGTTAGGAGCTTCCGTCGTTAAGTTGAGTGAGAGACTTGTCCACAAGTCTTTTACTTAATACTGTTACTGTAAGATTATAATAATGTAATGATATGAAAAGCTTTGGAAGCTTGTGTGGTGAATAAAAGGCGATGTGACTACAAGTCCACGCTCTATGTGTGCATGCGAACTTGTCTCGTCAATGTCGTCAAATTGTGTCTGTATGATTATATACTTTGTTTGGTTTGATTTTCTTTTGTTGGTTTGCTGTTGTACGTATATACCTTGGTGACGAGGCTGTTTTTATTAATAAAATATATTGTGTCTGATTGTGTGTGTAAGAGTTTCTGTTCAAAAGATAGTTACAACATCGATTGAACAATTTCTTATGTCGATATAGTTTGAAATACTTGATCTAAAACTCATCTCTTGGATGAAAACGAAGAATATTTTGGAATTAGCTAATCCAAAAATTTGATTCAACACGCACAAACGAAAAGGGTCACGTTAAAGAATACATTTGACTAAGTGGACATGAATTTCACTAAAGAAATGGATCAAATAAGCCCACATGAAGATATTTTAACAAGCCCAACAAAAAGCAGAAGAGACATTTAATGGTGGCGGACGATATTAGCGTAAAGAAATTGATAAGAAAATTACATTTTTGCCTTAATAAACCAAAATCACAAACCATCCAAGCCAGCGCGTTTCGATGAATTTTATACGTACAATGTTTGAAAATTAATTTCCGATTAATTTCCGTTAAATCGCCGATTTTATTGTTAGGCGCTAAACTTAACTTGAGCGCTCGATTAGTATCTAACAAAATTTTGAACATGAGTTTTTTCTAAGACCTTGAGCAATTGATTACCATTTTCTCATTTTAATTAGAATTATCTGTTTTACTATATTTGACTAGATGAACCAAACAAAACAAACGATTTACAATCGTTTAATTAAAGAGGAAATTTTTTTCTTGACACCTACAATCGAGACACTAACAATTGGTCCAAAAAGATTGCTACTCAGTGTAGGCAAAAGTGACAAGTTCTGCATATGAAAATTTACTGGCGTTAAAAATTAGTTTAGAGCTTGTTGTTAATATTTGTGTTAAAATTTTCTTTGCCATATATATAAACCCAAGCACAAATGCAGAAATTGTGTTTGGAACAATAGAGTAAACAATGCTCATCAATACTCTTTTTCTCGTAAATAAAGTAATTTTTGATTAAATTATTGTGTTATGATATATGAGTTAGCAATAAAGAAAAGAAAATTTAAAGAGCAAAAAGGAGAAATATGTAAATTTTATATACATAAACATCTCCCAAATTTGAAGAGAATTAATATTGATATCATACATTTAGTTGTAATGTTCATAACTTGTGCAAGCTTTTTTTTTTATGTATAAGATTCACCTATAATTATATATATATATATATATATATATGTTTTAACTATCGTTTTCAATGATTCTTTTGGAAAAAATCAAAAATAAAAGCTAAAATGGTTCTGCGAACATTTGGATCTTTCATAATGTTGAAGGTATCACCGATGGAGAATTGATTGTAATTTCAAATCTTAACTAGAGAACCATAAACTAAAGACTATTATGAGTTATGCGTACATCAACACGAATGTGAAACATTGTCTATATCTTTTTTTTTGCAGATTTTTAGTATATGATTTTCTATTTTAATCTTTGGTTAGTAAACAATGGTGTTTCTTAGAGAAATTTTACAACTGATTTGCTAAAATTTAAAACTTGTTGATTGAACACTAAACAAATAACCAACTGCCTCGTTTCTTTCAAGGTTTTCATCATTAAACCAAAATTTCGAACAATCAAAATTCAAATTCTGTGGGACTTCAAAAATTGTGTTATACCATCTACAAATAATGTGATAGGGGCAGATTCACTCGCTGACAAGAATCACGCCAAGCATTGGGGTCGGCGAGAGCCAAAAGGCCCAAGGTTACTAATCCAGCAAACATATCAATAAAAATTAGGCAGCGTGCTGCTAGACAAGGAGAGCTGGTGCAACAATAACCTGTCCAGCATGTGCCGCTAAGCTTGATTCTGACATTTGATGTTTCACATATGTCAAATGATTGGACGTTATCCCCTAGTGTCATTGGCTCTGTTTATAACCAATATGAAGGTTATCTTTCTATATTAATATCTTTATATTAACTATAAAGAACATAATTTTGAATTGAATGTCTTTTTCAAGAAATATTAACATATTTTGATATTTTGTTTAGATAATTAAAAAAATTAATAATAATGCGAGCGACATTTGTTTCATGAAGAGATAGATTGTAATGGGCATGTTACAATACATGATTTTGGAAATGTTGGCCTAATCGCTACCACTAAGATCCACGACATACATAAAGCAAGCCACCAAGCTAAATATGCAACAAATAAGAGGATTATTGCAGACACACTAACATGACTATTTGAGTGCTTCTTTGAGTTTCATATATCACATGCTCTTATGATTATAACATGTGATATTGACTTGACATGGACAATGCCTAAAGTGAGAAAAGAAGGTTCAAACTTATTCTATAACATAAGGACAAAACATCACCTGAGTTAACAAATCTAACAAATATAAATTTATGGTACTATTCATTGGATTGGATTTGCCATTGTAAAGTCATATGTGATATTTTAAGAGTATCTTCTCGTTCTCTTGGAACAACCATAACCATTTGTTTGTTTCTAAGTTCCTCTAACATTTCATTTTATGACCATTCATTAATATACATAACTATAAAAGGAAATGTGTATAGATGGATCAATACTAAAAGACTTGACCCAAGATAAATTTCCACAGTAAAAAATGAGGAGAATTTATTTTTTCTATAGTATTTGAATTTTTTAAAAAATATAAACTAATAATATTTTTCAACAAAATTGAAGTTTTTGTTTACCTAGTTTCTCAAAATGATGGTATCTTATGTTTTTAATTTAAATATATGTTTGATGAGAATTATTCGACAATGCGATCTTTTTCAAAGGTTTCTTCTAAAGTGCAGTAGGCGTAGATGATATCATGGTAAACTTTAGATATATTTAGATGTACCTATGGAAATCAGTAAAAAAAATTTTTTATGAATCAATGAATTTGTTTCAAAAATTGGTTGGTAGCATTGAGTTGACATCCACCTTTTTGTTGGGTTCATCGTCACCTATTAACACTTTGTTTAGTTGATAATCCTCGATCTTTTGATGAAATATTTCTATTTTAAGGTTATTTGATAGCATGAGCATACATTATCTTAATGTCGCATACAAACTCATTCACACTTAACTGGTGTTGAACTTGATAACCCATAAAAGATCCATGGAACCGCTCCCATGTTGTTAATCCATGGACGTTCCATAATAACATTTTATGTGGATTTCCAATAAATTATCATAAATTTTACATATGTCAATTAATTTTATCTCTCTGCATACATAGATAATGTCACATCTCTTACTATATGATTTACTTTCCCAACGAAACCCTATTAATGACATGAGCTTTAGTGTTAGCCCTTCAAATTATTTGTATGCATCCATGAAAATGGTAATTATTGATAGTATCATTTTTACAAAACAATTTATGATGTGGATTAACTCATTTAATTTTGTTTAAGGGATAACTAATCGTGCCCATGGAAGGAAGCTATGGATTCTAGTGATTCTATTATTTTATTAATAATATTTTTATAAGGTCTATAATCTCTGGTATTTTTCTAACCTTTCAACACATGTGACTATGACCGTGGGGGTATTAGTGATGATAAATAATGTATTCTTCTCATTTTATTTGTGCCCATCCTTAGGAAATACGTCTTCCACATATTTGTCTAGTTTTTTTTGTATAAGTCACCATCCAAAAATAAGTCTTATATGCTAAGATAGTGGTAAATATATTGCAGCCATGAATAAACACTTCTCCTTGTTAAAATGTCCCACATAATTGAGTATGACTCTCTTTTTGTTTCTAATATTTCACAGAGATCATCTACTGTTTGCGAATAGCTTGACATAATGACTGGTTAATGACACGAAACAATATTATTGGTAAGTTAATGAACCATAAAAGGATGGCTCGGTAAGGATTATACCAAAATCCCTTTTACATGGTGACTTTACAATACCCTCTTTCAAATACGGTCGTGAACATCTATTGTTTATATTGTGCTATGTGGCTTTCTAAGATAGTCATCTCACTAAATAGATAAATCTGTGATGTTCTGAGTAATTTCTCTTATAAATAGGAATGTGAATTTTTTTGCCATCTTAATGAACATGTTCACTTTGAAGAAAAAGATGTAACATATGATTTTAAAATGCTTATTTAGATCGGTAGAGCTTACATGATAATTATATTATTGGTTTCTCTACGTCTTCCAAATGTTTTGAAATTTTTGCTTCCATATAAGCATATTTAATAGAGTTATGAGCTGATTCTTGATTAACGTCCACCAAATGCAAGGTACCTTACCTATGAAGGGTTAATTTCTTCCTTTAATGAGGTGATCAATGATTTCTCATGTGGTGTTATTAGTGCTACCACATCTAGGACATGGAGCCAATGATTGTTTTTCAATATTGTAGGGGTATGATGACATTTTGAATGAATGTCTTCGGATAATGGAATTGAATCAAAAGTTTGCATTGGTTTTTCCCCATCCATCTCCGGTCTTAAGGGAACATTCTCTTTCATTAACACAACGTTCTCTACTCCCAATTGTGCAATCTTCTGTTCATGTTCATTCAGCAAGTCGATCAAAATCGCTAGTCTTAAGGATCATATATGATGCAATTTTATCTCTATCGTAAATTAGCATTTCATGTAGTCTATAATTTTTCTCTCATTGTAATGTCAATATTTGGGTAACTAAAAAGTATTATATTATTCAAAAAAAAATGTAATCAAAGATATTAAAGTGTCTCTTTATAAATATTAATTGCAAGAAACAAGAATCAAGATATTGTAGATCTATAAAATATAGAAATTGCAAAATAAATGATTCGTTTCTAGTTTGAGGTTTTTTTTATAGAATCTCTTGCTCATGCTCTAGCTTTTCGTTTCTGTTTTGTGTCTCTATCATCTCTATTTGTAAGAGTCTACCTTATTAACGCTACTTTCTTTTGGATTAAGAATCAGTCGCCAACTTCTTTATATGAATATACCTAAAAAAATGGTGGAATTCGGCCACTTTCTCAAATCTTTAATAACCTTATCTAGTTATTATTGAATATGCTCCCTTTCTTTTTTTGTTTTCCATAGATTTCTTTTGGGTTTATTGAATTTGTATTGAGTTTAGCACTGTCAAATCTAATGGTAATATACCAAAATTATACCCAACAAAGCCCATGATTCTTCATATACAAATCAAAACTGTGTTTTTTGATGTACAGTTTTTTTAAAAAAAGCGGCAAACTTATTGAGCTCACGGGAAACAGAGGATGTATTGACATGGGCATTAGGCTAAATTCCTCAGTTTCTTCAGTCCTTGCCACACATAGAAGGAGAAGGCACCAAGTGGAGTTGTTAAACACGATTGATGACGAGATTGAATCACTTAGTGGGAGAGTGGATTTGCAATCAGAGGATCGAACTTTATGGAAATATGGAGATAGATACAGACCGAAATTCAGCTCAAAGGAAACTTGGATGCAAATTCGGGAGGCGCAGCCAATCTGTAACTGGTATAAAAGTATATGGTTCAAACTCTATACACCCAAATACACGTTCATTGCTTGGTTAGCCATCTGAAATAGACTCTCAACTGGCGACATAATGAAGGCTTGGAACATTGGTGCGAACGTCTCATGCAATTTCTGTCAAGACCCGAATGAAACACGAGATCACTTATTCTTTCGCTGCAGTTACACGGTGGCAATATGGGGAGATCTAACACATAAGATGCTTGGCGCTGGTTACACGACTGATTGGGAAGGTCTAATGGAGCTATTATTAGATGAATCGCAAGAAACTACATCTCAGTTCCTACTGCGATATGTTTTTCAAACTGCAGTTCACACAATATGGAGAAAATGGAATAGTAGAAGACATGGCGAACCTCCTACTCCTCTGTCTCAAGTAGCTCTTTGGATTGACAAGCAAGTGCGTAACCGTTTAACAACAATTCGAAAACTTGGAGATCAGAGATATGAAGCAGGAATGAAACTTTGGTTCTTATTCCGGTGATTTCAAATTGGTTGTAATGTAATCAGTTTTTATGTTTCTTTACATCAATTTCGAACTAAAGATGCATTCATTGTAAAAACAACTTTTGGTTGAGTTAATTTAATATTTTCATTCAAAAAAAGAAAGAAAAAAGATGTACAGTTTAACTTGAACTCGGGTTTGGAGGAAATGGGAGGCGTTCTCTTACCACTGAGACAGCGGCATATATTGGTATATGATCAACATTTATGAGATATATTAAGTTATTTTTCTTTAGTAGGCCCTGGAACCGTCTCGATGTCAAACGTGGATCCTGAATTTTGCTTTAGTACCTCAGCTTGATAATCCCAAATTCTGTCAAAGTGTTCTTCGTGGGTTCTCTTCCTTTCATTCATCAGTTTGGTCTTTGCCTTGCTACAAGAATTTTCACTGACGTTCATCTTGTACTCTCGCATTATCTCTGCAGCAATTGCCTTTGCCGTCATCTTAGGATTTAGCCTAAGCCTCTCCGAGAATAAGCTAGCAATAGGAGACCTTGTAAGAATCTTCGAATCCCCTATTAAAAAACAAGAAAATCATGAATTGAGGTTTCTTCCCAAATCGATACAAAACTCAGACAAGCAAAAATCAAACTCAGACAAGCAAAAATCAAACAAACAAAAATCAAACTCAGACAAGTAAATATGAAACTAGAATTACCTTTTTTCTCACAGGTGTGACAGTTAACATAAGTCTTGATCTGCAGCAAAAATCAAACTCAGACAAGGAAAAATGAAACTAGAATTACCTGTTTTCTCACAGGTGTGACAGTTAACATAAGTCTTGATCTGCAGCTTCATCTTACTCTTCTCGAATGAACAATAAATCTTCCAAGGGCATGGAGAATGATCTGGTTTAGGTGCCGAAGCACATTTAGCTCCAATCTTATACGGTCCTGATCGGTAGTATTTGATGTTATACCTTGATTTGAGTGTGTACCTCAAGCAAGCATGCTTGAAGTCAGCTGCATCAGAAAACGTCTTCCCCAGTTTAAGAAGCTCCTCCGGATCGACGTTTTCCCTGTAAGGTTCACCAAGCCACCCATTCTCTTCGTTTTCCTCGTCTGATGAATAAGGATCCGGAAACTTATCCTCATCACATACATCATCTCCACTATCTTCCTCCCTCTCACAGTTATCTTCCCTTGCTTCATCACCGAACAACTCTGCCAATTCCCGAGAACCTTGTTCTTCAAATTCAGCTTCTTCAAAGAATTCTTCTCCAGTTTCATCATCTCTAACCTCTGCTTCAGGAACATCTCTAGCTTCATCTGCATCTACAGCTTCAATTCTTCCTTCTCTATTTGCTTCATCTTCTTCTCTTTGACCATCTCTATTTGCTTCATCTTCTTCTCTTTGACCATCTCTATTTGCTTCATCTTCTTCTCTTTGACCACTAACCTTACTCTGTTTCGCTGCTTTCTTCTGTTTCTTAGATTTCTTTGGGTCTGACTCTGCTGCTTTAAGATCAAACAAAACTCTCTTCCTCGAAGCTTCTCCACTTCTTCGATTCCTCACAGTTTCAGGTTCGACAGTAGCTCCTCCTCCTACCGTCGATGGCGACCGTCGTGGCGACATGACTCTGTTCGGCATCGCTTTTCTCCTCACCATCGTCACTCGTCTTTCATCTCTTGTTTCAGTCCCAAATCGATTTTCTCAATTGGAGATTAGGGTTTGCTGTGTTCCAAATTGATTTGGGGATTTTAATTAAATAAGAAATATTAGCCACGTTATATGTAATAATTATTGAGTATTTATCAATATATGCCACTGTCTCAGTGGTAAAAGAACCCCTCCCATTTCCTTCGAACCCGAGTTCGAGGCAAATTCGACGGTTTTTTTTAAAAAAAAATTATAGAAAACGACGTCGTTTTGTTTAATTCTGTTCAAAACGACGTCGTTTCAATTAGACGGACAACACTAAACGGCATCTAATGATTATGTTAGTTGAGTTAACGGTGTGCTAATTTGGTCAAGTCAACGAAAAGTTAAGAAATTTTTGGAAAAATCAACCGTAGTGGAGGTATTTTTTGACCAGGTCGTTAGTTGAGGTATAAATTGGCCAGAATGAAATAGTTTGTATATTATTTGGCATTTTTCCCGTTTTGAATATAAAAAGCTCAAATGTCATAATTTGATTTCACCAAACATCATCTACATGTGCTCGCTACATTCGCATGCAATATTCTCCTTCAAATGCAACAACCAAAATTGGAGAGGGAGAGCGAGAATCTTTTGGAGGTCAGTCAACATCACACAATATTTCCATTTGTATAGTTTCTTTGTTTTTTAGAATTGTCAAAAACTCAAAAAGATTTTTTTAAAAAGAAGTAAAGATGGTACTTTTATTTGTGTTCAATTCAACCCAACCAAGTCAGTACCACGTCTTTGTACTATATCGACGAAACGAACCACTTGTTTGGGTAAACAATAAATGCTCCTTTTCAAAAAATTTCCCAACTTTTCACATGAAAATAGATTAAAAGGGAAGAACTTTCTGGCTCCATATCCATATCATTTAATCACAAAAACCCAAATAGTGAAGCAACATATAATTTACTTACCAACGACGCGAATGGCGGGTGTGAGATATTAAATTCGATTCCTTCATAGAAATAGAGAGAGAAAGCTCGAAACTTTGACAATTTCGACATCTGAGGATTGTAATTGAGCGGGACCAGTATCGAAATAGAACCCAGAGAGAGAGAGAGAGAGAGATTCCTCCGGTTTCACGTTTTCTTCTGCCGTTGATTCTCCTCCTCATCTTTGTTCTTTGGATGATTCCTCAGGTTTACTCTTTGACCCATCTCTAGGTTTTGCTTTCACCTTTTGAAATCGGAATCGTAATTCGAAAAACTGTTTCTTTCTTCGATTCGTTGAGACTATATATATAGGTTTTGATTCTGGGTTTTGTCAATTAGCTCTGTTCGAACCATTAATCGCATCAAAGCAAGAATCTTTCAATGACGACCAGTTTCGCATCTCCCGGTGATGATGATGATGGTTTCGTCTCTTCGAAACAGCTCGTCTTGCTTGCATCTGTTTGTTCCGGTATTCTCATGTGCAAAATCGTAAGTCCTTTTTGGCCCTTTAGGTCTACGATGCAAGATAGTTGCAAGAATCTGGATTTTGTAACTTTCTGGTTTGTTCAATTCTTGTTTTTGTTTTGTAGGTTTATGACTTGACTGGTTTCATAAGCCCTTTGCTCTTCAGTGCTTATGGAAAACTCGATAACAAAGTTCGAATGGAATGGAACAACAGGTTTAATTTCATTATCTCCGCATTAGAGTTTGATCTTCTTTTGTGGGTTTATGATATAGTATTTGAGGGAGAGATGTTTTATTTTATTTTCACAGGGGATTCTCAACTTTCCATGCTGTCTTTGTTTCTGTGGCTTCAATCTATCTCCTGGTGATATCAGATCAATTTGATGAAAATGTTCATGGCGATTTAGTCATCAATAGTACAACGAGGTTATCAGAAGCTGTAATGGGGGTGAGTTTTTAGGCAATAGTAGATTATCTCTTCTGTTCATTTTTTTTTTTTTTTTTTTTTTTTTTATTTTTTTATTTTTTTTTTTTTTTTTTTTTTCTTTTGTTTTTTTTTTTTTTTTTTTTTTTTTTTTTTTTTGTTTTTTCCTTTTTTTTGTTGTTTTTTATTTTTTATTTTTTAAAATTTTTTTTTTATTTTTTTCTTATTTTTTAAAATATGTTGATTAAGATTTAGTATTTAACTCATGTTTCCTTTATAGTTGGTGAATGGATTGGTATAAGCTAATGGTGTTTTCTCTTGTTACCTATTCAAGGTGTTTCATCACTGCTTATCGATGTTCTCGATCATTCTTTCTGTCACTAGTGGGCAAAGCCAGTTCTACATATTCCTAGTTCTCTTGTCAGAGGCCACGACGCCGTTTGTCAATCTACGGTGGTAAGTTCTCCGGATTCTCAAATCGGTGTTATTCGTGGTTTTGATTACGCGTGGCCTCTAAACATCAAGCGTGTTAATGACAGGTACTTGGATGCTAGTGGTCAAAAAGGCTCTAAGGCTTACACGCTCAACGGGATTGCCCTGTTCTTGGGTTGGCTGGTACTGTTAAATAGACCAAAACAAATCTCTCTGTTCTAGCAAAACGAGAAAATTAAAACCAAAATGTCTCTTGCTTCTCTTCCAGGTCGCGAGGATCCTTTTGTTTATCTACTTCTTTGTTCACATGTACTTCCATTTCCATCAGGTAAGTTCAGTGATGAGCTTGAGAATATACATTTTAGAGATGTGAATCTTAAAAAGTTGGTTTTCTGCAGGTGAAGCAAGTGTTTCCGTTGGGATTTTACAGTCTTCTTTCGATAGCACCGGTTCTGTCAGTGATGAATCTTGTTTGGTTCTGGAAAATCACCAAAGGATTGATCAAAACAATCTCCAAGGCGAGACACCGGGAGTGAAGGAAACGGTTGATGGTTAGAAAAACTCTGCTTGACCTGAAAAAAAAAAGATTTGGATTGCATTCACTTTGACCTGTCCATGAAAAAAAAATGATTGATTTCATGTTGTGATTTGTCTTTGAAGCCTTTCTGGTTTATAAACAAGAATGTGGCAAGCTGTGGGAGTTTGTATATTCAAAACCTTTAGCTGTTTCTTAGGTATTCAACTTGTAAAGTTAGAACCAGAATCAATGTTTCAGGTCACTCAGATTTTAGTGATGTTATTGTTGTCAACTTGTCATTCATAGAAGACCGGTTTAGGCTCGGTTTGGTGTAAACCGACTACTACTGAATAACTTATTAGTCATCCAATTGTCTTTAAAAAAAAAACATTTAAAAAAAGACCTGATGCTTTAATTCATCATGTAAAAGAACTTAATCTTTCACTAACGATTGTAAAAGATGAATCTTAATTATGTAACCCAACAATAAATAAGTCATAGGCATTAGTTAAATTAACTAATAAACACAGAAAATGTGAAAATATTAATGTACCGCCTGGCGTTACAAATCATGATTTAAATTTTTGATTCTTGCTACGCACGAATGTAATATTGTATGTTAACGTACGGTCTGTTGCAAATACATAAATTTTCACCCTAATTTAGTGTAAACCATCTTTATGAATATGAGGACCAAGGAGGCAAGGAGTGGAACATTATCCATGTGACACGAATTTTTAAACCACAACGACATACCTCGACTATACGATCTGTATGATATATAGAGTTAAATCAGAATATTGGAGCGCACGTTATTTGCTACACTTGACACACGTAAGACTATACGATCTCTCAAAGCCCAAGCGTAGAGGATAATAACACGACCCTCAAAGATCAAAACACTTCATCTGGTAAGCGATATCTCATAGCATTGCTGTAAATACTTGGTTAAAGAGTCGAGACAATGAATATATTTGGTCTCGCTGTGGGACAGAGGAAGAAACTATTAATCGTGCACTCTTCGAATGTACGGCCTGAAAATCTTGGGCACTATCTATCACCTAAACCATTTGTCCCTTGTATTTTCTTGATGGAATATGTATCAAATCTTTCGCTTCGATTGTCGTAAATGTACAAGCTTAAGGAGACATCTAGCGATGGCCACCTCGTTTCCCACCATCTCCTGCGGTTTGCCAATGCATCTCCTTGGCCTCCTGTGAAGCTTAGTGGTTTTTTGGTTATCTTTCATTTCATCTCTACTGAATTTAAAAATTGACTATTGGCTCTATCTGCTAGAATTAGATCTATTTTTACTTCCTTTTTTTTTTTAATAACTTTCACTCTCCGATTTGGTTTGCCATATTTACCAAATCTGTTTATAAAAATTCGGTTGGCAAAAAAACTATGTCATCATTTATCTGCCATTTCTCTACTGTAATCTTGATTATCTCAAACATCAAATCCCGTAACCATTTAATTCATTCATAAATAAATATATCTTACCTATGATGTATATATATATATATATAAATATATGAGTATGTATTTATTGCTTGCTTGAATCAATGAATCAAGTTAACAAAACAGATAGGAAGCTTGAAATTTAGAGAAACGAAACAAATCAGAAAGAATCGGAGGTCATAGATAGGCACATGTGCAGGAAAAAAAAGCCCTAACCTTGGCCATTGGCTAGTGCATGGCATATTCATATTCATACATTATGATCATATATTATATTTCATATCTCTCTGTGTATTTATTCCTCTTTAATATTCATAGTAATTGCTAACTAGGTGTAAACGTAAACATGGACCATTTGATCCGAGTTGAAGATCCCCATATCCATATGGGTCTTTTTTTCTCTAACATGACAATTTCCTTCTCCAAAAAAAAAAAACCCTTGCTTACGGAGCAATCAAAAATTGAATACGGGGTTAATGATACTAATAGTTTAGTGTTTAAATTTTTATCGGGATCGTTCATAAATAATAAGTCAACATGGCGTAGAGACACATGAAGCAGTCGATTTTACGTAAGTGTACCACACGCTGCAACATAAGGCGCGCGTAGAGACATTTATATTAAATTAAAAGTCATATTAATCTCCGGTGAGTCTTGCTTTCTACGATAGCTTTTTGAGCATCTCCGGCGGCGTGGTCACCGGCCGTCAACTTCACCATCATCATTATTAACATGCATCATCATACATCCATATATACCATTTAATTAATCCCGTTGACAATGACGTGTGAGTGTGTATATAAATATAATCAAGAACTTGTAGCTGCTTAGAAAGAAAGGCAGTGCTTGAATGTTTTAAGAGATTGGTTGATATTGATCAAGAAAACGTAATCGAAATGGGTTCTTCGTCGAACGGAGGAGTGCCACCTGGGTTTCGGTTTCATCCGACGGACGAAGAGCTTCTCCATTACTACTTGAAGAAGAAAATCTCTTACGACAAGTTTGAGATGGAAGTTATCAGAGAGGTTGAATTAAACAAGCTTGAGCCTTGGGATTTACAAGGTACTGTTTTACTTATTTAACTCATTTATCAAAAACATAACACACAATTTATTGCTTGTTGTGAATTTCATATCAATTTCACTAATTGCTAAATGTTTTTTTGAGATCAAACTCATAAATCTTGATAGCTCTGTTGCACTTCTTGATTTGTGAACCAATTCTCTAACTTTGTATACTTTTTTTTTGGCAGAGAGATGCAAGATAGGGTCAACGCCGCAGAACGAATGGTATTTTTTCAGCCACAAGGACAGGAAATACCCGACCGGGTCAAGGACAAACCGTGCTACTCATGCAGGGTTCTGGAAGGCGACGGGACGAGACAAGTGCATAAGGAACTCTTACACGAAGATAGGAATGAGGAAGACACTTGTGTTCTACAAAGGAAGAGCTCCTCATGGTCAAAAGACTGATTGGATCATGCATGAGTACCGTCTTGAAGACGCTGATGATCCTCAAGGCAACCCTAGTGTATGTCTTTGATTTGAGCAGTCTTTGCAAATCTTTAAATCATAATATAGATCATTATCATCAAGACCGTCTTTTCGAGCAATCAATTGGTGCAACTGCACAAAATCTTTGATTCCAAGACTATGTTTTCTAATGTTTTTGAATATGTATATAGACTAAGCTTCTTGATATCTTAAAATTTCGTTATACAAGATTCTGATATAGAACTTTTACTTGGGCACATATATAGTTTGAGACGGCATTGTTTTATATCTTGATGCATTAAATTCTATTGATTGATTAATTAGGAGACCAGTTTATTTTATTTGATATAGAACGATATCATCTGAACTCTTTTTCACAGAGCATTTAAATAGTTTGAGAATGCAATTTTAATAATGTGATATGTTAACATCCAAAATTGATTGGTTAGGAATTGGTCTATTTTATTTAATCTATTTGTTACATATATTATATGATCTTGTAGGAAGATGGATGGGTGGTTTGTAGAGTGTTCATGAAGAAGAATTTGTTCAAGGTAGTGAATGAAGGTGGCTCAAGCATTAACTCAACGGACCAATACAATCATGACGCATCCAACAACAACAACACGCTCCAAGCTCGTAGCTTCATGCACCGAGAAAGTCCTTACCAGCTAGTTCGGAACCACGGAGCCACGACATTCGAGCTGAACAAGCCTGACCTTGCTCTTCATCAGTACCCACCAATCTTCCACAAGCCACCTTCCCTTGGATTTGACTACACTTCAGGGCTTCCAAGGGACTGTGAGAGTGCGGCTAGTGAAGGGTTACAATACCAGCAAGCGTGCGAGCCTGGTTTAGAGGTTGGCACTTGTGAGACAGTGGCTAGCCATAACCACCAACAAGGTTTAGGTGAGTGGTCGATGATGGATAGGCTTGTGACTTGTCATATGGGAAATGAGGATTCCTCTAGAGGGATTAGGTTTGAGGATGGTAACAACAATTCTTCGTCTGTTGTTGAACCAGTTCCTGCGACCAACCAGCTTTCGTTGCGCAGTGAGATGGATTTCTGGGGTTATTCTAAATAGATGTTTATATGTATCGTATGACTGTGTAAGTGTTGGTGTGTTCGTTATTACATGTTTTAATTTATTTTATTTTTATGGTTGGAAGCAAATTGCTTCACAAAACCCCTAATATATCCACTGTATTGGATTGAATAAGAACATGATTGATTAGTTTCTTGTACTTAATGGGTCAGATTGGTAATCTAAAACGGTATGAAATTTTTAACGGTAAGCTGGATCTTTCGGCGGTAAGCTGTAGTGATAAAGTGGTTATAAAATAGTTGAAAACTGTATAAAAAATCTGTAGGTCAAAACGGTACAAAAAGATGAATGTAATACTATTGGTAACGCTTTCTGTACCGCTTTTATGATTGGTAACTATTAAAACGATATAACTTGTACCGTAGCTTTATGGTAAAGCTTTTGGTTACCAATCAAAGCCAATGTATTGTGTTATCTTTTATCGGTGATGATTAACAAAAGAGAATTTTGTGACAATAAATAATTAATGGGATTTCAATTTTTTAGTCTAAATTTTATATGTTCAAAATTTTATATTTATATATTTTAATAAGTTTCTACATCGTATAAATACTAAACTTGTTTTCTTTAGATATCTATCTATTATATAAAAGAAAGCCAACTCTCTCCATCCTTCTGCCACGTCAGCACACCAGGAGATGACACGTGTCCTTCATTATTTAATTTTTTTAACATTATTCTATTTGTATTAAATCTTGCACTCACGAGGATTCGAACCCACAATCCTCTCAATATAAAACAACTGTTTTATCGATTAGGCTATGAGTACTACTTGACAATTTTTTCTAAGAAATTGTGATATTGTCTCTATATTTAACATATTAAATTGAAAACATTTTTTTAACAACAATTGAAAGCACTTATATGGGAAATACATTGTATGATCACATTTGAACTTCAAATTTGATAGTTTAATATATAAATTTGGATTTCTTCATTGAGTCAAAATTTTATATTTCTGATTAGTGAAATAACAAAATTTTATATATTATGTTCATATTAGTTTTGATCCGTTCATAATTAATTATATGGCAAAAATATTTTGACGCATTAATTTTTTTAATTTCTCCAAAAAACTACCTCTTCAATTTATCAAGCCGTGCTCGTGAAGTCAGATGTGTCCGTGCTTGTGAATTAGATAGGTGAAAACCCCGAATAGATGAAATAGATACAAGGGGTATTACAGAGATTCCTCACTATCAATCACGATACGCAATCGCTATGATTATGGAATCATTCTTTTGATTTCTCTGTCATTAAGTGTACATAATATTAGCTTTCCCTTAATCTTCTTCTTCTTCATTGTATAAATCTCTATGTACAAAGTCTCCAAAATCAATACATCAATAATACAATTCATTCTGTTTATTATCTCTCTATATGGTATCAGAGCCCTGATCCCTAAACCTAAATAATAAAAAAAAATTCTGGCCGTCACTTTCTTTCCTCTTTTCTCTCATCAACGTCATGTCTCCGACAAACTCTCCGGCCACCTTCTTTGAGACTGTCGTAGTCTCCGAATCAGCAGCTCTCCTCAACGTTAACATGACAAATGTTACCAAGCTTAATGCTTCTAACTTCATGATGTGGAGTCGCCAGGTCCACGCCTTACTCGATGGCTATGATCTCGCCGGCTATCTTGACGGATCCATCGCTGCACCAGCACCAACTTTTACCACCGATGGTCTTGTCACCCCAAACATAGCTTACACACTGGAAAAGACAAGACAAACTCATCTACAGTGCCTTACTTGGCACGATCTCCACAACCATTCAACCTCTTCTCTCAAAAGCAACGACTGCCTTGGAGATCTGGGATACTCTTACCGCTACGTATGCCAAGCCAAGTAGGGGTCACATCAAATAACTCAAGCAGCAACTCAAACAATGGACAAAGGGTACTAAGTCCATCAATGAATATTTTCAAGGTTTCACCACACGCTTTGATCAACTCGCCTTGCTTGGGAGGCCAATAGAGCATGAAGATCAAGTTGAATTTGTCCTGGAAGGACTCTTTGATGACTACAAATCTGTAGTGGATCAGATCGAAGGAAGAGATTCTTCCTCTTCGCTCACAGAAGTGCATGAAAAGCTCTTGAACCATGAGGCTAAACTCGAATTTGCGATGACTGCCTCTCCCACGGTTCAACTCACTGGCAATGCTGCGACTTACCGAAACAACAACAACAACAACCGAAACCAGAACAAGGGTCGTGGAAACCAGAATTGGCAGTCACAACAGCAACAATTTGGCCCTCGTCAACAACAATACACACCACGTCCATATCTTGGCAAATGTCAAATATGTGGCGTCACATGCCATAGTGCGAGAAGGTGTCAACAATTCCAGCAGGCTGGTGTTTCAAATACTTCCTCACAAGGTTCATACAACAACTCCCCAGTACCATGGCAGCCGAGAGCTAACCTCGCCACAACTCCTTACAATGCTGCAAACTGGATTATGGATACCGGAGCTACTCATCACCTCACGTCTGACCTACACAACCTTTCTCTTCACCACCCTTACACCGGTGGGGGAAGAGGTTACCATCGCTGATGGTAGTGGTCTGACAATATCTCACACGGGTTTCACACTTCTCCATACAGCCTCTCGTTCACTTGCTTTACAAGACGTTTTATATGTTCCCGATGTTCAGAAAAATCTAATATCTGTCTAT
Source organism: Alliaria petiolata (assembly GCA_020283515.1). Taxonomy (NCBI): domain Eukaryota; kingdom Viridiplantae; phylum Streptophyta; class Magnoliopsida; order Brassicales; family Brassicaceae; genus Alliaria; species Alliaria petiolata. Next base: position 38,264,097 of record JAHZTW010000003.1, read on the forward strand.
CGAATGTGCAACAATAATAACGTCTCTGTGCAATTCTTTCCTGCGAAATTTCAGGTGAAGGATCTCAGCATGGGGGTCCGATTACTCCAAGGGAGCACTAAGAATGAGCTATACGAGTGGCCAGTCAACCTACCCATCACCTCTCTTTTCGCCTCACCATCACCAAAAAACAGACCTATCTTTATGGTATTCCCGACTTGGTCACCCAACTCTACCCATTTTAAAAGCTGTTGTCTCTTAATATTCTTTACCGATTTCCGATTCTTTGCAAAAAAAATTACCATGTTCCAGCTGCCTAATCAATAAAAGCCACAAGCTGCCTTTTTATTCAAATACCATTGTCTCCACCTTCCCGCTTGAGTATGTTTACAGTGATGTTTGGAGCTCTCCAATCATCGTGTCGATAATTGCAAGTATTATCTCCTACTTGTGGACCACTATACGAGACATACTTGGTTATATCCAATCAAACTGAAGTCTCAAGTCCGAGATACTTTCATCACATTCAAAGCACTGGTTGAGAATCGGTTCAAGACAAAGATCAGTACCTTATACTCTGAAAATGGTGGATAATTTATTGCGCTACGCTCCTTTCTCGCAGAACATGGCATCGCTTATCTCACAACTCCGCCATCAACACATGAGCACAATGGTGTGTCCGAACGCAAACATCGTGATGTGGTCGAGACTGGCATGACTTTGCTGAGCCAATATTCGATTCCCACATCGTACTGGACATATGCGTTCACCGCAGCAGTCTACTTGATTAATCGGATGCCGACCGTGAATTTGCACAACAAATCCCCATATCAGAAGCTATTCATTCAAGCCCCAAATTATCTGAAACTTAGAGTCTTTGGTTGTTTGTGCTTCCCCTGGATTCGCCCCTACAACAATCACAAATTGGAGAGAAAATCAGTACCATGTGCTTTCATCGGGTATAGCCTCACACAAAGTGCATACCTATGTTTGGAGAAGAAGACGGGAAGAATCTACACTTCACAGCATGTTCAATTTGTTGAGACGAGCTTTCCTTTTGGCGCATGCTCCTCTCCACCGAGAACCGCCGTTGACGTAACTCCAGTGATTGACGAGACAACACACCACCAACCTCTAAACACTATACCCTTGCCATCACTCGTTCAGGCTCATTCTGCTCCGACCCCCGGCTCAGATCTTCACCAGACATCGGCATCACCATTGCCGTCGGCGACCACCACTCCAGCATCTCCGTCCTCGTCTTCATCTGCTCGTGAGATAGAAAACACCACAAATCTGGGCCAGCAATTCTCCCCAAATTCAAGCCCACTTCAACAAACTCATCCACATGAAAAAAGCCCTCATGACAACTCTGTGGGCCAAACAAGTAATTCTCCAGGCCCAACTTCAACATCTACCCAGCCCAACTTAAGCCCACCTCAACCAAACCCACACTCATCACCACCAAACTCGCCATCTCCAAATTCACCAGCCCCGTCTCCTTCACCACCACCACCAAATCCTCCACCACCTGCTCCCACAACCACATACCAAAATTTGCCACCACCACCTCAAAATGATCACGCCATGAGAACCCACACGAAAAACCATATAATTAAACTCAATTCCAAATACTCCCTCACCGCTGTAACTAAATCCACACGCCCTATTGAACCTACTATGGTAAACTAGGCGATGCGAGATCCTAATTGGAGGAATGCTATGGGCGCTGAGTTTAATGCCGTGGTCGGCAATGGTACTTTTGATTTGGTGCCAAGGGAATCACACATGAATGTCATTGATACCAAATGGATTTTACTCTCAAATATCTTCCTAATGGTGATCTTGACAGGTATAAGGCACGCTTAGTTGCGCGGGGATTCAATCAGCAATATGGTCTTGATGATGCAAAAAATTTTAGCCCAGTGATAAAATCCACCACGGTTCGAGTGGTCCTTGATCTTGCAGTGAGTCGTTCATGGGTCATACGACAGCTTGACGTGAATAATGCATTTGTCCAAGGCACCCTCTCAGATGAAGTATATGTCTCTCAACCCCCATGATTATTGATAAAGACCGCCCACATCATGTGTGTCGACTAAAGAAGGCACTTTATGGTCTAAAACAAGCCCCTCGGGCTTGGTATGAAGAGCTCAAGTCATTTCTCGTTCAGTCTGGTTTTACAAATTCACTTGCTGAAACGTCTTTATTCACACATCGTCACGGTCGTGATCTGGTCTACATACTTGTCTATGTAGATGATATTGTTGTTACTGGCAGTAGTACAACTCTTATCTCGTCATTTATCTCAGCTCTTGCAGGCCGATTCTCTCTGAAAGATCAAGGCGAGCTGAGCTACTTTTAGGCATCGAAGCAATGCACAACTCGAGTGGTCTCCACTTGATGCAGAGAAAATACATCATTGATCTGATCTTCTCAGCAAGACAAACATGCTGGATGCTAAACCTGTTACTACGCCAATGTCTCCGAACCCGAAGCTAACACTGGCCTCTGGTACGACATTAGATGATCCCCGTGAATACCGATCGGTCATTGGAAGCTTACAATACTTGGCTTTTACACGACCTGACATCGTCTTCACAGTAAACATATTATCTCAATTCATGCACCGGCCTACTGATGAGCACTGGCAAGCTGCAAAACGCATTCTGCGATATTTGGCAGGTACAATGTCTCATGGTATATTGTTTTCGGTCAGATTTTCCGATGACACTACATGCTTATTCCGATGCGGATTGGGCTGGTGATATTGATGACTTTGTATCCACAAATGCCTATATTGTTTACCTTGGAACAACACCCATATCGTGGTCATCTAAGAAGCAGAAAGGAGTGGCTCGTTTCTCCACTGAAGCTGAATACAGGGCAGTTGCAAACACCGCTTCTGAGCTCCGCTGGGTCTGTAGTCTGCTCTCTGAACTTGGTGTTGAGTTACCTTCTTGTCCTGTTATCTATTGTGACAATGTAGGTGCTACGTATCTTTGTACCAATCCTGTATTCCACTCGAGGATGAAGCATATTGCTCTTGATTACCACTTTGTGCGCAGCAACATACAGTCAGGTGCTCTTCGCGTTTCACATGTATCGACCAAAGATCAATTGGCGGATGCTTTAACAAAACCTCTACCTCGATCCAGATTTATTGAACTCAATAGCAAGATTGGTGTCAGACAAGTGACTCCATCTTGAGGAGGCATATTATAGAGATTCCTCACTATCAATCACGATACGAAATCGCTATGATTATGGAATCATTCCTTTGATTTCTCTGTCATTAAGTGTACATAATATTAGCTTTCCCTTAAACGTCTTCTTCCTCATTGTATAAATCTCTATGTACAAAGTCTCCAAAATCAATACATCAATAATACAATTCATTCTGTTTATTATCTCTCTATAAGGGGTAGCATTTTTCATTCTTCGATTTTCAATCACAAGAATGTGATCTTACTCAAGAGTCAAATCAAAATTTTGCATCTTCTAACACGCTTGATGAATATCGTTTAATATGCGCCTCAGAGAGGATGTACAGATCCCCGTCAATTGTTTTTTAGGTGTGTGGTCTAATATTTGTTTATAATATTTTTCATAGCGAAATCAAATTGCAATCGTATGTGAAAATTGATCCAAAAAAATCTATAAATTGAAATTAATCAAAACCAATATAATGATATAGATAAAACTCATTTATTAAACTTCAAAAATTCTAAATTAAAAAAAGAAATATAAGTTATAAATACGACTGTTTAACTTTATGGAGTCTGTGAAAATTGAACAAGTTGTGGAGGAAGACGGAAAGTTTCTTACCGTCTTCATTCTTTTCACATTTCGTCCATGTGAGTTTTAGTTTATTTTAAAAATAATTTAGACTTTTCATACCTATTAAATTTAGACTAAACTTTCTTATAGAATCAAACCACACTTAATGCCTCACCATTTTTGCTTTTCCATGGACCAACAAAATCTTTTGCAAACAAAAATTGTATACTCTTTTAATATAAATATATAATGGTTGAATGTATCAAATTATAATTAATTTTGATAGTGGTGATCATAGAAGGTTTGAGATATATAAATAAAACATCTTCGAAAGAATATATAGAAGAAAAAAAACCGTACGGGAATGAGCTAGTTGTACAAGAAAATAAACGAGACGCACGGTCAGTTTGCGTTTACAACGAGCGAGAGCGGATTATACTTGGCTTGTTTATCGATGCATCACGATCATACACATTACACACTCAATAGCTCTGCTATCGTCAGTATGGACTGGAAGATGGGTATTAGAGCTAAAGACTGGGATGCTGTTGCTAAGAAAGAAAAGATCGAGGCAAGTCTTAGTTTGTAATTCCCAATAAGAACATTACAATATTCTCGAGCAAAGACATGTGGTTGAATATATTGTTTGCATGGTGTGGAGCTTGAGCTTCGAAAATCTACAGAACGTGTAGGTGCAATTAGGGCAGACATTCTCTATCTTAGATTCAGGTTATTTAACTATCATCTCAATTTTGCATATGTGATTTTAATCTAAAACTCCTATCACTCTTTCTTGATACTATAAGACTTATTCTACTCTAATTATAAAACAAATGGCGCAGGGAAGCATCTATGAGGGAAATAAACGAGAAGACTAACAAGAGGGTTGCGCAGCTTAGCTTTATGTCTTTAGGACTTTCAGTTATCGTTTCACTTTTTCAAGTTTTGTATCTCAAAAGAAATAAATAAAGAAAAAGAAGAATGGATACAAAAATATACAAAATTTTAAAATATGGAAAAAGACATGGATTCAATGCAAGATATGTAAAATAAATCCTCAAAATGATAAAAATGATACAATGAAAATTCTAGTATAGTAAGAGTTTTTTTAAATTGAGCTTTGAAATGCTGCCACGTGCCGTGTCTGATGTGTCACCTACACATAAAAAATTATATGTGTACTTCATATTTGTAACACTTAATTCTTTTATCCTTTTATTTTGTTGTTCTTAATTTAATGATAAAGTTATATAGATGAATAACTCCAAAAATTATAATTAACTACATAACTATATAAAAAACAGATGTGATATTATATAAGATATAATAAAGTTTTTTCATAAGGAGACCTGAAAATTTTGGGACGGATTTCCCGTTCCCTCCTATACCGTCCCAAATTTCCGTCCCATTCCCTATCCCGTTTAAAACAATTACCCATTCTAAACCATTTATTATATTTAAACGGGTATGAGAAGGGTACGAGAAGGGAACATGTATTTGATCATATACCTGAATTATCCGTTTAAAAACTTATACATGTTTTTTTAAGAGTGAACTTTGAAATGCTGCCACGTGGCGTGTCTGATGTGTCACCTACATTTTAAGAAAAAAAAACATAAACACGTAAAAAATTATATGTGTACTTCGTAATTGTAACACTTAATTATTTTATCCTTTTATTTTGTTGTTCTTAATTTAATAATAAAGTTATATAGATGAATAACTCCAAAGAAATTATAATTAACTACATAACTATAGAAAAAACAGATGTGATATTATATAAGATATAATAAAGTTTTTTCATCATGAGCCATGAAAATTTTGGGACGGATTTCCCCTTCCCTCCTATACCGTCCCGAATTTTCCGTCCCATTCTCTATCCCGTTTAAAACAATTACCCATTCGAGACCATTTATTATATTTAAACGGATATGGGAAGGGTAGGAGAAGGGAATAGGTATTTGATCGGATACCTAAATTATCCGTTTAAAAATTAAAAACTTAAAAATTCTATATATTTATTTCAAATTATTCTGAAATTTCTAGGACGTTCTTATCAGATTTCCTTTTGTGAATTGTTTTCCAATTCACAAATTTTATGTTTCCGTCCCATAGCCGTAGATTCCTGTCATGAGTCCCAAAATTTTCATGGCTGACATACCTTCATTCTACACATTTACATTTGAAGAAAAAACTGATCAATAAAAGAGAAAAAAAATTCAACTACACTAAATAATTAAATACAATCGACAAAAAAATAATAAAAAACTGCAGTAAAGATTCTACAACAATTTATAAATAGCAAGAACAATACAACTCACTTTTATTACCACACAAAATTCCAATATAATATATACTATATGCATTACACTATCATATAATTTCTTTCATCCAATCAACCGGAAACAAACTCCGCCTCAAAATCACACGTCCACTCTGTAAGAAATAGAAAATCAACTATACAATCCCTTTTAGCACCAATCAAATACTACAAGTAAATACCACTGACTTCAAATATGTGATTAATTTCTACCTTACTTATCATGTATGAATGACACAACATCATGTACATTAACGAGAGTTTAATAAATTTTATTCAGACATCTATACAATCACGTCGCCCACATATCGCATAATGCCTCGAAGTCGTTTTTGAAATTGAAATCGAAATGCATTAAGAAGACTACATGTTGATTGATAATTGGAGACCTAGAGAAAGTACAAACACAACCTACAAAAAAATAATATGGCAATTTTGCTACATGTCTTGATAATTTACAAGGGACAAAAAATATGAACACTTTATTTTGCAGTCACAAATTTCACCCCAAATATATTTCAAATTGGTTATACTACAAAACAACATGTTGTTATCGTCGAAACATGTCCTTTTTTTTGTTGACAAAAGGGTATTCATATTGAAAATGCAGAAATTATAAGGTACATAGCTAAGACTGTGTACCTTATAAGTCATACATTTTGATTGAGAAAACATATATTTGAGACAAACATACGAACAAGGATAGAGAAAATCTTAAGCTCGAAACTTAAGAAGAAGATGAGATGGAATAGATTAGCCAAATTAAACCGCGGCGTTTACCACGCTTTCCTCGGCTTTTAACCGTTGACCATTACAACGTATCTTGTACCTTTTGGGTGTGTTTGACAGGCCTCTCTCGTAAAGTCCTCTGAAACGATGCATACACTTGATCCACATCTTGCAAAGTCTCCAATGAAGGGAATCCTGATGAGACATATGACCAATAGAGATATGAGTTTCTTCGGTAATAAGTGCCTTGCTGCTCGGAATAATGGCGTTTGTTTGAGGCTCAGTTTGGTCACCCATTTCAGTAGTTATGGAAGTAGATCCATTTGTCATGACAAATGGAGAGTTGGAGGTGTAGGCAGCTTCAACAAGGTTAGCTGCCTTAATAGTTGGAGAAGCGGTTTTAATGATGTTTGATACAGAGGCTGAAGCAAGCTCCAGAGAATCATGAACAGGGATGGCTACATCTGCAAATATAGGCACACCAATGATAGGTTCCACGGTTTCAGAGCTTATTACGACCGCATCTAGAGCTGAAGCAACATTATCAGTAATAACATCATCACGAGACATAGTAACGACGTTGGATTGGGGCTCTAGAAGACATCTCGCCACCTTATGGCCTAGCTGCCCACATCTTTCACATTTAGAAGGAATCCAAGCATATTCGACATCTACCACATAGACAATACCTTTCTTGTCCCTAGCCGCAATCATATGGGGAAAACCTTTATCTAATTCAACCTCAACCAAAAGCTTAGCTTCTCCCATCATAGTCGGGTCTAGCCTAGGTTTATCACTGAGAACGGGCTCGCCTAGCCCTGAAGCTACCCAGCTAAACCCCATATGAGAATATAGACGGCTTGGAATATTCTTTAGAGCAACCTAGACAGGAACTGAAGGGATTTCAGGCATAGCTAAGGCTGTTTCTGAAGTCCAAGGGGCAACAAACAATAAGCATTCATCAATATGCCATAAACCGCGTTGAAGAACCCAAACTCTAGTGGAAGCATCAGGAATATGAATTAGATAAGATGATTCACCTAACTTACGAGAAAAAATCTTACACTTTTTACCCCATATCCGATTTGCAACAGCATTAACGAGACCTTCCGAAGGAGTCTTGCAACGGAAGAACTGACCAATCACGTACTCTTTTTGATTTTTGAGTCCGTGCAACAGAACATGGTTTGGAATTTCTATCATAGGCGTACCATCCTCCAGATAGGTCGGAGATGTGGCACGGTGAAGATTTCGAAGTTTTGGGTTCATCTTCGCAGCCCAAGGAAACCGAAGCTGTTCATATTTCTTAAGAGCAGGTGGAGGGATGCCTTTGTCCGGTTGTGGAGGAGGAAGTGGAGAATCCACCTCTGGAACAATCTTGAGCGGCTTCCCCCATGCTCCAAGAGATGGAACCAAAGGCGTTTCATCGGTACTGTCATTGTTATCGGCAGAGAAAACCACCGCAGGGAGCACCGCCGGCGGAGCTTCCGCAGCAACAGGGGGTGACAAAATTGACGCAGACATGGAGAGGTGAGAATTTGTCGGAGCAGATGAAAGATGATTTGGATCTGGTTCAAGCGAATTCATTGTAGCGAGTGGAAAACGTGATCGTGAGGTGAGATTACTCGCCGTAGGGAAGCTTGATTGGAGCAGCCGGCGACGAAATCACAGATGCGAGATCGTCGATTAGAATCGGAGACGGAGAGTTAGGTTTTAGCCTTTGTCGAGAGAGAAATTTGGGGGCTCGTGGGCGCGTAAATAATTTGATATTTTGAAACCATTGTACATAGTTTTAAGTTCTAAGTTCTAACTGATTGCGCCATTTATCTATTTATTTTTCAGTCTTTTTACTCTTTATAATTTTTGTTTTCATTTTCATGAAACAATAATTATTTTTAATTCAAGTTTAAAAAATACTTAGCTTACTCATTTTAATAGTGGTGAAACGTGTTATAAAATGGGTGAATTTTAAAAATAACTAATAAATTGTTTATTTAAATTAAAAGTTAATACTATATTATTTTCTTTTTATAATAAATAATGTAATATAGATTAACCTAAAATCTTTGACAGACTCTTTATTTATACTTATCTAAAATCAAAAACAATATTTCTTTCAAAAATAAAATAAAAACCAAAACAACATCAAAAGTATTATTGCGTCATTATTAAATAGAAATCTATATTGTAATATAGTAAGGTTTTTTTTCTACGGACGTCTTCGAAATGCTAACATGTGTCACTCCATAATCTGTCATCTGTCACCTACCACTACAACAAAAATATCATTTTACATCAATTAAATAGTATTAAAAAATTAATTTATACTAATATTGTTCTATCAAGTACTACAAGCAAATAACTCCGACTTCAAATATGTGATTAACTTTTACCTTACTTATCATGTATGAATGACACAACATCATGTACATTAACGAGAGTTTAATAAATTTTATTCAGACATCTATACTATCACGTCGCCCACATATCGCACAATGCCTTGAAGTCGTTTTTGAAATTGAAATCCAAATGCATTAAAGACTACATATTGATTTAGTAATTGGAGACCTAGAGAAAGCACAAACACAACATACACAAAAATAATATGGCAATTTTGCTATATGTCTTGATAATTTATAAGCAGTGGTGGTCACAGAAAATAAATTTACCAGTGTCATAATATAGTAAATTATCAAAAATAAAATTAAAGTATAAAAATATGCATTATGTGAGAATTGAACTTGGGTCTAGGGGGACAATTATGTAGACTTTAACCAAATTCGCCCAAGTATTTTATGTATATAAAGCATACAAATCTTAAATGTATAATTTAACCCGGTTCAAATGACACTCCTTCCTCTCACGTGGGTCCGCCTCTGCTTGTAAGGGCCGAAAAATATGAAAATTTTATTTTGCAGTCACAAATTTCACCCATTCCCTCCTATACCGTCCCGAATTTTTCGTCACATTCCCTATCCCGTTTAAAACAATTACCTATTCGAGACCATTTATTATATTTAAACGGATATGAGAAGGGTACGAGAAGAGAATGGATATTTGATCGGATACCTAAATTATCCGTTTAAAAATTAAAAACTTTAAAATTCTATATATTTTTTTCAAATTATTCTGAAATTTCTCGGGACGTTCTTATCAGATTTCCTTTAGTGAATTGTTTTCCAATTCACAAATTTTCTGTTACCATCCCATAGCCGTAGATTTCCATCGTGAGTCCCAAAATTTTCAGGGTTGACATACATTCATTCTACACATTTACATTTGAAGGAAAAACTGATCAACAAAAGAGAATAAAAAATTCAACTACACTAAATAATTAAGTACAATCCACAAAAAAATAAAAAATAAAAAACTGAAATAGACATTATACAACAATTTATAAATAGTAAGAACAATACAAAAATCTACAAACACAACTCACTTTTATCACCACACAAAATTTCAATAGAATATATACTATATGCATTACACTAGCATATAATTTCTTTCATCCAATCAACCGGAAACAAACTCCGTCTCAAAATCACACGTCCACTCCGTCAAAAATAGAACATCAACTATACAATCCCTTTTAGCACCGATCAAATACTACAAGCAAATAACTGTACCTTCAAAAATATGATTAACTTCTACCTCACTTATCATGGCATGGATGACATAACATCAAGTACATTAACCGAAAATTTAATAAACTTTATTCAGACATCTATACTATCACGTCGACCACATAAAAAACAATGCCTCGAAGTCTCTTTTGAAATTAAAGATTTCAACCAAAATGCATCAACAAAATTATATGTTGATTTTGTAATTAGAGATTAGAGAGAACACAAATACAAACTACTCAAAAAGAATATGACAATTGTGATATGTGTCTTGATACCCAAGAAGAATATGACAATTGTGATATGTGTCTTGATAATCTGCAAGGACCGAAAAATATCTTAACACTTTATTTTGCAATCACAAATGTATTCTAGATTGGTTATACTACAAAACAACGTGTCCTTAATTGTTGTCGAAAAAAATAATTTGATATTTTATATGCTTACAATGAATTAAAAAAAAAATTCTCTTTCACTATAGATATTTTTATTTCATCAATCTTTCAATACAAAATTATAAAACTACACTATATTCACAAATTATAAATTAATATTTATCCACAAAATTTTACTAACAAATATTATAAAATAAACGATAAAATTAAAACATTTAAATTATCACAAATCCGCGTAACGCGCGGACCTTCTCATAGTTCTTGTATATCCAAATGTAGGACATCTACTCTTTTGTATACAAGAGCAAGTTTTATTTAATTTTCAAAATCCTTAGGATGAGTGAATCGGTTGTTAAAATATTTAATTTCAACTTAGCAAATCTCTCATGTATTTTTCTTGTTTTTGAGTTTGACATATTAATGTACGGTACTTTATTGGGATGAATTCTCTAACCTCAGTCATTTGTCATTAGTAGAAGTTTGATTAAGAAAGAAAAATCATATTATGTTGTGTTTTAGTTTTAGTTTTTTTTTTTCCGTATGTGAAACTATTTTATTACAAATTATGATAATAATTGTAAAGATATTTTTCAACGACAATTTATATGTTTCACTAAAGATTCACGATAGTATCCACGACAAATAGATTCTGTTTGCACCATGTTTGAGACTTCGTGTAACTTTGTTTTCATTAATCTGTATAAATTGCATCATATAAGAATTGAACTCCAAATCTTTTGGCGTAAAAATATTAATTAACATTTGAACAAACCACTTGATGTTTTAGTTAAGTTAAGTTTTTTTTTCCTAATTCTTTTAATATTTTTTAGTGTTTCGAATTTTTACCATTTTTTGGTCAACGTTTCTATTTTTTTTTTACCATTTGTGCATTTATACATCAGATAAAGGGGTAGATAAACATTCCACAATATAGACGTTAATGGGAAATTTTGAAACGACTTTGTTTGGATCGATGAAGAAAACATGATATATAGGCCGAAACATACTCTTCCTTATTCAAATTTTCATGACCGTTGTGATCGTGATCTTCTCTTCATTCTCTGAAAAGAAGGAACCGAGAAAAAACCCTAATCCTATCCAGATTCCGTTCATCTCTCTCTCTCTCTCGCTCGCTCTCTATTTCTCTGACTCAATTTGCATTTATCATCGAAGCAAAAAAACGATTCTGGCGGAGGAATCGATCGGTTGATGACGACGATTGAGGAGACCTATCAGTTCTCTGCGTTCGATTTCATCATCTGACTCGCCGATCAGAACACTGAATTGAATCGGCGTTGCAAGCCGCATGAGTTTCTTCGCTCTTTTTTAGTTTCTCATCGTTTCATTTCTTTTTGTGGTGTTTGAGTTTTAGATCGCAACGAAACGAAATGCGGAATCGCGAGTCCGATTTGATCTTAATTTCGTTTGCGACGAAGAGAGAGAGCATTGGTTAATTAATTTGGGTTACTGAATTGCGATTCTGTTTTTTATCTCAATTTTGTTGTGTAGAAGAAAGAAGATTTGGCGAATTAGTGTTATATGATTTATGTTCTCAGAAACGAAATTAGGAATTGTGTTGCTCGATTTAAAAACAGAGGTGAATCTTTTTTCAAAACTTGAATTGGAGTTTATATAATGCAAGCTTTGGTGTCCATATACAGATTTAGATGAAGCTTCAGTGTCGTATTGTTTAGTTCTGTGCGTAAGCTTCTCTGTCTCTGAACATGTTTTTGGATTGCAGGTGATGGAGCTGTTTTGCTTACATATGGTGTGTTTTGGTTCATTATCACATCCAAAGGTTTCGATCTTGATTTTGTAAGTTGTCTCTGATTTGCTTAAATTTGACCAAACGTTCGTTTATACTGCAGATCATTGTGATTATACACTGTCAATGTTGTTTTCTTTCTTGGAGAAACTTTCATGAACTCTCTCTGGTTAGTTTGTATGCTTAGTCAACATAAAAACATGATGATGATGATGACTTTGTCGATTCCCATTGTTCAGGATTGCCTACTTTGTGTTATTCGTATTATTCCAATAGATTGTTCATGCTTGTCTCTCTTCAAATTCAAAGTTGAATTGAACTTTTTTTCATTTTCTTTTACGTGCAGCTTCAGTTCCTAAAATGAAAGTAAAGAGATCATTCAAGGTAGAGATCATGTGCAACCTCAATGAAGAAGAAGAAGAGAAACCGCTCAAGGTTTTTGTTTCACTCAACAATCCATCTACTACAAGTTATTTCGATAATCTTCTGATTATGCTCAGCTTGCAGCTTTAAAGAGCCTTTAGAACCAGTAGCTGCAGCTGTTTTATGAGGCCAAGAACGAGAAAAACTTAGCCTTACGGAAGCAAGCACATTTAACGAACCTCTGATAATCGTTTTATGTGTGTGTTGATGGCTCACTACAGGGAAACAGAGTGTTGAAAACATAGCTCTCACTCCCAACCTGATGGTGGAAAAATCCAGGAAAGCTTCACTCCATATCTTGATTTTCAATAAGTTTTTAGTAGATCAGTAATAGATCATGAAGAGTGTGTCATTCATGTGAATAAGAAGGTAATGCAAAAAAAAAAACAAAAAACTGAACAAAAGCAATGTGTTTCATATTTGAAGCAGCTTTTGGTAGCACCACAAAGAAAGTATACTACATCTGCCAGAGTTTCAGGTAGACACGCCAGAGCAGAGAGTACAGACATCATAGCTGAATGAATATGTTATTTGGGTTCTAAAATGAGCTCTCTTCTCACCACTGTTGCAGGGATTTCTTCTTGAAACAATGGCGAGGACCAGCACGCAGTGACTCTCTAGCCGTCGTCTTGATCGAATTCGCCACGAAAGGACAAGGCCGTGGTGAGACATTTCTTCACTTTACATCTTTTTAACCCTTTTAATTAACAACGATTTCATACTCACTATCTCCTTTCTTTTCTTTGATATGGTTTTGACTTGATTATTATTATGCGTTTGATCGAAACATTTGTTTTACCAATTCCATCTGTAGGTGAATTAGAATTTTGCCAGAATTTGGAATGGTCCAGGTTTTCTCATTTGCCAGAATCCGATTGAGGTAAGTTTGACTCTAATCTATAGGTATAAACCGTCATTGATAAAAACTTAAGATTGATGAATGAACTAATTAGTGAAACTTGACTCTGTTGCATAGTTGTGAAATCAATCCGCACATGAAATCATGTCAGTTTCTAATTGATCGTTAGAGATGCCATGTTCCGTTTGTTTTCACATCATAATGTCAAACAGTCAATTTCTAACTAATTTGACAAATATAATCTTTTTGTCCTCCCACCTAATCACGATCTGAACCTCTTAGAGTAAAATTTAGATTGTTGTAAATGTGTCTGAATTGTATAGATATATACGATCCAACCGCCATGGATGAAAACTTTAGATTGCTGAATGAATTAAGTAGTGAAGCTTGACTGTGTTGCATAGTTGTAAAATCAATCCGAACATGGAATTCTGTCAGTTTTTGATTGATCGTTAGAGATAATATTTTCCGTTTGTTTCACACCGTAATGCAAAACAGTCAATTTTTAATTAATTAGGCAAATTGAAACTTTTTGTTCTCCCACCTAACCACAATTCCAACTTCTTAGAGTAACATTTAGATTATCGTAAATGTGTTTGAATTATATATACGATCCAACCGTCACAGATGAAAACTTTAGATTGGTGAATGAATTAATTAGTAAAGTTTGACTGTGTTGCATAGTTGTGAAATCAATCCGAACATGAAATCCTGTCAGTTTCTGATTGATCGTTAGAGATGATATGTTCCGTTTGTTTCACATCATAATGCAAAACAGTCAATCTCTAATTAATTTGGCAAATAGAATATTTTTGTTCTTCCACCTAACCACGATCCGAACCTTTTAGAGTAAAATTTAGATTGTCGTAAATGTGTTTGAATTGTATAGATATACCGTCATAAATAAAAACTTTAGATTGCTGAATGAATTAATTAGTGAATCTTGACTGTGTTGCATAGTTGAGAAATCAATCAGAACATAGAATCCTATCAGTCTCTGATTGATCGTTAGAGATGTCATGTTCCGTTTGTTTGCATATCATAATAAAAAACCAGTCGATTTCTAATTAATTTGGCAAATAGAACATTTTTGTCCTCCTGGTTTAAACCCAAACCTCTTAGGGCAAAATTTTGATTGTTGTAGATGTGTTTTAATTGTATAGATATATACGATCGAACCATCAGAGATGAAAACTTTAGATTGATGAATGAATTAAGGGAAACAACAATGGATGACATTAAATAACATGATATTTAAGTTTGAGCAGCCGTCAGTTTCTCTTTCCTATGGTATAATTATTAAAATCTATTGTGTCCTTACCTTTTTTAATTAATTACACAAATGAGATTTCTCTCTCTTCTTGATAAAGCCGGTGAAGAAAGAAGAACTTAAAAGAAAAAAAAAGGAGAAATAGAAAGAAGATAAAGGAGAAGAAGAAAATTGGTTAAAAAAAATGTTGATGACGGCGATGGTGATGGTGATGGCGGCGATGCACAGGATGGCGGTGAGGGTGGTGACAACGATGACGACGGTGACGGGTACCGACGGCGGCGATGGTGGAGACGCTGGTTCTGGTGATGATGTTGATGACAACAAAGGGATAAGAAGAAGAATGATAAAGGTAACTAATAACAAGCTCGCTAAGTGGTTTATCAGTTTAATTTTGCATAAAATTATTAAGGTAACTTAGTTAGCTAATCAATAACTTATGATAACTAGATAAACACGATAATTTTCTATGGATAATTATTAATATGTATGAATGATAACTGATTTAACATGTATGTATGATATGGTAATTAAGTTAACAAGATAATTTTCTATGAATAACTGGTTTAACATATAATTTATAGGGATAACTGGTTTAACATGTATGATGTATAACTGATTTAACATGTTTTACGCTAACTTGTTTAACATGTTAAATACATAATTATAGTGTAAATGTGCATTTTTAACTTTCGATGAATTGTGTTTTCAGGTTGTGAACAGTGTTAACGGCGAATAATAAATAGTGTTGTCAGAAATTTACGCTACCAACACAGTTTGCATGCCAATGAAATTTTAAGTAATTATGTCAAATGGGTAAAGGTTTTTATGGATTAAAATTAGTTTATCTTTCCTACTTACCTAATTTTGATTTATCTTTTTCCATCTATCTAATTAACGGGTCAACCATTGATATACACTAAAATAACCCATGAATTAATTAGTGAAGCTTGACTATGTTGCATAATTGTGAAAAAATGGAATTTTGTCAGTTTCTGGTTGATCGTTAGAGATGCCAAGTTTTGTTTGTTTTCACATCATAATGTAAAATGACAAGTTTCTAATTAATTTGACAAATAGAACTTTTTTGTCCTCCACATAACTATGACCCGAACCTCTTAGAGTATAATTTTATATTGTCGTAGATATATTTGAATTGTATAGATATATGATACAATCGACTTCGATGAAAGATTTAGATTGTCGATTCAATTAATGAAAATTGATGGTTTTCCATAGTTATGAAAACAACCCTAACATGTATGACTTATCGTTATGTCACTTTTTTTTTTGTAAGAACTTATCGTTATGTCATGAATGGTTTATTTTTACATCATAATATAAAACAGTCAGTTTCTAATTAATTTGACAAATAGAACATTTTTGTCCTCCCTCCTAACCACGACTCGAACCTCAGTTAAAAAATTTGAATGTCCTAAATGTATTTGAATTTTATAGATATATATGATCCAATGAACTTAGACAAAAACTTTTGAACACTGAATTAATCAATGAAACTTGTTAGAGGTGTCATTGTATTACATGTTTGCGAACTATGTGATTTCAAGTTATAAAAAATAAAGGTTACAAAAAGCATGACGAAAGAAAACCACAAAGATTATCTTGCGCATGCCGTTTGTTCGGAAGCATTTTACGTGATGTCTTAGGAGGGTGTGAGTTCTTCGATGTCGGATGAACTCCAGATGTACGTCCGTCCTCAGAGGGGGATGAGAAGTATTCGACAGGGGCGTCTGACCTCCGGGCGTAGGTACCTGATTCTGGATGAGCAATAGACGTCAAAAGGCCTAAGAAAGGAAAAGATTTGGGTTTTCCTCCCTAAAGTTCTCTGATGCTTAAGTCATACGTATTTTACTGAGAACGTATAATCGAAAGGTGTTTGAGAAGATTTTGTGAGGAGTCTCGTCCGTAGATCGGGACTTCTATCTGTTGTTTTGTGTGCATTTATTGAGTGTTGATCGTATTATTCACGAGTGGGTTGGAACTCTCTCGTACCGATAGATGGTTCACCGAAAAAAGTTACTAACCTAGATGGATGTTCTCGGTCGGATACTGGCAAGGAAGTGGAGTCGTCGTGCGAAAGGGGAATCATGGTTGGGCTCGCCGACTGATGGGATCGACTATCATGGTGTTATAATCGGTTGTATGTGACTTCCAGAAGTTTAAAAGTGGTAAGGGGTCAGCTTCGAACTACGTATCACCTAATCCTTCCTCTTCCTCATCTCTCGATCCTATCTCTGGTTCAACTTTACCCTCTAATTATATCAATCCACTCATCTTCCTCATTGGCTTCTTAATTTGATCTAGTTGTCTCATCCTTCCTCGGAACCGATGAGGCTCTTTTCATTTACTCTGCTGGATTCATCTTACCCTTACGGCGTTGGTCAGATCCGGCGTGTAGTTTACGGTTAGGTACTCTGTTTGGTGGACCTTTTGGTTACATGACTCTCAGAGATTGGTTCCTGCAAAACCGGTTCCAACATCGTTATATATATATTTATTTTTTGTTATTATAAAATACTAACCCATCACACTCACACATTAAAGAAGAAGAAAAAAATAACAACAACAATCTATACTATTATTTGAGCAGTGATTTGAGCTGAGATTCAAAGTTGAAAACTGAATTACCCTTATGCCCTTAATGAATACAAAGTCTTAGGTGTATAATTTCGTAATTTAGCTAATATATGTGTTTTTAGAATTTAATAATTAGAAAAGGAAAATAAAAATATTCAGGTAACTCTAATTATTTTGCAGCCAAACCTAATTGACTAACGCTGCCGCCGCTTAATGTAAATTAGAAAAACCCTAATCTCTAAATAAAACCGTAGATTTTCTAGAAACTATATATACCAAACCTGCGATATTATTCTTCTAAGCGTTTTTTTTTTTCCTTCGTCTAGGTTATAGTTTTATGTTGCTTTGGATTGCTTTCATTTCTTTCATGTTGATCATGACTCTCTCCTTTTCATGTCTAAGCGTTTTTTTTCTTCGTCTAGGTTATAGTTTTATGTTGCTTTGGATTGCTTTCGTTTCTTTCATGTTGATCATGACTCTTTCCCTTTCATGTTTAAAGGTGTTCGTGAAGATTAAAATTACTATTGGCCGGAATTGCTTGCGTGAATAAAGGCAGTATCAGCAAAAACAAAGATCGGTTAATTTTGGTATGTGCACGCTAATCTTTGAATCTCCAAATACGTTTGATCGGCACATTGCTATTATTGTTTTATGCATCTTCGGTTACTTCGTTTGTTATTTAACTGTGCTTCAATTTTGTTGTGGCAGGTTTGTAAGAGTCGAATCCAATCAATAGGTAACCCTAAATCATTATTTTTTCTCTTCTGGTAACATCTTTCGTTTTGTATGCTCTTTATTTTTAGCGTTGAAGCTTTTTGTATTGTCCTTTGTATGATCATATTTGCTTTGTTACATGTGTTTTTGCTCTTTATATTTGATAGTTCTGTGTTTGTTTACTCGCGTATTCTCTGATCTAAAAACCTTTTTGCAGGCTGCATAATGGGATATCAGATTTATTAAATCAACATAGTGAAGATCCTTTGAGAGGGACCTTGAAAGCACGACCAAGATAATGTTGAGAGACAACTTCGGGTTCCTTCTTTTTATTTTTTGATGATTTGTTTACTTATGTTGTTAATCTAATGGATAACGAATCGGTTTCTAAATTTGATGAGTTGAATCTACACGTGAATTGTGTCCATCATTAAACGTAGGATTTTTTTTTTTTTTTGGGGGTAAATAGTTTAATTCTCTTTCTTCTTTTTACTTTTTTAATGAGCTGATCTAATAGGTATTGGATCGGTTTATAAATTTGAGGAGCTGAAGCTACGCAAATTATGTTCATCATTTAAAGGTAGTCATTTAATTTGTTTCTGGTATATATAGTTTACTTCGATTTTTTTTCTTTTTTTTTTTTTACTTTTTCTATGATTTGTTTAGTTATGGTTTTCATCCAATAGATGGTCAGTTTTAATTTGAGGAGTGGAAGCTATGTTAGTTATGTTAATCATTTAGAGATAGGTTGTATGCACTATAAGTCAACTAATGTTTCAGAATTTGATACACAAATAAAAAAAGGTCCAGGTCCATTTGTTTGGGATTTCGTAACCAAGACATGGAAACCACGCCACATGTGTTCTCGGGTATAGCGGTGAAGAATAGATTGTTTTTACTGAATTCTAAATAACAATTATTTTTCTTTTGAAAATTTTGGTGACTTTGTAGTTGGATTTTGTTAAAAGGCATGTGGTTTTGAAGATGAAGAATCAAATGATGTTTATGAATCTGAGAGCAGTATTGATGATGGAGACTGTTCTAGCAGTGACCAGACCTCGAAAAACAATGAGGAATGTGATGAACATATAGTGATGATGAGACCGATTCTAATGAAGATATGGACATAATGAGCATGGAGACGACGATGATGGAAGTAGTGAATCAGAATATCGTAAACGATTATCAAACGAACGTTAGCCATAAAAGATCAAAAGTAAAAGATCAAAAGGTATGTTTCTTTTGATATGTTTCCCTCATCGAGCTAAAACATCAATAGGTATATGCAGATCATTATCCATAATAACTTCAGTCTTATTAGTTTTTAATGATTTGGTTTTTAAATTTTATGCGATAAGAAAAGGTATTCTGAGGGTGATGAGGACACAGCCACAATGTGTTTCGCCGTGATCTAAAACCGGAGAGCCTTCTTCTGGATAAGGATAAAGGAATCCTAATTATCGCTGATTTGGGTCTTGGTCGTGCTTTTAAGGTCCCTGTCAAGTCTTACACTCACAAGATAGTTACTCTCTTCTTGGCTCTACTCATTACTCGACTACTGCTGTTGACATTTAGTCGGTAGGATGCATCTTTGGTTAGTCTCCCCACTTACTTTAAAATGTGTCTTTGTTCTACTATGTGTCTTATTGCTGTTTCTTACTATTTGAATTTCATTTCATTGATAGTTTTGATGCCAGTGTATGTGTATCAATGACTGATACAAGAACCAGTGTAAAAGAATGCAGTTCCCATGAACTGATTTACGATTATATTGCCAATCTAATATATATACTGTATATATATATATATATATATATATATTTTGAACAAATATATACTGCATTTTTGATCATAGTTGTTTTGGTTTCTGCATATTGTTAGGAACATCAACAGAGCAGAAATGTCCGGCTGTAATGGCTCTTCGCGTTTGTCATGTGTATCCATAGTAGGAGCCGCCAAGAGGTATCACATGCTCTTCCATTTCAAGAGGAGTCAGGCTCTGGTATCTGTGACGAAGTAGCTGGAAGGAAGCAATTATAGATTTCACGCTTCTGTGACAGAGCGTTGTTCATGAGAACGGTTTACTCAAAGTAACACAGTATTTTTTTTTTTGAGGAATATCAAGGAGTTATTAAAGTTACTCGAGGAAGCATTGGCCAAGAAACATCCAAAAGAAGATAACGGTGCTCTCAGTGAGAGCGAAAAAGACTATGATTTGATTCCAAAGGTGGTTGAGTTTTGTAAGGAGAATGGTCATAAAAGTGCATAAGAGAAGTCTTTAGTCATAGAAGCGCAGAAGAGAAGTCTTCTAAAGTAGAAACCCTGGACGGCATGAACGTGAGACTTGAGGACAGAGAAAAGCAAGAAGATTCTCCAGATGGTAATGATGATGATACAATTGAAGTTGAATTTAAAATGTGGGAAAGTTCAGATTGAGAAGAAAGAAGCTTTCCTCAAGAGAAAACCAGAGGAAAGAGTATCCAACATGATACACAAGAAGAACTTGCCAACCCAAAAAATATGTGGTAAAACAGAGAAACGTGAACGTTGGACCCGTCACAGCTATGTTTCCGTCCAAGAAAAAAGAAGAGCATCTGAAGAAGCCAGAGAAAAAGGTGAGCAAAGTGTTCGGAGAGCAGGGGACCATTTACGTCGATTAAGACTTTCGTACAGTTCTTCTTGTGGCTTTCCTCTATTCCAAGTGGAAGAAATTAGTAATGCAAGAAATGAGTAATTCAATTTTCTTAGTATGGTTAAAATGAGTTCATTATTTGTATACAAAAAGAAACAAGAAATTCTAACTTAATCGAGCTAAAATACTAATCTAAAGCCTATATGAATTTGAAAATTAAAGATATACCCGATTAAAACTCGAATCCGAACAGAAGTCATAACCATACTAAATGTACTATTATTTATAACCCAAAAACACTTCAAACCTCAAAAACTAAACCGAAATGGATCAACAACCGAATTAAACACTTTTAGATCGGATCTTTAGCCAAAAAAAAAAATTTCAAAAATTTGTTCAATATTTTGAAATAGTTAAGGATATTCACACATATCAATCACAGTATACTATATATATATTAGTTGTGGAACTGGAGAAGAAACCAGGACAAGGGTGCAAAGAGTGGAAGGGAAAGAGAGTCTGATGAGTTTACGGGTTTCAATAGAAGAGGGACTCGCAATCAAGTTGATTCTTTTAGGGATATTTGGTGTGATGATAGAGAAAGTGGATTGAGTGTTCGGATTCAAGGCAAGAGTAGTTAGGACAAATAATCATATATTAATGTGTTTTGTTATTCTTTGTGTTTTCTGGAATTTTATAAAATTAAAAATTTCCTTTTTTATTGTATCAAAAGTGTATATCCTGATTTAAATTAATATGAAAATGATAATTTACATAAATGATTAATTTGTATCGATGTTTATCAGGTGACCAAAACAAAAAAGGTTTCCAATAATCAAAAAATAATATTTGGACTAACCCTAAATCTGTTTTTAGGTTTAGTTTAGTTCACGCATTATATTTTATAAATTTATATATATACATATATATATATATGTGTGATTTTCATACGATAGTTCTTGATTTCTCTATTGTTATTTGTTTGTTTTGCTGTGATTTTTTATTGTTAATTATGAGTGATTTTGGTTCTAACCTCGATGTTTTATCTTACTTTTTTGAAACTCGCCGATACCGAAGTCCTAAAACGCTGCAGGCTCACACATGGCTGGGTTCTCTACTGGAATGGCACACGTGTCCTTGGATTATTGCAATATCACGAGTCATAGGTCAGTAAAATTGATTACACTTGACATGACGAAACACTATGTCCATGTCCTAATGTTTGTACAAAAGCTTTTGTGCTTTTTAAGAATAACTTAAGCGAAAGCGCAACGGAAGAATAACATAGGACGAAGAAGAAAAACGAAGAAGGAGGAGAGGAAGCCTACTGACTTCCATCGCAAGTAACAACCTTAGAAGATTTATTCAATTATTTACATACATATATGTGGGTATGTTCATGATTTCTTTGCAAGTAATTTTCCAATTCTGTGGCACTGGTGAATATGTATGCACATATACTAATTATTTTAAGTTGCATGTCTTGGCTATGGTGGTTCATGAGGAAGAGAAGCTCGGTCACTGTAATCCTCTCAGTTTCCCTATCGTAAGCATCTCTTTTTAGTGTCTTTTTTTGTTCTTTAAACGTGTATTTTAGAAATTACCTAAAATTCGTCAAACAATTTGTAAAGACTTTAGAGAGTTTAGTGCTAACAAGATTTGTGACGATGAGTCTGAATCTTAAGATCTTTTGTTTTTGTGTGTGTTAATTACAATGTGGTATATAATGTCTTTTACATCTACTAAAATGTATAGAATTATTTCGACCGAATGTGTACTTTAATTAAATTCGTTGTTTTCTTGGTCTATTGTGAAGAAAGAAAACCATAATAAGTAGAAGGAATAAGAAAAAAGAAGATACAAGTTTAAAGAGATAACCAGATCTATGAAAAAAAGAAAAACCGGAAGAGAAAGACGAAGACAAATCGAATGAGAAAGAACAAGAAGTTGGAGAAGACACATGCAATAAAGAAAAAATAGAAGTCAAAGACGATTAATAAGAAGAAGAAAAAAGAAATTAAAGACGATTAAGACAAGCAAGAGCAATATTTTACGGTATTATTGTTTTAAAAATCGTTTGAATTAAAAGTAACACATATAATATAACATTATATATATATATATATATGATAGTCAACATAGTAAATTTATGTTTGATGCGGTTTTGTTTTCAAAATTAGTTGATTTGCAATTTAAATAAGTTCTTTTTAGTAACTAAGCCATATTCTATAAGGCAATTTTGCATATAAAAGATTCATTACAAGAAACAAGTGTGAAAACATAGAATTAAAAACTGATGTGGAGCTGTTAAAAATGCATTACGAAAACATAGATTTATAAGTTTTTGAGAAAATCGTTATGAAAAAACTATCATATAATATTAATAAATTTACTATAAAGACATAACTGTATTCGTTTTATTTATAAAGACATAACTGTATTCGTTTTATGTATATTGTATTTCCAAAATATATTAAATAATATTTTTTGAACTTTTATACCTAGCTGTCATACTTTGGTGGATTAATAGCAATAGAATAAAGATAAGCAAAAATAAAAAGGAAAAACTTACACTGTTCGAAAAGGTAGCAAGAAGTTAATAACATTAAATGTGGAAAAATATAAACTATACAATTTATTTAAAATTTGGTTTTTGCATTGTCACATTTATATACCAGTAATTTTATGTTAATTAATGTTTATAGTAGAATAAAAATAAAATAAAGTTAATGTTGAATTCTTGATGTATAGAAGTTTTTATGTTAACCTATGAAATATGTTAAGGGCTTTCTAACCATTTCATTTTTCTAACGCTTTACGACCACTTTAACGTATTAGACCTGATTTAAATTTTCCAATAAATCAAAAGATTCAATTATTTTCGTTTACTATTAACATGTCAAAGTAATGCCGCTGGAGTAATGCTCATCCTTTGGATCCCAACAAAAATACCTTGGTAACAACAAACATGATATATATTTGCAAAATCATAATGGCATTAACTCCTTCTATTTAATTAATCTTTTTAGTTAGTTGATTGTGTGGAAACAGTTTAAAATGATTTGTTTCAAATAGATCGAGTACGAGTGGAACAATCATGCAAAATCTCGCAACCCATATATTGTACTGTAAAGACCATGATACTTTTTGTTAAGTTGACATTGCTACATTGGTTATCCTAATATAAGGTGAGGGTGGAAAAATACATAATCATTTAAGATGTGTTATGTTTCACGTGATTAATTTGCTCTGATATTATTGTCTAATCATTTTTGAGATTTTGGATACTGTAATTGCAGACAAGATTTATGTTTGTTGCGGTTTTGTTTTCAATATTAGTTGATATGCAATTTAAATAAGTTGTTTTGTGTCTGTACTTAGAAGAACGATAAGAATCGGTTAGAAGGAGAGACACTTACAGCAAAATTTGAGATAGAGAACCGGCGAGCGAGAGATATAAAATATTTTTTTAGAATGAGAGAACTTTTGTAATTACAATGAAAACTTAATTATAAACATTTTTTACAAATTTTTTATGAATTAAAAATTTATGGTAAAATAATAATCAAAATTTCAATTGATTTAGTAAAAGTTTTGAAATAAAATCAATTAAAATATTTTTATAATTATAAATATAGCATTTAATATATTATAAATAGCATAATAGATAACTTTTCATGTTCATTCACCAAATAATAAAATTATTATTTTAACACTATAAACAAAGAAGAATACGAATGAAAGAAAAATAAAAACTAGGAGAAAAATACAATGTAAGATCAAAAGAATAAGAAAATGAAGAATTTGGAGAAAAAGAAGAATAATCTGAAGACAGAAGAAGAAGGAGAAAAACGAAAGAATAAGACAAAAGACGAAAGAAGAAATATGAAAAAGAAAGAAGAAAGAAGAAAAAGTGAGAAGAAAAAATGAAGAAAGGAAAAAAGTCACTAAGAAAGAAGAAACAAGAATAGAAACACATAAAATGAATAAACAAAAAGAAAAAAAAAGAAGGAGAAAAAGAACTTAGTGAACAAGAAAAAAGAAGACGTAATAAGAGAAAACACCAAGAAAGAAGAAAGAAGAAAGAAGAAAAACGAAATCTTATCACATGATGTGTATTGGATAAATAACACATATGCAGAAAACGTGATGCGGAGAATAACAAATAAAAAAAATTGGAGGAAAAGAAGACAAACAACATAGCAACAAAATTAGTTGATTTTAATCGATTATTTTATGTGAAGAATATGATTATGGGTGTTTGATGCATTTTTATTTTTAGTATAATAAGGATGTTTTGACTCATTAAACAAAGTTTGTAATCTTGATATATATATATATATATATAGGTCGTGTTTTTTGTGTGACTTCCTGTTCAGATAAATCAAAAATACTTTTAGATCATTATTCTGTAACTCAATCTAATTTTGGTGTCCATTATGTTCACGTATATTTTAGAATAATTTTTAAACTACAAAGAGAGACACATATAACAACCAAAAGAGGAAGAACTCTGAGAAAATAGAAATGGAACATGAAAGAAACGGATTAAAAGAATAAAAAAAAAACCGGGAGGTGAATAAAAGGGTAAGATGAAAATGAAACGAGCGTGTAACATTGTGGTCACATTTTCGATCAAATTTGGATCGAGTCTCAGAAAATTGATTAAAGAAACTAACCTCATAATATGGGCGAGGAATTGGTAAAACTTTAGATAAAACGATGCGTGATATATTAAAATATGAAAAACCGGTTGGTGGTAAAATTATCGTTTTTAGGGAGACTTTAGACATATCTTGCCAGTGAACTCTAATGATGACAAGGTAAAATTGTTCTGAATACTTTAAATTCGTCGTTTCTTTGGTGTATGATGAAGAAGGAAAACCGGAATAGGTAGAAAGAAGAAGAAGAAGAAGAAGAAGAAGAAGAAGAAGAAGAAGAAGAAGAAGAAGAAGAAGAAGAAGAAGAAGAAGAGAACAATTTAAAGAGATAACCAGATCAATGAAGAAGAAAAACCAGAAGAGAGAGACAAAGACAGATCAAATGAAAAAGAAGAAGAAGTTGAGGAAGACACATGTGGTAAAGATGAAGAAGTAGAAGTTAAAGTTGATTAAGAAAAAGAAGAAAAAAATCAAATACAGTAACGAGAGAGAGTGCGAGAGAGATAGAGTGAAGTAGAAAGAAAGAGAGACAAAGAGGATTTCTTTCAAGAATAAGAAAGAGAGAGGGAGGGAGATAGAGAAAGCGAGAGAGAGGGAGCAAGAGAATCTCCTTAATAAATAAGAACCAGAGAGAGAATGAAAGGTATAGAGGGAGATAGAGAATGAGAGAGAGGGATAGAGAGAGTATCTACTTCAAAAATAAGAACGAGCGAGAGAGATAGAGAGAGGATCTCCTTCGAAAACAAGAACGAGAGGGAGAGAGAGAGAGGAAGAGATAAAGCTAGAAATTGTATGTGTGAGATAGAGAGAGAGGGGAAGATATATAAAGCTAGGAAGAGAGACAGAGAGAGGGTGAGAGGTTCTCCTTCAAACATAAGAACGAAGGAGACGTGTTGGCCTTAAAATTTGAGATTTTATTATTGGAGTCTATTAGGAGATTTTCTACGATCGAACTAGTTGTCCTCAATGTTGCATCAAGAAGAATTGTTGTTTTANATATATATATATAGAGAGAGAGAGAGAGAGAGAGAGAGAGAGAGAGAGAGAGAGAGAGAGAGAGAGAGAGAGAGAGAGATAAAGTTAGAAAGTGAGAGAGAGAGAGGGAAAGAAATAAAGCTAGGAAGAGAGAGAGGGAGTGAGGATCTCCTTCAAACATAAGAACGAGGGAGACATGTTAGCTATTTAATTTTATCTAAATCAATAATTTATAAAATCGATGATGTGGGATATCCTATATATATGAGACGCGAGGATGGCAGGTTTATTACCAAGAAGGGTTTCAATTGTGATAATGGTTACGTGGTCCCTTAAAATAAAGCCTTAACACTCCGTTATCGAGCCCACATAAATGTTGAATGGTGTATACAGTCACGCTCTGTCAAGTACCTCTTCAAGTACATTCATAGAGGATCGGATTATGTTCGTGCCACCGTCGAGAATGACGACAGTAACGATGAAATTAAGAAACATTTTAGCTGCAGGTGATCTATTTTTTTATTATATTATTCTCGATGGGTTGCTTCATCAGCACGTTTGTAATTTAATTAGTTTTGGTTTGCAATGTATATTTCAGCTTGTGAGTCTACATGGCGGCTTTTGTCTTTTTCGATGCACTACCGAACGGTTTCTGTTGTGAAACTTTCGTTTCATTTTACCGAACCAGCAGCAGGTTATATTTAACGAATATGATTCGATAGAGGATGTGGTTAAGCGTCGTTCGGTTTGTCATTCTAAGTTCATCACTTGGATGGAATGCAACAAGAAATATGAGTGTGCTAGGGATCTAACGTACGTGAAACTCCATTTGAAGTTTAGTTGGATTGGGCCTTCCCGAATGTGGAAGCCAAGGTTTCGATCGCACTTCTCCCTGGGCAGAATAACGTACGTCCCTATATCCGTTGGTGAGGCCTATTATTTGAGACTTCTCTTAAACATAGTGAGGGGATCAAAGAGTTTTGAGGATATAAAAACCATGAAAGATACTCAATATCAAAGCTTCAAATAGGCTTGCTATGCATATAGTTTGTTGGATGATGATAAAGAATACATTGATGCAATTAACGAGGCCGATCATTGGGCGTCTCAGAAATATATTCGTAGGTTATTTGTAATCATGCTGATTACAAATAGTATTGTCATACCATCGAGGGTTTGGGAGGCAACTTGACATATCCTAGCCGGAGATGTTCTGTACTATCGGAGGAAAGAAACCGGGAACCGAGGTACAATAATTCTTACGAGTTATACCTTTATACAATAATTGTCTATTACAGTTTGTTGCACCACATAATATGCTAAAATTAATGTAGAGCTGACGCTATCGGATGATCAGATAAAAAACTATGCCTTGGTTGAGATAGAGAAATTGCTACTTACCAGTGGGAGTTCGCTTGCAAATTTCTCCCCTATGACGTTCCCAAACGACATGGTCATGGAAACGCACCGTAATCCACTTATTAGAGACGAGGAAAGCTATGATCACGAGGTTCTGCGACGTAAACATGACAAGTTGTTAGCAACTATAACGGATGAGCAGAAAGGAATTTATGATAAAATATTAACCGTTGTGCATCAAGATAGTGGAGGGATGTTCTTTGTGTATGGTTCTAGTGATACTGGAAAAATGTATCTCTGGAGTTTGCTTGGTGCTTCTCTACGTTCAAAAGGACTTATTGTTCTTACTGTTGCGTCGAGTGGCATCGCCGCATTGTTATTACAAGGAGGAAGAACCACTCATTCTAGGTTTGGAATACCTATTGTGGTCAAAAAGTTTACGACGATTTGCATGAATACTGATTCTAATTTAACGGAATTGGTTAGGAAGACCAAGTTGATAATATGGGATGAGGCATTGATGATGAACAAAGATTGCTTCGAAACTCAATATAGAACGCTACGCGATGTCGTAAAATGTGCTAAGCCATTTGGTGGTAAGGTAATCGTCTTTGGTGGAGATTTTAGGCAAATCTTGCCGGTTATACCTAATGCTGGGAGGGTAGAAGTTTTCATGACAACTTTAAATTCGTCACCTCTTTGGATTCAATGTGAATTGTTAAAGCTTACAAAGAATATGCGGCTCATACCAGGAGATAGTAGTAAGGAGATGCGTGAGCTAGAGGAATTTTCAAAATGGATATTAGATATTGTTGACGGGAAGATAAATGGGAACAGTCTAGGCGAATCCAAAGTTGACATTCCTGAAGATATGTTGATTATGGATGATGGAGATCCAATTAAAGCAATCGTTACCGAGGTTTATGGACGATTGTATGCAGGGAAAACAGATCCAAAGTTTTTCCAAGAAAGAGCGATTTTAAGTCCAAGGAACGATGATGTCGATGTCGTAAATAACTACATGTTATCGCAGCTACCAGGTAATTTTATTGTGTTATTTTTTCAATTCGATTTTTTAGTTGCGACCGTTAATCTGGGTTTATAGCGTGTTTAATACCGATTGTTTTGCATAAATCAGGTGATGAAAGGACCTATCTAAGTTGTGATAGTATTGATACAACTGATCGTGATATTGATAGTAACGAGACATCCGAAGTACCGTCCCTGACATCGGGGCCAAAAGTCGAAGGTGTACATGGTAACATGATTTATACTGATGAGTTTCTTAATCCAGTGAAGTTGTCTGGATTGCCAAACCATGAGATACGTTTGAAAGTTGGAACACCAATAATGCTTCTCCGAAACATCGACCCTAAGAATGGTATGTGCAATGGAACGAGATTACTTATAACCCAGCTGGCTAATTATGTTATCGAAGGTAAAGTCATTACAGGTGACAAGGTTGGAGAAAAGGTTCTTATACCCCGGATTTTCATTTCTCCACCGGAAGCAAGACTTCCTTTCAGGATGAGACGTAAACAGTTTCCAATCACTC
Source organism: Alliaria petiolata (assembly GCA_020283515.1). Classification (NCBI taxonomy): domain Eukaryota; kingdom Viridiplantae; phylum Streptophyta; class Magnoliopsida; order Brassicales; family Brassicaceae; genus Alliaria; species Alliaria petiolata. Next base: position 38,293,734 of record JAHZTW010000003.1, read on the forward strand.
TGCCTTTTGCGATGACCATAAACAAGAGTCAAGGTCAGACTCTTGCAAAAGTAGGAGTGTTTCTGCCAAGACCGGTTTTTATGCATGGTCAATTATATGTGGCTTTATCAAGGGTAACAACGAGGTCAGAGTTGGAGATCTTGATAATGGATAAAGATAATAAACCGCAACGGAAGATTTTGAATGTTGTTTACGAGGAAGTTTTTCCGAAAACTAAATAAATTTGTATTTATGAGTTGGTTAACTATCAATAGATATTGTTTACGCTCTTCTTAATGATATATATACTATATTGTTTATGCATGTATTTTCTCTTCGTTACTTGTATGTTATAATTTTGGTTCGTTTATTGAGTCACAATATTGTGTCCTTTGTTCAAATTCTTGCATGTGTCTTTTTTTTGTTTGGTCAACAATCTTGCATGTATTTATAAATTGTTATTACATTACAAAGTATATCGTTATTGGGTTTGTTAAACGGTTAGTTCATTCGATCATGTGTTCAAATTTCTAGCATTATTTTTTAAAAAATGTTTACAATTTGTTTATTACAACTTCTATTAGAAAATTTTAAATTGGTTTTGAGGTCAACATTATTATAGGATATGTGTTTAACATCATTGAACTCAAGTAATCCGCGTATTTGCGCGGGCCCAACACTAGTGAATTAGTAAACCATATTAATTTTGCAGCTTCAATAAACAAATAATTATAACTAAGTAATTATTCATGAATTATTTCGGTTTTGATTTTATCCAAAATTCGTTAACGTAAGTGATCAGAATATAAATTTCCACTATCTTTCTATTCCATTCCTAGTTCTTTTTGAATTTGGAAAGATAGAAAAAAAAATACAAATAGTTATTTTTGTTGTAAAAGCTCGTGGTTAATTAAAGGTTTATTAATACTTTTACAATATGAAATTTAGATTTCGATTCCCAAAAGATATGATTTCTACTAGTTATATTAGAGGCAAATATATAAGAAAACTTTGAACACGATGCAAGACGAACTCGTGGTGGATCCGCATATTATTATGGATCTTTATGGAATAGATAAATTGTCCGTTAGAAAATTTATTTTTGTAATTACCCTCATAATTTATAGTAATTCAGACGACTAAAAAAAGTTATGAACTTTAAAATATATATTTTCTGTAAATTTCGCATTTTGGTCTAGATTTTTAATTGTTGGTAAGAAAATGGAGACTATAAGGCTATCTCCAACGCTGAGGTTCTAAAAACGAGTTTTTCATTTTTAATTTAATAATATTTTAATGTAATCATATTATTTATTTAATTTTATTTTGTTTTTAAAAGACAAACTAATCAGATGGTGACACGTAGCTAGAGACAGTTTCTAAAAACTCTATAATCAGAATCGGTTCTGCTCCCTCTCTCATCCTTTTTGATTTTTTAAATTTTTTTATTGTTTAGAACTTGTGTTTAAAACCCTCCATTGGAGGTGGTCTAATAATTTTACTTTGGACATGTTTTTCTATAAAATTTAATGTTGTAATTTATAATAAATTTCAAAAGGCTAATAGTCATATCACAAATAAATACAGTAAGTTAGTTTTTAGATATATATCAAAACATATGATATTTAGCAAGATTTAATGGTTGATTTATTTTAAAAAATCGCTTTTTAATTGAGACAATTGGGGAACTAACGCAGAATCTCTGCCTAATATGTTAAAATAACGCTCTGCATAATATAATTAAGAAACTAACGTTTTGACCATATGTTATTACCTTTTACTGCTTCAATTTTTTGTTAATGGCAAGTGACAATTCATCATCCACCGTTACTTTTAATACTGTATCGTTATGTACATGAAATATCTCTCTCTCTTTCCTCTCTCTTTCCTCTCTCTCCTCTCTCTTTCTTCTCTCTCGTTTCTCTCATTCCCTCTTTCCTCTTACTAATCTCAGAGATTTACCTTCTTTTCTTCCATCAAATATTTGAAATCTATGAATCAAAAAACAAAATTTGGATTTTTTTTAAATCAAATCTAAATTTTGCTTAAACCAAACAAAAAATCTTGGGTTTGTTTTGTGAATTTTTTTTTTTAGGTTTTAGGGATCAAACAAATTAATACAAAGCTTTCGGTTTTGTTATTATGTGATTAGATTTTAGATTTTTTGGTTAACTGTGCGAAAAATCGTTTTGTCCAACAAAAAAGATGAACAGTGTTTTAACAGGGTTAACATATGAAAATTTATATCAACATATAAAATTTTACACTAATATGTTTGGATTCACCAATCCTTAGGGAGGGGGTTTAGGGAATAGATTTTTGGGTTTAGGAGAGGGGTTGGGTTCATCTATCTTCAGTTTGGGTTCACCTATCCACGGTTAGGGTTTAGGGTATATATTTAAGGGTTTAAAGTTTAGTTATTTTCTATATAGTGATTATAATTATATTTTTATTGACGATGTTTTTGGTAATTTTGTTATCCACAGTGTTAACGTTTCCGACAAAGCGTATACCTCATTTTGGAAGTGTTAACATCTTCGTTAATATTACTCAGAATATTAATGTATCCGTTAATATTACTCAAAATATTAACGCCTGCATTAAAATAGTATTGTGTACAGTACTAATAATCTAAAACGTTAACGGTACAACTCAAAACGTTAAATTCTTGTTTTTTAGTGGAAAAGGGCAAAAATATCTAAAAGTGTTAGTTTCTTAATGCATTATACAGAAACACTATTTTAACATATTAATGTGGTCAAAGGTGTTAGTTTTCAAACTCACCCTTTTTAATTTGTGTTTAAGCGTTTTCTGATCTATTTTGAATTTGATTATTAAAAAATCACCGTCTAAGAAAATCTAAGCTGCTATATATAAATAGGATGCTCAGATATCATAGATCTCATTACGAAGTAAACAAAGTGTATTAGAAAAATAGAAAAAACTTCCACACGTCTCTCTCTGCCTCCGTCGTTGTTGCACGTGCCTTGTCCTCTCCCACCGCCGTGAAACAAAACCCCCTGAAACGCAAACGTGAAGATGAGATCACTCAAGATAAAGCCGTACTTGTGGCTATGCATAAAGAAGACGACGAGCGTGAACATACCGAGCCTCCTCCTCCGTCTTGGGGAGTTCTAGACGTTCTTGTCTATTACATGGAGCCTAAGACTCTCTGCGTCGCCTCGTGCGTCTCAACCGCGTACTGTTTTTCCTCGGAGGATCTATGGAAGTATATCATGATCTCACGGTCCGCACAACCTTCTTCTCCTTATAAGTTTGCCTTGGAATCCACGGAAACCCTCTCGTACAAACACCTTGTCTCCACGGTTGAAAGTGACGCGAAACGCCGCTGCAAAGAAAAACCGACAGAACTCAAGATTTCACTCTCGGATCTCAGCTTCATCGTCCACGTGTCCGCTGGAACAAGGGAAGCATCTGTTCTCATAAAGGGGAAAGACCTCGAGTTTGGCCCTAACGCAAGTTCCATATCGAAGTCGACGTAGGCAACTCCGAGATCACTGCCGGTCAGGCCCGTCCCTCCTATAAGGCAAGTGAAGGCCACAAAATATATTGCAATTTTAAAGGTCACATTTAATAAAATATTAGCTTGGTTTAGTTAACCAGTTTGATTTATGGTCAACATTCCCTTATTCGATTCCCCTATTCGTTTATCTTTTTCTATTTTTTGGCAACATTTTTTCTTATGTGTGTCTGTTTGTACCTTTTCTTTTCTTATTTTTTCTTAATAATTTTTTTAAAAACATATTGTTGAAGAGAACTAATAGAAACATAAACATTGACAAAATAATAATAATAATAATAATAGAAACATAAACAATCCTTTATCCTTTATATGAACTAAACTTAAAATATAACAAATCTTGACAAACCTAAAAATCCTCGATGTCGTTACCTAAGAAATCAAATTCTTTAGTTTTCACAAACCATGATATTAATGATTTTAAGTGCTTTTATATTGTTTTAGTGTTATTTTTCATCATTAGTATTTATATAGAAAGCCACATATTTTCATATTTGCTTTAGGCCACTCAAAACTAAGGAACGGCACTGCTGCCGGTGATAAGGACGTGAGGGTGACGTGGCAAGTCGTGTACAAAAGTAATTGGGCAAACTTCTTTACGTTGGCGGATACTACAATATCGTTGGACACAAGTTATGGATGGTTCACTGATGAACGTAAGGACAAAGATAACCGCAAGCTTGTGGGCGATGTCAAGCCAAGTTTTAACGGCCATGTTCTCGACAAGATTGGATTTGCGATAGTGGACTTGGACGGCTGGGGATCTCTGTTAGTTGACGGGTTTTTGAGATATCTTCAGAAGTTTTTGTTGGAATAATATTTGTTTTCACAATAATCTGGTGCGATTGATCGGTAGAAAAAACAAGTTTGCTTAGCAAGTAACCTAGAAGTTTGTTAAACTGTATATTTTCTCTTTTCCCTTTTCTATGTGCTCCATTGTATCTCATTAAATTCAATAGACTATAAATTTCCCTTTTAATTTTCCCAAACTATAGTTGACGGTAGATAAACTCGATTTATAATCACTTGTGAATAATTAGGGTTTCTAGATGCTATGTGTTGTCCAAGGTGACTTTAATCTCAGTACAACGGTAAAAGGGCCAGCCCTCGGAAGGGCACAAGCAATGGGCAGAAAGGTTTAGGAAATCGGGTTTTTGGGGCTTATAAATATAAGTTTTTAGGTTTGTAAATAATTCATCCCACAAGTTAATAAGAAACCCTAGAAGGGTATTTGTCTCAAATCGTTTTGTCTTTTTGCTTTTTCGTTCTTGTTTCACAACAAGTGGTATCAGAGCCTGTGTTTCACGAAAACTCAGAGCTTGGGTTTCAATGACGGGAGGTTCCCTTAAGTTTGAGATTCCGCGATTCGATGGGAAGGGAAATTTCGGTCTTTGGCAAGGACGAGTGAAGGATCTTCTAATACAGCAGAAGATCAGAAAAGCGTTGACGAAAGAAAAACCAGCAATCGAGGATGAGGATTGGGAGGAGATGCAGGTGCAGGCTGCGTCGACAATTCGTCTGTGTCTTTCAGACGAGGTGATGCTTCAGGTGGAGGATCTCACAACCTGTAGGGAGATTTGGGAGAAACTGGAGAATTTGTACATGTCGAAGTCGCTGTCTAGCAAGCTGTATCTCAAGCAGTGTTTGTACGGGCTGAAGATGTCAGAAGGAACATATCTGATGCAGCATGTACACGCCTTCAATCAGATCGTCGGGAACCTGGCTCGTGTGGGGGTAAAAGTTGAGGACGAAGATAAAGCCATGATTCTGTTGTGTTCGTTGCCTCCTTCGTATGAGAATCTGCTAACAGCACTCACGTGCAACAAGGAGACAATATCTTTGGAGACGGTTGCTGTCTTGCTCCAATCTAATTATGAGCGAAGACAGGAGTCTGGAGCAGAAGGTTCTCATGGTGATGGATTGTTTGCGAACAATCAGGACAGAGGAAGGCAGACGAACAAACAGGATAGGACAAGCAGTGGCAGGTCAAAGTCAAGGAACAGAAAGAAGGCCATCTGTTATGGTTGTGGTGGCGCAGGTCATTACAAGCGGGATTGTCCAAATAAGGGAAAGAACAAAGGAAAGTCTGCGAATGTAGCGCAGCAAGGAGATGATTCAGGGGATAACGATTTGCTTGCTGTTATGTCAAGTCATCATGTGGATTCTTGGGTGATGGATACAGGTGCGTCGTTCCATATGACCTCTAATCGGGAGTGATTCGAGATGTACAAGGCAGGGAATATGGGATCGGTTCAGTTGGCGGATGACAGGGTTTGTGGCATCGTTGGTAGTGGATCTATCAAGTTCAGGATGCATGATGGAGTCATTAGGACGCTTACTGATGTGAGACATGTTCCCTCTGTCAAGAAGAATCTGATATCGTTGGGTACTCATCACAGAAACGGATTCAGATTTCATGCAGTTGAAGGAGAAGACGTGGTGAAGGTGTGCAAGGGATCAATGGTAATGATGAAAGGAACGATGACAGGAGGAAGCACCTATCGATTGGTAGGAAGTGTGGTTGTAGGTGGAGCTGCAGCTGCAGTATCTGAATCAGACAGCACGACTCTATGGCACATGCGTATGGGACATATAGGTACGCATGGGTTGAATGAGCTCCACAAAAGGGGTCTGCTGGGAGGTATGAAGAATTGCAAGATGGATTTTTGCAAGTTCTGCGTGATGGGAAAGCAGTCCAAAGTGTCTTTCAAGACAGGTCTACACACGACAAAGGGTCTTCTAGACTATGTACATTCTGATGTGTGGGGACCAACTCGAGAGCAGTCGTTGGGAGGATCTAGATATTTCGTTATCTTCATTGATGATTATTCAAAGAAGGTCTGGGTATACTTCATGAGGCAGAAGTCTGAGGTATTTGAAAAATTCAAGACTTGGAAGGCTGAAGTTTATAACCAGACTGAGAGTAAGGTAAAGTATCTAAGATCAGATAATGGCACATAGTATACTGATGGGAAGTTTGTCAAGTTTTGTGAGGAGCATGGTATTCAAAGGCACTATACAGTGAGGAAAACGCCACAGCAAAACGGAGTAAGTGAAAGGATGAACCGAACTATCGCTGAGAAGGCTAGGTGTTTGAGGTTTAATGCAGGGCTTCCAAAGCAGTTTTGGGCAGAGGCAGTAAACATGGCGGTTTATCTCATCAATAGATCGCCAAGGAGCTCTCTTCAAGGAAAGGTCGCTGAAGTGGTTTGTACTGGGGTAGATATTGATCTATCAAACTTGAGGATTTTTGGATGTCCAACCTACATGCTTATACCAAGCGATGAAAGGTCTATGCTGGATTCGAAATTCAAGAAGAATATCTTTCTAGGCTTTGAGAAAGGTGTTAAGGGCTTCAAGTTATGGGATCCAAAGGCTAAGAAGAGAATTTTCAGTAGAGATGTGGTGTTCGATGAGCAGTACATGGTGGAACAGGCGAGGTCAGAACCAATGTCTGTTACGTTAGAGACTGAAAACAAATCTAGGAAGACTCAGAAGGCGCTTAGTAAGGCTAAGCTAGTAGCAGCAAATCCTGAGAAGCCTTCTGAAGATGAGCAGGAAGTTCAGCAGGAGGATGAGCAGGAAGAAGAGCAGGAAGAAGAGCAGGAAGAAGAACAAGAAGAAGCAGAGGAGAGTGGTGATACGGGCAGACCAAACAGGATCAAAAAGGCGCCAGTAAGATATGGTTTTGAAGACATGGTCGGTTTTGCTCTTTTTATTGAGTCAAATGTTCCATTGACTTATAAAGAGGCTATTGCTAGTCTGGATAATGAGGAATGGACAGGGGCTGTGATGGAAGAACATGAGAGTCTAAGCAAGAACCGTACTTGGGATCTTGTTCCTTTACCAAAGGGCAAGAAGGCGATTGGATGCAAGTGGGTTTTCACTAGAAAACCAGGGATGTCTGAAAAGGAGTTTATGAAGTTCAAGGCAAGGTTGGTCGCAAAGGGGTACTCACAAAGGAAGGGAGTAGATTATGACAAGATTTTCTCTCCTGTGGTTAGGCACAGTTCAATTCGAATTGTGCTTGGTTTGGTAGTTACCTGGGACTTTCATCTTGAACATATGGATGTGAAGACAGCTTTCCTTCATGGAGATTTGGAGGAAGAGATATACATGGAGTAGTTAGAGGGGCTTGTGAAACCAGGTGAGGAGAAGCTTGTATGCAGATTGAGAAAGTCTCTGTATGGTTTGAAGCAGGCTCCAAGACAATGGTACAGGCGGTTTGACTCCTACATGGTAAAGATTGGCTATCAAAGATGTGAGTATGACTGTTGTGTCTATGTGAAGTGTCGTGATGGTCATCCTCCTATACTCCTGTTGCTTTATGTTGATGATATGCTTATTGATGGGAGCAATATGGGTGATATTGCGGAATTGAAGAGGTTACTGGGCAGAGAGTTTGAGATGAAGGATCTAGGCGCAGCCAAGAAGATCCTTGGGATGTAAATTCGTAGAGAGAGGAGCTCTAGGAGATTATGGTTGTCTCAGAAGGGGTACATACAGAAGGTTCTAGAAAGGTTTGACATGGCAAGTGCTAAACGGGTTTCTACACCTTTGGCGAATCATTTCAGTCTTTCAGTTGCTCAGTCTCCTAAGTCCGAAGAAGAAATCAGAGGTATGGAACAAGTTCCTTATGCTAGTGCGGTTGGTTGTCTTATGTATGCCATGGTTTGTACAAGACCAGATTTGGCTCAAGCTGTTAGTCAAGTGAGCAAGTACATGTCGAAACCTGAGAGAGAACATTGGGAAGCTGTGAAATGGATTCTCAGATATTTGAAGGGTACAGCTGATCGTGGGCTTATGTTTGGAGGCCAAGAGAGTGTTTCAGTTTTGGGGTATGTTGATTCAGATTATGCAGGAGATTTGGATAACAGAAGGTCCACTACAGGCTTTGTGTTTACACTAGCTAGAGGATCTATATGTTGGAGATCTGTGCTACAATCTGTTGTTGCATTGTCTACCACAGAGGCTGAATACATGGCGTTGGCAGAAGCAGCAAAGGAGGCACTTTGGGTTCAAGGACTTGTGACAGAATAAGGTATTGAGCAAGGTGGAGTTCAGCTACATTGTGATAGCCAGAGTGCAATATTTCTGGCGAAAAATCAAGTGTATCATTCAAGGATAAAGCACATTCATGTGAGGTTTCACAAGATAAGGGAGTTGGTTGCTTCTGGTGAGATCATTCTGGAGAAAGTGCATACGTCAGAGAATGCCGCTGATATGTTGACCAAGCCAGTTACTGTGGAGAAGTTCAAGCATTGCTTAGAGCTGCTCCATGTCTTCCAGTGCTAAAGGAAGAAAAGGTTCCCCCAAAGATTTTGAAGGAGCTGGAGTCAGAAGAGATTATTCGTCAAGGTGGAGTTTGTTGTCCAAGGTGACTTTAATCTCAGTACAGCGGTAAAAGGGCCAGCCCTCGGAAGGGCACAAGCAATGGGCCGAAGGGTTTTGGAAATCAGGTTTTTGGGGCTTATAAATACAAGTGCTTAGGTTTGTAAATAATTCATCCCACGAGTTAATAAGAAACCCTAGAAGGGTATTTGCCTCAAATCGTTTTGTCTCTTTGCTTTTTCGTTCTTGTTTCACAACAACTGGTATCAGAGCCTGTGTTTCACGAAAACTCAGAGCTTGGGTTTCAATGACGGGAGGTTCCCTTAAGTTTGAGATTCCGCGATTCGATGTGAAGGGAAATTTCGGTCTTTGGCAAGGACGAGTGAAGGATCTTCTAATACAGCAGAAGATCAGAAAAGCGTTGACGAAAGAAAAACCAGCAATCGAGGATGAGGATTGGGAGGAGATGCAGGCGCAGGCTGCGTCGACAATTCGTCTGTGTCTTTCAGACGAGGTGATGCTTCAGGTGGAGGATCTCACAACCTGTAGGGAGATTTGGGAGAAACTGGAGAATTTGTACATGTCGAAGTCGCTGTCTAGCAAGCTGTATCTCAAGCAGTGTTTGTACGGGCTGAAGATGTCAGAAGGAACATATCTGATGCAGCATGTACACGCCTTCAATCAGATCGTCGGGAACCTGGCTCGTGTGGGGGTAAAAGTTGAGGACGAAGATAAAGCCATGATTCTGTTGTGTTCGTTGCCTCCTTCGTATGAGAATCTGCTAACAGCACTCACGTGCAACAAGGAGACAATATCTTTGGAGACGGTTGCTGTCTTGCTCCAATCTCATTATGAGCGAAGACAGGAGTCTGGAGCAGAAGGTTCTCATGGTGATGGATTGTTTGCGAACAATCAGGACAGAGGAAGGCAGACGAACAAACAGGATAGGACAAGCAGTGGCAGGTCAAAGTCAAGGAACAGAAAGAAGGCCATCTGTTATGGTTGTGGTGGCGCAGGTCATTACAAGCGGGATTGTCCAAATAAGGGAAAGAACAAAGGAAAGTCTGCGAATGTAGCGCAGCAAGGAGATGATTCAGGGGATAACGATTTGCTTGCTGTTATGTCAAGTCATCATGTGGATTCTTGGGTGATGGATACAGGTGTGTCTTTCCATATGACCTCTAATCGGGAGTGATTCGAGACGTACAAGGCAGGGAATATGGGATCGGTTCAGTTGGCGGATGACAGGGTTTGTGGCATCGTTGGTAGTGGATCTATCAAGTTCAGGATGCATGATGGAGTCATTAGGACGCTTACTGATGTGAGACATGTTCCCTCTGTCAAGAAGAATCTGATATCGTTGGGTACTCATCACAGAAACGGATTCAGATTTCATGCAGTTGAAGGAGAAGACGTGGTGAAGGTGTGCAAGGGATCAATGGTAATGATGAAAGGAACGATGACAGGAGGAAGCACCTATCGATTGGTATGAAGTGTGGTTGTAGGTGGAGCTGCAGCTGCAGTATCTGAATCAGACAGCACGACTCTATGGCACATGCGTATGGGACATATAGGTACGCATGGGTTGAATGAGCTCCACAAAAGGGGTCTGCTGGGAGGTATGAAGAATTGCAAGATGGATTTTTGCAAGTTCTGCGTGATGGGAAAGCAGTCCAGAGTGTCTTTCAAGACAGGTCTACACACGACAAAGGGTCTTCTAGACTATGTCCATTCTGATGTGTGGGGACCAACTCGAGAGCAGTCGTTGGGAGGATCTAGATATTTCGTTATCTTCATTGATGATTATTCAAAGAAGGTCTGGGTATACTTCATGAGGCAGAAGTCTGAGGTATTTGAAAAATTCAAGACTTGGAAGGCTGAAGTTAATAACCAGACGGAGAGAAAGGTAAAGTATCTAAGATCAGATAATGGCACATAGTATACTGATGGGAAGTTTGTCAAGTTTTGTGAGGAGCATGGTATTCAAAGGCACTATACAGTGAGGAAAACGCCACAGCAAAACGGAGTAAGTGAAAGGATGAACCGAACTATCGCTGAGAAGGCTAGGTGTTTGAGGTTGAATGCAGGGCTTCCAAAGCAGTTTTGGGCAGAGGCAGTAAACATGGCGGTTTATCTCATCAATAGATCGCCAAGGAGCTCTCTTCAAGGAAAGGTCGCTGAAGGGGTTTGAACTGGGGTAGATATTGATCTATCAAACTTGAGGATTTTTGGATGTCCAACCTACATGCTTATACCAAGCGATGAAAGGTCTAAGCTGGATTCGAAATCCAAGAAGAATATCTTTCTAGGCTTTGAGAAAGGTGTTAAGGGCTTCAAGTTATGGGATCCAAAGGCTAAGAAGAGAATTTTCAGTAGAGATGTGGTGTTCGATGAGCAGTACATGGTGGAACAGGCGAGGTCAGAACCAATGTCTGTTACGTTAGAGACTGAAAACAAATCTAGGAAGACTCAGAAGGCGCTTAGTAAGGCTAAGCTAGTAGCAGCAAATCCTGAGAAGCCTTCTGAAGATGAGCAGGAAGTTCAGCAGGAGGATGAGCAGGAAGAAGAGCAGGAAGAAGAGCAGGAAGAAGAACAAGAAGAAGCAGAGGAGAGTGGTGATACAGGCAGACCAAACAGGATCAAAAAGGCGCCAGTAAGATATGGTTTTGAAGACATGGTCGGTTTTGCTCTTTTTATTGAGTCAAATGTTCCATTGACTTATAAAGAGGCTATTGCTAGTCTGGATAAGGAGGAATGGACAGGGGCTGTGATGGAAGAACATGAGAGTCTAAGCAAGAACCGTACTTGGGATCTTGTCCCTTTACCAAAGGGCAAGAAGGCGATTGGATGCAAGTGGGTTTTCACTAGAAAACCAGGGATGTCTGAAAAGGAGTTCATGAAGTTCAAGGCAAGGTTGGTCGCAAAGGGGTACTCACAAAGGAAGGGAGTAGATTATGACAAGATTTTCTCTCCTGTGGTTAGGCACACTTCAATTCGAATTGTGCTTGGTTTGGTAGCTACCTGGGACTTTCATCTTGAACATATGGATGTGAAGACAGCTTTCCTTCATGGAGATTTGGAGGAAGAGATATACATGGAGCAGTTAGAGGGGCTTGTGAAACCAGGTGAGGAGAAGCTTGTATGCAGATTGAGGAAGTCTCTGTATGGTTTGAAGCAGGCTCCAAGACAATGGTACAGGCGGTTTGACTCCTACATGGTAAAGATTGGCTATCAAAGATGTGAGTATGACTGTTGTGTCTATGTGAAGTGTCGTGATGGTCATCCTCCTATACTCCTGTTGCTTTATGTTGATGATATGCTTATTGATGGGAGCAATATGGGTGATATTGCGGAATTGAAGAGGTTACTGGGCAGAGAGTTTGAGATGAATAATCTAGGCGCAGCCAAGAAGATCCTTGGGATGTAAATTCGTAGAGAGAGGAGCTCTAGGAGATTATGGTTGTCTCAGAAGGGGTACATACAGAAGGTTCTAGAAAGGTTTGACATGGCAAGTGCTAAACGGGTTTCTACACCTTTGGCGAATCATTTCAGTCTTTCAGTTGCTCAGTCTCCTAAGTCCGAAGAAGAAATCAGAGGTATGGAACAAGTTCCTTATGCTAGTGCTGTTGGTTGTCTTATGTATGCCATGGTTTGTACAAGACCAGATTTGGCTCAAGCTGTTAGTCAAGTGAGCAAGTACATGTCGAAACCTGAGAGAGAACATTGGGAAGCTGTGAAATGGATTCTCAGGTATTTGAAGGGTACAGCTGATCGTGGGCTTATGTTTGGAGGCCAAGAGAGTGTTTCAGTTTTGGGGTATGTTGATTCAGATTATGCAGGAGATTTGGATAACAGAAGGTCCACTACAGGCTTTGTGTTTACACTAGCTGGAGGATCTATATGTTGGAGATCTGTGCTACAATCTGTTGTTGCATTGTCTACCACAGAGGCTGAATACATGGCGTTGGCAGAAGCAGCAAAGGAGGCACTTTGGGTTCAAGGACTTGTGACAGAATAAGGTATTGAGCAAGGTGGAGTTCAGCTACATTGTGATAGCCAGAGTGCAATATTTCTGGCGAAAAATCAAGTGTATCATTCAAGGATAAAGCACATTCATGTGAGGTTTCACAAGATAAGGGAGTTGGTTGCTTCTGGTGAGATCATTCTGGAGAAAGTGCATACGTCAGAGAATGCCGCTGATATGTTGACCAAGCCAGTTACTGTGGAGAAGTTCAAGCATTGCTTAGAGCTGCTCCATGTCTTCCAGTGCTAAAGGAAGAAAAGGTTCCCCCAAAGATTTTGAAGGAGCTGGAGTCAGAAGAGATTATTCGTCAAGGTGGAGTTTGTTGTCCAAGGTGACTTTAATCTCAGTACAGCGGTAAAAGGGCCAGTCCTCGGAAGGGCACAAGCAATGGGCCGAAGGGTTTTGGAAATCAGGTTTTTGGGGCTTATAAATACAAGTGCTTAGGTTTGTAAATAATTCATCCCACGAGTTAATAAGAAACCCTAGAAGGGTATTTGCCTCAAATCGTTTTGTCTCTTTGCTTTTTCGTTCTTGTTTCACAACAACTGGTATCAGAGCCTGTGTTTCACGAAAACTCAGAGCTTGGGTTTCAATGACGGGAGGTTCCCTTAAGTTTGAGATTCCGCGATTCGATGTGAAGGGAAATTTCGGTCTTTGGCAAGGACGAGTGAAGGATCTTCTAATACAGCAGAAGATCAGAAAAGCGTTGACGAAAGAAAAACCAGCAATCGAGGATGAGGATTGGGAGGAGATGCAGGCGCAGGCTGCGTCGACAATTCGTCTGTGTCTTTCAGACGAGGTGATGCTTCAGGTGTAGGATCTCACAACCTGTAGGGAGATTTGGGAGAAACTGGAGAATTTGTACATGTCGAAGTCGCTGTCTAGCAAGCTGTATCTCAAGCAGTGTTTGTACGGGCTGAAGATGTCAGAAGGAACATATCTGATGCAGCATGTTCACGCCTTCAATCAGATCGTCGGGAACCTGGCTCGTGTGGTGGTAAAAGTTGAGGACGAAGATAAAGCCATGATTCTGTTGTGTTCGTTGCCTCCTTCGTATGAGAATCTGCTAACAGCACTCACGTGCAACAAGGAGACAATATCTTTGGAGACGGTTGCTGTTTCGCTCCAATCTCATTATGAGCGAAGACAGAAGCCAGGAGCGGAAGGTTCTCATGGGGATGGATTGTTTGCGAACAATCAGGAGAGAGGGAGGCAGATGAACAAACATGATGGGACAAGCAGTGGCAGATCAAAGTCAAGGAACAAAAAGAAGGCCATCTGCTATGGTTGTGGTGGCACAGGTCATTACAAGCGGGATTGTCCAAATAAGGGAAAGAACAAAGGAAAGTCTGCGAATGTAGCGCAGCAAGGGAGTAATTCAGGGGATAACGATTTGCTTGCTGTTATGTCGGGTCATCAAGTGGATTCTTGGGTGATGGATACAGGCGCGTCGTTTCATATGACTTCTAACCGGGAGTGGTTCGAGACGTACGAAGCTCGGAATATGGTATCGGTTCAGTTGGCGGATGACAGGGTTTGTGGCATCGTTGGTAGTGGATCTATCAAGTTCAGGATGCATGATGGAGTCATCAGAACGCTTACTGATGTAAGACATGTTCCATCTGTCAAGAAGAATCTGATATCGTTGGGTACTCTTCACAGAAATGGATTCAGATTTCATGCAGTTGAAGGAGAAGACGTTGTGAAGGTGTGCAAAGGATCGATGGTAATGATGAAGGGAACGATGAGAGGAGGAAGCACTTATCGGTTGGTAAGAAGTGTGGTTGTAGGTGGAGCTGCAGCTTCAGTATCTGAATCAGACAACACGACTCTATGGCACATGCGTATGGGACATATAGGTACGCATGGGTTGAATGAGCTCCACAAAAGGGGTATGCTGGGAGGTATGAAGAATTGCAAGATGGATTTTTGCAAGTTCTGCGTGATGGGAAAGCAGTCCAAAGTGTCTTTCAAGACAGGTCTACACACTACAAAGGGTCTTCTAGACTATGTACATTCTAATGTGTGGGGACCAACTCGAGAGCAGTCATTAGGAGGATCTAGATACTTCGTTATCTTCATTGATGATTTTTCAAAGAAGGTTTGGGTATACTTCATGAGGCAAAAGTCTGAGGTATTTGAAAAATTCAAGATTTGGAAGGCTGAAGTTGAGAACCAGACGGAGAGAAAGGTGAAGTATCTAAGATCATATAATGGCACAGAGTATACTGATGGGAAGTTTGTCAAGTTCTGTGAGGAGCATGGTATTCAGAGGCACTATACAGTGAGAAAAACATCACAGAAAAACGGGGCCAGTGAGAGGATAAACCGAACTATCGCTGAGAAGGCTAGGTGTTTGAGGTTGAATGCAGGGCTTCCAAAGCAGTTTTGGGCAGAGGCAGTAAACATGGCGGTTTATCTCATCAATAGATCGCCAAGGAGCTCTCTTGAAGGAAAGGTCGCTGAAGAGGTTTGAACTGGGGTAGATATTGATCTATCAAACTTGAGGATTTTTGGATGTACGGTTTCCTATTGGGTTTAGAAAAGAAAACTCTTTTCCTAGACAGTTAGAAAATCGGATTTTTGATGCTTATAAATACAAGTTTTTAAATTTGTAAATAATTCATCAACGAGTTAATAAGAAACCCTAGAAAGATAATTGCTTCAAATCGTTTTGTCTCTTTACTTTTTCGTTCTTGTTTCACAACACTATGAAACTGCAACGACGAGGATCGTACGAAGTTCCGACTCCATAAATAAAGTTTATTATTTTTAGCATAAACGGTGACGTCGACTGCTTCGGCAATAACAACGAAAGAAAGTACTGTTCCGATCCTTTTAAAAAAAAAAATTCGCTCACAATGATTCTTTGTTTTGAGTTTAAAAAAAAAAATTACTTGTGGCATTCGATGGACATAACTTCAGGCGAGTGCAAGAAATGTTTGGAAGAGTGCGTTGAGTATTTTAGAGATTTCTCTTGGGGGAAACAAGGAGTTACAGTTTGTAGACCGAGCTGTGTTTTCCGGTGGGATCTTTATGCCTTTTTCGGAGCTTTCGCTAACATAACAAGAGTTCCTGCTCCTCCTCGAGCTTTGACTCCTCAAGCACACGCGATCTCTGTTAGTGGCATGAAAGGTTTGATAACAAATGAGTTTGATGTTCATTTTCACCTATACAATTATTTGAGATTTGCATACACAAATAGCGAGTTAATTTTGCAGGAAGAATTATCGCGATAGTTGTGGTTCCTACCGTCATTAACCTTTTCGTGCTTATTGGTTTGATCAGAGCTTATGGTCAGATGAGAAAATCGAAAAACGAAATCAATGGTATCTTCTTATGCTTTTCAATCAACTTCTTGATGCGTTCTTTCTCATAGGTTGTTTCTTTTTGGGTTTAGAATGTGCAGAGGAGGATTGTATTTCTGATGGTGAATTTATGCTACAGTTCGATCTTGGCATGATTCTAACTGCAACCAATAACTTCTCTCCTGAAAATAAGCTTGGCCAAGGTGGATTTGGATCTGTTTACAAGGTAAAGAAACTTGTAAAACTGCTTTCAAAATCTTTAGATGTGTGAGTGATCTCATAACATGAGAATGGGTTTTCAGGGGATATTACCGAGTGGGCAAGAAATAGCGGTAAAGAGATTAACAAGAGGTTCAGGGCAAGGTGATATGGAGTTCAGGAACGAGGTCTTACTCTTGCCAAGACTCCAACATAGGAATCTAGTTAAGCTTCTTGGGTTCAGTAATGAAGGAGATGAAGAGATTCTTGTCTACAAGCCTGTCCCTAATTCAAGTCTTGATCACTTCATATTCGGTGAGCCGCCGAGATGCTCCAGCATTTTTGGATCTAGAATGTTTTAGTATTGATGCCTCTCTTGAAAATCGGCAGATGAAGAAAAGTGTTTGCTACTAACGTGGAATGTGAGGTACAGAATTATAGAAGGCGTTGCGCGAGGCCTTCTTTACCTACACGAAGATTCTCAGCTGAGGATTATTCACCGAGACTTGAAGGCGAGCAATATTCTTTTAGATGCTGAGATGAACCCTAAAGTTTCAGACTTTGGGATGGCGAGGTTATTTAACTTAGACCAGACTCGAGGAGTGACAAGAAGACGCGTTGGAACCTTGTAAGTATGCTCTGTTTCTACAATGGATGCTCTGTTTTAGACATGGATGCTCTGTTTCTAACATATATACTCATGGATGCTCTGTTTTAGACATAGATGCTCTGTTTTAAACATGTATGTTTTTTTTCCAAACATATAGTCATGGATGCTCTGTTTTAGACATGGATTCTCTGTTTTAAACATGGATGCTCTGTTTTAAGGGGAATATTGCATAGAAAACATAGACGATATGCTATTTTTTAAGTAGAAATTTTAGAGATTCTTGATACTAGGTTCATCATTAATGTCATTTGAATTTAGAGACTGGTGGATTAAGATCACATGTCATCTTATGATTGCGGTGGCCAGTGGCTATATGGCTCCTGAATAAGTTAGGAACGGAAGAATTTCAGTTAAAACAGACGTTTACAGTTTAGGGGTTGTGCTTCTGGAGATGGTAACCGGTCAAAGTAACCAGAACTACTTCGAAGCCTTGGGGCTCCCTGCACATGTAAGCATATAGTAATTACTTACTTTTCTTACTTAACACACACATGAATCTCAAAAAATTGTTGATTATAAAGTTATGATGATAATGTATAGGCATAGAAGTGTTGGGTTGCGGGGGAGGCTGCGAGTATCATCGATCCTGTCTTGAGTAGGAACCCGAGAAGTGAAATCATGAGGTTCATCCACATTGGTTTGTTGTGCGTTCAAGAGAATGTTGCAAAGAGACCGACCATGAGTTTGGTTATTCAATGGCTTGGTAGTGACACTATCTCGATTCCTTTACCTACAATTGCTGGTTTCACCCTACTTCTTCCGAAGTCAAAGAACCGATGCAACGAATCAAGCCAAATGTGAAGCTGGCTACTCTTTCATTGAACAAGTTATCAATTACCGAGTTAAGTCCTCGTTGAATCCGAGATGGGCCTAACTCATACATAAGTGCTTTATTAGTAATGGGCCTAACTCACACTCAAAATTTGAGAGTTGCCACATACTATATATATTGTCCACAAATCTCTCAAACTTCCAATGTGGGACAATTCCAACACCCTTTCCCCCCTCACGCTCAAGACTCGACATCTGAAGCGTGAAGTTTGTGAGACTGTACATCCACGGGTGTGGACCACAATCGAGAAGTTGAGTATAACCTGGGCTCTGATACCATATTAGTAATAGGCCTAACTCACACCCAAAAACTAGCTCAAGAGTGGAGGATTACCACAGACTATATATATATTGTCCACAAATCTCCCCAACTTCCAATGTGAGACAATTCCAACATGCTTTAATCCTTGAATCAGAGATTTATTGATATAATCATATTATAAATAATGATTTTATCGATGGAATTCATCAACTACCTGCAATACATACGATTTATGATCAAATTCAATTTCGTTTATGTTATATAATCATAAAATATATAAATCACTTCTGTTGTTGACAAACAAAAAAAAATATCAATCACTTCTGTTAAGATAATATACCAAAAACTAACAAAACATTATTTTACGTACTAAACTTTATATACATGTTTATATTATGTTATACTTTATGTAACAGGCCTCTGTATCTAGCACGAAGTGCCTACAAATTACCTTTATGATTTAAATTATATAAAATTAATTGTTTTAAAAAAAAACCATTATCAACTACGATACAAAACAATTTAATGTACTATAATAATGTATTGATATACAATAATAAAAATCCTCTAAAAATAATCAACAAAAACTACAAGTGTTCCTTGCCGAATATCCGATCAGAGTTGTCGTTAGGTCTGGACGCGGACCAGATATCCGATAATTTTCTACTATTTGTGGTTTACTCCGTTTTTACCGGATATTTAATTTTATGATTCGATTTGTTCCAGAAATATACGGATATCCGAAAATCCGGATATCCGAAAAATTTACGGAAATTTGCGGATATTTACGGATATTTGCGTATGTTTAGTTTGATCCTTTTAATATAAAAAAAACTAAAAATACATACTTTTTATGAAAATATATATATTTTTATCTAAACTATCAAGTAAGATATTAAAAAATAAGAAAAAAAGTTTAACTTATAACTGAAAGAATTTTCTATAAAAAAAATTTCTTTTTAATTTATTAAATTTCAGTATTAAAATAACTAATATATAAATAGAAATTCACAAAAACTTATATATACATATAAGAATTATATAATATATATATAATTGTTTATATACATATACATATACATATATATATACATATAACGGAGCGGATCGGATATCCGTCTCTTTAAATTTTAGTATTTATGATTTGCTCCATTTTTAACGAATATTGATTTCTAGTATTTGCTTTGCTCCATACAATTACGGATATCCAAATTTTTTGAATCGAATCGAAGCAAATAACGGATCGAATCAAATATAACATATATTTTGCCCAGCCCTAGAACTTGTCATCAGAATTCACTTATTTTCTTCACTGTTATACCAACCATCTATTAGAAAATGATATTGCACATTGAAAATTGAAAAGATCTTAAATATACAAGAGATATGGAAGTAAGGGTGGGCATTTTATCCGGATCCAAAAATCTGATCCGGATCTGACCCAAAAATATCCGATCCAAACTGATTCAGATCTCACTTATGTATTACGTTTTTGAGGCTTTTTAACCTAATTTTTTTAATGGTTTTTCGAGTCAAAGTGTGTTTTTAGAGTCGATCTTTTAGTATTTTATCAAGTCTTTTAAGGTTTTAGGTCGCTTTAGAAGAAAAGTAGTCATTATGGATGCAAACAGACATATGAAGATGCAGAACCATGCAGAGAGGTCTGAAGTTTAGCATTAGTTGAAGCACGTTCCACAGGTGGATCGAGCTGAATTTGGACACGAACTAGACCTTTGAGTTAGCTTTCATTTGGAAGTGGTTTGTTTGAAGTCGATACACCAGTGCGATTTGAAGTTATGCTAGTTTTCGTGAAAACTGTCCAAACCGACCGGTTCATTAAAGCAGAAAAAAGAAATTTTGATTTTTCCTATTTTGACTCGGTTTTGGAAGAGATTTCGACCAGGACGTGATTAGACATATATATACTTATTTTTAGCCATTGTTTAGGCAACGCTTTCTATTCTATTCATACTTTTAGGATTTGTGCTTTGTAAGCTTGGGGAGACGAGTCTTTGTATCTTTGAAGAAGATTTCTGAACCCCTTTGGATTTTTTATTTATTGATTATGAATTTCTCTTCATCTCCTTTCTTGTTCTCTGCTATACATGTCTGAGTAGTTTCATTGTTAGGTTTAGGGTTTCAAGAGAATTCATGAATCATAAAATTAGATATAGATAGGGAATTATCTTAAGGTTTCTTCATCTATTGTTGAATCTAAATGCTGAAACTTGGTTAGCTACCTAGTTTCTGATTTTAGGTGGTTTAATGCATAAAACGTGTTTGTTTAAAAGCCTGAAAGAACATAGATGAGCAAAACATCCTTAGCCAACGAAAGTTGATGCTAAAGCATTTCTGTGAACAAATCGAACATGCTCGCTAATGCTTGTTTAAAATTATAAATTCAAACGACAGTTTAGAATCTTAGGTTGCTAGATAAAGTGATTGATACCACGACAGTGGATTGGTTATACATTTATGTTTGAGTTCTAGAACGGTTCATAATCCATTCCCTGAATAATTATCTGATTCGTGATCTCTGAATTCCTGCGAATTGTCCTTGACCTAACGCTTTGTTTTATTGCTTTCACATCGCTATTAGTTATTTTCTTTACTTTTTTGCAAACAACAATCATATTTCTGTCTTAGCTTAGTTTCATTCTAAAGAATCGTAGTATAACCTTGGAACTTGTGGATTTGATCCCTTATATACCATTGTGATTGTCTGTGTACTTGTAGTCTTTTATTTGGCTTAAAACCTGAGTGTATCAAGTTTTTTGCGCCGTTGCCAAGTTCCAATTGTGTTACCTTCGAGTCTAGGTCTGAAATTTAGTCTAAGACACTCCCATTTTTCGATACACTGATGGCTCTTTAGAACACTTCTTAAACCCGAGCTCAATAAGGATTTGATTGAGCATGTTGTTCCACGCCCTCGGTGCTTGTCTCAGGCCATACAAGGCTTTATTGAGTTTGTATACTTTGTCCTCATGTCCTTTCTCTTCAAACCCCTTGGGTTGTTTGACATAAACTGTTTCCTTCAGTTCTCCATGAAGGAAAGCTGTTTTGACATCGACATGATGTATCTCCCATCCATGTGACGCTGCTAGATTGATGAGAAGTCTAATTGTTTCAAGCCTAGCAACTGGAGCAAACACTTCATCAAAGTCAATTCCAAGTCTCTGAACATATCCTTTCACCACTAGTCGAGCCTTGTGCTTGTTGATGCTCCCATCTGAGTTACGCTTCAGCTTGAATACCCATTTTAAACCGATTGGTTTTGCTCCTCGCGGAAGATCCACTAAATTCCAAGTTTTGTTTTTCACGATGGAGTGAATCTCGTCTTCACACGTGAGCATCCATTCCTTTGATTCCCTAGCCTCATTGAAATCTCTTGGCTCGTTGTTTATGCATAACAATAGCCTTTCTCCTTCCTCTTCCGCAAAATAAAATACATAGTTTTCCTCGAGATATTTTGGTCTATGTCTTTCTCTTTGCAGATATCTTGTTCCTTCCGGCAACTGTTGATGGATCACTCCATCGAAACCCTCTTGATCATCAACTTATGCATCCTCTTCTTCACTTGCGTATGATCCATCTGCACCATTGTCATATTTTGCACCATCAACTCCGCTATCTCCTGTGTTCTCTGCATCCCCGAGAGACTTTTCTCTGATTACTTGTTCACCCGTCACTTGTATGCCACGGTTTCTGTATTTCCCTAGTACCACATTGAAGCTATCGTTGATTTCTCCTGTGGAATGATTCCAATTCCAACTCTTAGTCTCATCGAACACGACATCTCGACTCACCACTATCTTCTTAGTTTTCGGATCAAACAGTCGGTATGCTTTCGAACCTGGTTCGGTGCCTAGATGAACGAGCATCCAAGACCTATCATCCAACTTTCTCAGCTGCGGTTTCTCTATCTTTGCATACCCGATACATCCAAAGATCCGAAGGTGATCGATGTTCGGCTTCTTTGATCGTAGAACTTCGTATGGAGTTCTATCCTTCAATGCCCTTGTGGCTATTCGATTCAAAAGATACGTCGTGTGTTGGATTGCTTCTCCCCACATATAGTTTGGTAACTTCATGTGTTTCATGATACTTCTCGTCATCTCCATCATAGTCTTGTTGCGTCTCTCAACGACGCCATTCTGTTGAGGGGGTGTACGGAGCTGTAAGGTGTCTTTTGATCCCCGAGTTGTTGCAAAACTCATTAAAATCGTGTGAAAGAAACTCTCCTCCCTGTCTGTTCTGAATGTCTGTATATTGGCTCCCATTTCTTGCTCCACTAACGCCTTAAACTTCTTGAATTTGTTGACTGCATCATTCTTTTCTTTCAACAGAATTGTCCACATATATCTAGAGTTATCATCAATGAGCACAAAGATATACCTATTTCCGGCTTGTGTACTTGGTGTGGGAGATCTCCATGTATCAGTTCAAGGATTTGAGCTGCTCGGTATTTGGTCGCTTGAGGAAACACTTGTCTAGTTTGCTTCCCAAGTAAGCATGAACCACAGATTGTCTTTTCAACTTTGACACTTGGAATTCCGTGAACAAGTTCCCTTTGCATCATCGATTTTATTGTATCAAAGTTGATGTGACCTAGTCTCGCATGCCATCTACTCGACTCACTTGTCGAGGTTAGGTGTAGACAAGCTGCATCTTTGATCCTCATGCGGACCTTATACAAGCGGTTCTTCGATCGGTTTGCCTTGACAAGCAACTTTCCCTCATTGTCATGCATTGTCAAGCATTCTCCTCTCATCCGCATATCGCATCCTGATTTCGTAGCTTGACCAAGACTAATGATATTACTCTTCAAGTCTGGAATGAAATAGACATCGGCCATCATTCTTGATTCTCCATTCATATCAAAAATGATATCACGCCTTTCCCTTTGATATCTATACGAGAGTCATCGCCGAATCTTACCTTCCCTGTAACAGTTTCATCAATTACAGAGAAATATCTCCGATCTCCGGTCATGTGGTTGCTAGCCCCGTTGTCAAGGTACCATACATTGTCATCGTTGGTGGTTGGTTCGTACTTGTTGGGGATGCAATTCTTCTCGTTTAGGTATACTACTTCATGCACCATGAGCTCATCTGCCTCTTCTGTATCACGATTTCCATCTTCTTCTGCTTCTTGCAGTTTGAGCAGGCGGTCCGGACAAACAGAAGCATAGTGACCTAGTTTGTCACACCGAAAACATGTCACCTTCGAAGAATCCCTTCCACCGTTTGATCGTCCGCGACCTCTTCCCCTGTAATGACCTCCTCTGCCCCTTCCTCTGTAATCTCCATAGTACTCTCGACCTTATTGGTTTGAGTGATTCGCTTGCGTGTCCGAGTTTGCATACATAAGCTTACTCTGATCTTCTTGATTGTATTCTTCTTCGAAGATACGTTATTCATAGGCTTTAAGGCGTCCTACGATATCCTCAAAGCTTGTCGTATTTAGGTCTAGTACTTGTTCAAGCGAAGCCACGATGTGTATGTATCTCTGTCGAGGAAGACTCTTGAGAAACTTCTTGACTAACTTTGGCTCTTCAATGGTTTCTCCTAGGGCAGCGGATTTTGATGATATCTCAGATAGCCTTCCAGCAAAATCATCAATTTTATCCGAGTCTTTCATCTTGAGTCGATCAAACTCTGCCATTAATGTTTGCAGCCATGCTTCTTTAACTCTTTCGGCTCCCATATGTCTTGCTTTAATCGCTTCCCAGATTTTCTTTGCCGTTTCTAGTTCCCCAACTTGCAAAACAAGTGTCTCTGGAATCGATTGAAACAAGAGAGAGATAGCCATGTTGTTCTTCTCGGCATCGGGTGCTTCCACATTGGTGTCTATAACCTCCCACACCTTATGTACTTTAAGTGTTACCTTCATCCTCATAGCCCACACCGATGAAGGTCCTCCTCCTTCTCTCGGTTTCGCCATTGCCATGACGAGGTCACCCATCCTTCTTTTCTATCTCCACGAAGCTCTGTACAAAGCTCTGATACCAATTATAGAATTTAGAGAAGGGTGTTTGTATAAGAACTCAAGATCAAAAGAATAACTCTCTTTTATTGCTTTAGAAAACTCTCTCAAAAACTAAAGCTCTTGAATCCTCAATCTCATACGTTATGTCACATCTCGACATATCCTTATATAGCCACTCGCCTAATGCTTATCCTAATCCTAATGTATATTTAGATAACTCCTAAACATAACTACAATCCTAAATCACTTAGGATTCCATATAAATATAGGATTAGGATGACTTGAGGCTTAAGCTTTCTTCAAGCTTATCCCAACAACTTTTACTAACTTTTTCTTTTAGTATTTTGTTTCTTACAGTTGATGGTCATGGATTACAATGATTGGACAACAAGAAGATGACACATTTGATGAATACATTCAAGATGAGCAATATGTGGAGCCAATACTTGATGAGAGTGTACTCACACTGGAACAAATAGTTGAGTTGGATGACCTTTGCAAAGAAAATCCAACGTTGACAAGGAGTACCCTAGCGATTATGATCCGGCTGAACCTCATGTCACATCGAGCAGTACTTGAAGGAAGGGAGCTCACACTCTATGAGATAAGGATAGCTCATGCACTTGAAGAGGTAATATATTGGGTTGCACCAAACCCAATACAAGGTACACCATTCTCAACCTTTGAATCTCATGATGATGAGGATAGTTACATGCCTTGCATTGAAGATATAACTTATAGTTTTCATACTCCTCTGTCATTGATGAATGCTAAGATTTAATATGTGAGTCTGAAAGACAAGATATTTTAAGAGTAGAAAAGCTTGCTAGAGATTACCATGAAATGTGCTTTGATATTAATTATCTATGTGCTCTGAATGTTCATGATCTTCTTGAGTTTCAGCTTTCAATGCCTGAGGAATCTAGATCTCTTCTTGAAAATTCTTACCTAGGGGATGTGTTTAATATTGATAGGATCTTGAATGAGATAGGGAAACCTAAGGTTGAGATAGATTCTAAGGAGGATAATGTTGTGTTCTACATGATTGATGGAGATGAAGTTGACTATTTTGTGATAAACTTGTTTAGATCTGAAGTTGACTTTATTTTTCTACCAAATGCATTTGATCCTCTTGAGCATCTAACCATCAAGGAGGATTCCTAGATATATGCTACATTTGTAGTAGACTTCCTTGATATGAGTTATGTATCTTTGGCATGGATAATTGCGTGCCATCTTGCACATTTTGTTTCTTGCCCTAACAGGAGAAGGACCAAAGGTGTATTGGCTCAGCCTTTTGATTCTCATGATTAACTAATGTTCTCGAAAGTCAAGCTAAAGACTGTAAACAAGCGGTTGGTGGGAGGCAACCCACTCGTAAGTGTGCATACTTTCGTTTTTATTTTGTTTTCTAATTTTTTGTTTTGATTTTAAGTGTTTTAGGTTATTCAAAATTAAAAATAAAAAAAATAATCGAAAAAAGAAAGAAAAAAAACGAAAAGAAAATGTGGAGGTAGATCGACCTTGGATCGATCGATCCATGGAGAAGAAAAATTGCCGTGGATTTTTAGATAGATCCTTTCCTCTTGGGTCGATCGTTCTATTGTCATATCAATCGTTCCATAGTCAGATTGATCGATCCTTAGCCCATGTACGTTTTTTTCACTCTTTCTTCTTCTTTTTTGCACTTGTTAGGTGTTCTTGAGCAAATTTTTTATAAATCCATAACTTCTTCAATTCTTAACGGATTTGAGTGATTTTTGGATGCATTCCACTCGGATTCGACCACGAACAGGTAAGTTCTCTCATCCCTTACCTGTTTCTTCGTTCTTACCATCCTATTCTCGCTTTCTTCACACTGGGGACACTGTGATTTAAGTCTGGGGGAGGATGCTCATCCGTGACTAATGTCATTTTCTTTTTGTTTTTCTTGAGTCATTTTGATGTTTTTCTTGAGCCAGTCTAAATTTTTTATTGAGTCAAAACCTTGTTGGGAACTATGAGCTTTTTTTGGAACTTAAAACATTGCATTGACACTTGAAGGACCATTGTTACAGCAGTTAATTGCATGTTTTACTAGGTAGAACACTGTAAGTAGATCGATCTAACAGAGAAAGTTCATGTTTCTGGAGAGTTCGAAAGGTCCAGCGTTGACTCCGCACCAAATGAACTTTAACTTCTCATCTTGGGGATTGGTATACATCGAACCTGATTCCTCTTTTAGAACTGTCAAGATAAGTTTGTCATGATCTCTCTTTAATCTTCCCTAAAAGAAAAATAAAATATTGAAGTCTAAGCTCAAGAACGACAGCCTGAGTTCCGTGAAAAGGACTAGGAAGGTGAGCCTACACTCATGAAAGCGTCTCCTCACAAGGAACATGAAAGTGAGTGGCACCGTTCTTGAGCTATAAAAAGAAAAGAGAAAAAAAAAGTCGATAGAAAAAATAAATGATACCCTAGAAAAGTAAGGAGAAATCGACTAACAGAAGAGAAAATAAAAGAGATTGTGCAGAGACTGTATGTGTGTTCAGGAATTTGGAAGGGAAAGAATCTATTTCTTTGATCGATACTCCCTCGACGAGACTACACGCTTAAATAACTAAAGGCGTCAACAATGAAGGTTTCAGATTTCTCTAGGGGCTTGAACCGTATTTGGGAGATTGCTAAGCGTGTGGTAAGTACACTGACATACTATCTAATTTTGGCTCTGTGATATGTGGATTCAAAAGTGTTGGTCAATATGGCGTTCTAAATATTTGGTGAGTGTCTGTTTTAAAACCTCGACTCTATTCCTAGTAGTTTGCTTGAGGACAAGCAAAAGACTAAGTCTGGGGGAGTTGATGTATTACATTTTTGAGGCTTTTTAACCTAATGTTTTCAATGGTTTTTCGATTCAATGTGTGTTTTTAGAGTTTTTTAGTCTTTTATCGAGTCTTTTCAGTTTTTAGGTCGCTTTGAAAGAAAAGGAGTCATTATGGGTGCAAACGGACATATGAAGATGTAGAACCATGCAGAGAGGTCTGAAGTTTAGCATTCGTTGAAGCACTTTCCACCGTTGGATCGAGCTGAATTTTGGTTAAAAAGTAGACCTTTGAGTTAGCTTTCATTTGGAAGTAGTTTGAAGTCGATCCAACGGTGCGATATTAAGTTATGATAGTTTTCGTGAAGACTATCCAAACCGACCAGTTCATTAAAGCAGAAAAAGAAAATTTCGGTTTTTCCTATTTTGACTCGGTTTTGGAAGAGATTTCGACGAGGACGTGATTAAAAATATATGTATATACATATTTTTAGCCATTGCTTAGGCAAAGCTTTCTATTCTATTCATACTTTTAGGATTTGTGTTTTCCAAGCTTGGGGAGACGAGTCTTTGTATCTTTGAAGAAGATTTCTGAACCCATTTGGATTTCTTATTTATTGATTATGAATTTCTCTTCATCTCCTTTCTTGTTCTCTGCATCCATGTCTGAGTAGTTTCATAGTTAGGTTTAGGGTTTCAAGGGAATTCATGAATCATTGAATTAGATATAGATAGGGAATTATCTTAATGTTTCTTCATCTATTATTGATCTAAATGCTGAAACTTGGTTAGCTACCTAGTTTCTGATCTTAGGTTGTTTAACGCATCAAAAGTGTTTGTTTAAAAGTCTGAAAGAACATAGACGAGCAAAATGTCCTTAGCCAACAAAAGCTAATGCTAAGAAATTATGTGAACAAATCGAATATGCTGGCTAATGCTTGTTTAGAATTATAAATTCAAACGACAGTTTAGAATCTTAGGTTGCTAGACAAAGTGATTGATACCACGACAGTAGATTGCTTATACATTTATGTTTGAGTTCTAGAATGGTTCATAATCCATTCCCTGAATAATTGTCTGATTTGTGATCTCTGAATTCCTGCGAATTGCCCTTGACCTAACGCTTTGTTTTATTGCTTTCACATCGCTACTAGTTATTTTCTTTACTTCTTTGCAAACAACAATCATATTTCTATCTTAGCTTAGTTTCATTCTAAAGAATCGTAGTGTAACCTTGGAACTTGTGGATTCGATCCCATCTATACCACTGTGATTGTATGTGCACTTGCAGTCTTTTATTTGGCTTAAAACCTGAGTGTATCACTCACAATACCCGATCGGGTATAATTGTCACTGATTTTCGGGTACCGGATAATACCCGGATCGATCCGATATCCGAAAAAATATCCAAAATATCCGACTTTTTAAGCCCTTCTTCGTACTTCTGTTTTATGTTCTTTGTATTTGTGTGCTATATGGATAGTGTGAAGTAGGAACATGGGTGTTTATTTTGGTTTTGAATTTTGAATGTCTAGATTGCTTTAAAATCGATATTATTTTGGTTATTTTTGAATTTTCATATTTAGATTTTTGGTTACTTTCGAATATTTTTGGTTATATTTGATTACTTTTAATTACTTTTCGGATAAATGTATTCGACCCTGAACCGAACCCGAAAAAACCAGATCCAAAAAATTATATTCGAACCGATCCAAATCTGGAGAGATCCGAACCGAATCTGATCCGAAATTTAATAATACCCGATCAGTACCAAAAATTATAGTTCCAAAATATCCGAAACCTGAAATATCTGATCCGATCTGATAACCTGAATGTCCACCCCTATATGGAACAATTAATATATCCTTATTCCATTCTGTACGTTTTAGATTGAGAATAGCTTTACACTATATTTTTTTTTTCTTTCCCATTTAGTCCAACGGAATTGATGGAATAATTTTTTTTTTTTCAAGTAAATGATAATTTTTATACTTTTATTTCATAAAATTGATATAAATTGCTGCTAAGTCTTTAACTAAAAGACAAATAAAAATTCTACCTTCTCGGTCAACTTGGTACCCATTTCTCACGTCGTATGTTAAACCCATTTCTCACGTCATATATTAAACTCATTAGATGAATATCCGCGTGTATATGCAAAGTTTTTTAAATATAAATTTTTAATAATTTTATAAATTAGTAGATTGATAAATATTTATAAAAAAATGATTAATAATCTAGTAACTTATTACCAACACCGTATTATTTTGTCAAACTACTTTGAAACCATATCTTATGGAATCAACAACGTAAAATTGTAAGTACAATAAATTAATATAGTTTTAAAATTTATGAAGCATTTTCTTTGTAAAACTTCATCTTGAATCCTATCTGAATATAATTTTTTTATATAAAATTTGATGCCGAGTCAAAATATTTTTTTTCCGCTAAAACCCCAAAACCACACTTTCCATCAAAACCACATTTTTCTTTCAAAACTATAAATACGTCTTCCCACCAAAATTGCAAAAAATAGTGTTTTTTTATAAAACCGTAAAATCTTGTTTCCTGTAAAATAAATCGTATTTTCCCATCAAAACTTTGTTTCCCGCTAAAATTGCAAAAATACGTTTTTCGCCAAAACTTGGAATTGTGTTTTCTCGCTAAAACCGTAAAATATCATCTTTTCATCAAAATTGCAATCATATTTTCTCGAAAAAACCAGTAAACCATGTTTTTATACCGAAAACATAAATCTGTGTTTTTGCGCCAATCCTAAAAAATTACATTTTAAAAATCCGTAAAACTACACAACTTTATTTTTTTTGTCAAAACCACATTTGTTTTTTCAAAATGTATTTAAAGAAGAGATGAAAAGTCATTGATTTAATTGATTATTATTTTTTTTTTGTCAAAACCACATTTGTTTTTTCAAAATGCAATTAAAGAAGAGATGAAAAGTAATTGATTTAATTAATTTTTTTTAAAAAGTGTGATATGTCACAAAGATAGGTGCTGATGTGTCACATTCTTATAAAACACACTCAATCATTATATAATAGATTTCTCACGTCATATACTAAAAATTGTAAGTTTTCCTCCCGTTTCTTATTTTCTTTGAAAAACTAAAATCAACTTAACTTTAGGTTTTAGATTGAGAATAGCTTCACACTATATTTTGTTTTCTTTCCCATTTAGTCCACCGGAATTGATGGAATAAATTTTGATTTTATTTCATGTAAATGATAATTTTTATACTTTTATTTCATAAAATTGATATAAATTACTGCTAAGTCTTTAACAAGTCAAAATTCTACCTTCTAGGTCAACTTGGTACCCATTTCTCACGTCGTATGTTAAACCCATTTCTCACGTCATATATTAAACTCATTTCTCACGTCATATACTAAAAATTGTAAGTTTTCCTTCCGTTTCTTATTTTCTTCGAAAAACTAAAATCAACTTAACTTTTTTTTTTTTTTTTTTTTTTTAAAAAACATCCCGGTTTAAAAGAATTGGTTTGGCTATGCTCTTTTAAAAAAAAAAAAAGAATTGATTTTGCTATTTATGTCACCAAAGTGCACTTATCTTTTCGATCACTGATCATGAGAGAACTCTGAAGTTAAGCGTGTTTGAGTTGGAGAAAATTCCAAAATTAAGCGTGCTT
This sequence comes from Alliaria petiolata, assembly GCA_020283515.1. Taxonomy (NCBI): domain Eukaryota; kingdom Viridiplantae; phylum Streptophyta; class Magnoliopsida; order Brassicales; family Brassicaceae; genus Alliaria; species Alliaria petiolata. The sequence goes on from JAHZTW010000003.1 coordinate 38,324,333, forward strand.
GAGCTGGAGTAGGATTAGGATGGATGACCTATCAGAAGATGATTTCCGATATTGTATGTGTGAAGACAAAACACGGAATAATATCACATGATGATTATAGGGTCAATATATATGATTTTAGAGTTTCCCGGTTAACACAACGACCGTCGGCCCATGAGCCCGAAAAAGACGTGGAAACCTATTGATAGGAGCGGTCGGGACAAGAGCCCATGGTTTTAAACTTATATCGTTATAAAGTATAAATCAAGAATTTCTAAAAACTTTGGACTAACTTGCCAACTTGGCCACCGTTGCCAATTACGACCCAGAAATTAATAGGCAGATCCTATAAATATAATCAATCCATTTCTTGGCAATAACAATATGATATTAAAGAGAAAAAAATAGAACCAAAATGGGTAAAGTCTATGCTCTTATTCTCTTCTCTTGCGTTCTTCTCCTTCAAACTATTAGCGACGTTAACGCCGCTTGTGAAGGCAGTTTATTCGCCGTTAATAGTACTTACAGCGAAAACCTCAACTCTCTTTTCTCTTCTCTTGCAAGCAACATCGTCGCAAACGACGGTTTCTACAACACTTCAATAGGAGAAGGCTCCAACAAAATTTATGGTCTTGCCCTTTGTGGACGAGGCTACGAGAAGCAACCTTGCGTGAATTGCGTGGAGCAAGCTATTCAAGAATCACAACCAAAAAAATGTCCAAATCAAATGAAATCTTTCAGGTGGACAACCAGAGACAGTGACAATGCTTCTTGCCTTGTCCGGTACGCTAATCACTCTGTTTTCCAGAAACTCGAGCTTTGGCCACCTACTTTGTCCCATAATCCTAAGAACATAGGGCCACATAAGAGCATTGCGCTATTCCGACGAGAATGGGAAGCGATGGTTAACCTAACAATGCAGTCTGCTACTTCAGCTCCTGACAACTCATCGGTTGTGCTCAAGTTCTATAGTGTCATAAGAGCAGAGTTCACAGAATTCGCAGATGTTTACATGATGATGCAATGTACTCCCGATATTTTGTCTAGTGAGTGTAACAAATGTCTTAGACAGTGTGTATTGAAATTTCAAAACAATAATTGGGGAAGCCAAGGCGGTGCGGGTCGGCTTCCGAGCTGTTATTTCCGGTGGGATCTATATCCTATTGCTGGATCTTCTGAGAATATGACAAGAGTGTCTATGATTAGCCGTGCCTCGAGTCTTCCCCAAGGAGATGCTGAGTTAAAACCTGGAAATGACAAGAAAGGTGAGTATATGTTCGGTTATCTTTTGAAAAAAAAAAAAAAATGTTAGGTTATCTTGTTACTTACGTAATCTTCTCTTGTTGGTTGTTTAAATGATTGATGGGTTTTTTTGCAGGAAGAAGGATTCGGTATGGAACTATCGCGATAATTGTGGTACCAACCCTTATTAACCTCTTTGTGTTTGTTTGTCTCATCATCGTCTTTGATCGGAGGAGAAAGTCCTACAAGAAAACCATCAACGGTAAGTTGTTTGTTTGCTTGAGTGAAGCTTAATTGTAGTAGTAGGGTAAAGGTTTGATATATATATTTTTTTGGTATGTTTCAGAGTGCTCTGATCCTGATGGAGAATCTATGTTGCGGTTTGGTCTTGGCATGATACTCTCTGCAACCAATGATTTTTCGCCTGAAAATAAGCTTGGTCAAGGTGGATTTGGAACTGTATACAAGGTAAAAACATTCATAAACAAATAAGTCTTGTCAAATCTTGAAACGGGTCAATGATTTTATTGCGAGATAACTGGTTTCAGGGGCTATTACCGAACGGGCAAGAGATAGCGGTGAAGAGATTAGTAAGTGGTTCAGGGCAAGGAGATACGGAGTTTAAAAATGAGGTCTCACTCTTGACAAGACTCCAACATAAGAATCTCCTTAAGCTTCTTGGGTTCTGTAATGAAGGAGATGAAGAGATTCTTGTCTACGAGCTTGTCCCTAATTCAAGTCTTGATCATTTCATCTTTGGTGAGTCTTCTTGAGACGCTGCATTTTGGTTACAATACTTCTTTTGAAATATTTAGCAAAAGAGTGTTTTCTTTGAAATCCGCAGATGAAGAGAAGCGTTCGCTTCTTACATGGGAGTTGAGGTTCAAAATTATAGAAGGCGTTGCTCGAGGTCTTGTTTATCTCCATGAAGACTCTCAGCTGAAGATTATTCACAGAGACTTGAAGGCGAGCAACATCCTTTTAGACGCAGAGATGAACCCTAAAGTTGCAGACTTTGGGACCGCAAGGTTGTTCGACACTGATGAGACTCGTGCTGAAACAAGACGAATAGCTGGAACCCGGTAAGAACCTATCAATAAACCTTGAATAGACATGTAAATGCTCTGTTTTTAACAGTCTTTCCGACATTCTTGGATACAAATGTTGTTGGATGCATATATGCAGTGGATATATGGCTCCGGAGTACCTAAATCGCGGGCAAATCTCAGCTAAATCTGACGTTTTCAGCTTCGGTGTTATGCTTCTAGAGATTATAAGTGGGGAAAGAAACAGTAGCTTCGAAGGAGAAGGACTTGCAGCTTTTGTAAGCTTCTTCAGATATCAGGTTTTTCTCCATCCGTTTTTTTGTATCTTCTAACATATCTTTCTTGGGGCAGGCATGGAAGAGATGGGTTGAAAGAAAACCTGAGGTTGTAATCGATCCTCTCCTGATAGAAAATCCGAGACATGAGATCATAAAGTTGATTCAGATTGGATTGTTGTGTGTTCAAGAGGATGCAGCAATGAGACCAACCATGAGCTCTGTAATAGTTTGGCTTGGTAGTGAAACTATCACCATTCCTTTACCTAAGGCTCCTCCTTTCACATGGAATCAATCCCAATCTGAAAATAGTACAATGTCAATGAGCAATGTCTTCACGGATTTGAGTTCTCGTTGAGTTATAAATTTGTTGATCAAAATATTGACGAGTAACGGAATGAATGATCCCCGCAGTTTTTTGTAGCCCTACTCTTGTAGAAAAAAGCTTTTGCTTTGCGTATTCTTCTACCTGAAATAAGACTTTTGACTTCCTCCGAGATCTCTCTCAGCTCTTAAAAGGTTCTCTGTAGAACAAATCCAGTTTTCTCATTTATGTTTTTCCGATTCAATCTACTTTTCGACCAATCAAAGGCATGTGTTCAAATTTTTTAATTGACTCTTACAGAATTTGGGGAAAAAAAATCTCCACACGTGTGTTACTCTGTTTTCAGGATACTTGCCATCCAAGGTACCCACAAAAGAGATTTCTCACAATAGTTAATATGTAATACCCTTTTTTTGTGCGGTCAAGAAATGCATTGCTACATTGGCAGCTATACAATTAAGTGCTCACAAAAGAGTTCTACGAGCCATCAGCACCTCCAGCAAAGTTAACGATCAACTCCGGACATGACGGGAACTGGGAACTGGGAACTCTCCACCAAGTCTCATCCGAGACAACTTTTATATTAAATAATATTATATAAATAACTGATTCTGAATATATATTATATAATAATAAAAATTAGAAAGGTCAAATATTAAATACAAACTTAATCTTAATTTCTTATACTTTATTAGGATAGGATCCGCATATATGCGGGTTTTTAATAAGATATTTTAAATTCGTAAAAATAAATTGAAAACAAAATCTGATAATATATAAGGAAAAATAAAATTTAATTTTATTAATATTTCCAAGTATATATGTTTTAATATTCTTATATGAATTATGTTTACTTCTAGTGTCTTATCTATATATAGATATAATAATGATTTTTTCTAAAATTTTAACGAATTATTTATTCTACTTTTATCATAATTAAAATCTATATTAGGATCCGCGTACGCAGGTTTATAATAATAAAATTTAAAATCCGTTAAAATATTTTTTTAAAAAAATATAAAACAAAATCGGATCACTACTGAAAAAATATATATGAAAAACACAAAATCTAAATCTAAGAGTTATTTATTTATTTTAGTTTCTCATTTATTTTTAATTAAAATATTCAAAACAAAAGAATATGTTGCGGGTCCTAAGCAACATTAACCATACTTCTCATATAGTTCACACACTTTATCAACTATCTTTTTCTGTTTGGGTATGCAATTCGAATCCTTCGAATATGTTAACGATCTCCCATTAACTCTTTTCAAGCAAATAAAATATTTTTTTCTCTTCACATTCATCTTCCGTATATGATCTCTTTGCTCTCTAGAGAAATTATGCTTCTCAAGACTCGCATCAAATGTCTCTCTACATGATTTTTGCTATCCTCCTTCTCAATGAGCTCATCATCGTCTAATGTCATACCAATAGCATTAATATACTTTTGTTTAATTTTTTAATTGAAATATATCATAATTAATCTAATTTACTTTTGTTTCCTTTTTCTTTTCTTAAATTGAAATAGATCATTTTGTTTTATTTTTTTTTTCTTTAATTGAAATATATCCTAGTAAATTTTATTTTACCTTTTTAATCTAAATCGAAAAAAAAAATTTTGGAAATTTTTTTATTTAAAAATAATATTTTACCGAGACAAGTGTCAAAATCTAAATCGGTAAACTCGACATATGTCGAAATCTTTTATTTTATTTTATTTATTTCTCTTTTAAAAATAGATGTATTTTCATTTTTTTCTGTTAGGATTAGTATATTTTTTTAATTATAATAAATTTTAATCAAAACACGTGTCAAAATCGTATCGATTAATTTGTCATGTGTCGCGATCATGTGAATTACTAATTTTGACGCATCCAACTTTATATAATAAGATAATATGTAAACAAAGTAAATAATTATGTTTCATATTATTATGATAAAAATAGTTTCAAATAATTTTTTTATTGTTATATTCTTTTTTTTTTTAACTCCCGTCACGTCTTGTTTTATTCCATTCTCGTCTCGAATTTTTATGAAACCTAATTAGGACAACTATTTTGGTTCCCAAATTTTCGTTTCGATCCCGTTCTCCAAAATTCCGGTCCCAAATTCCCATTTGCTCACCCTTGAAAAGGGGTTTAACTGATCAAACGAAATGTGAGATTAAGATGATTAGTGAGTTGATCCACTCACTAATCATTGCTAATTGTCTTTGGATCGAAAATCAATGAGATTTAAAACTTAATATATATTCCATATGTATCATATTAAGAGATGTTTAAGGTTTTTGCACACATATTAAAAAAAAAAAAATCTGCAAAATACAAATGGTCAAAAAACAATAAAAAAGAAACTAATTAGTTTTAAAAGTTGAAAATATCATATAAATTAAAAACAAATTCTCTATAATATTATGATGTTAGAAAATAAATGATGTTTTCACAAACCAATGCAAAATTTACCAATAAATTACTTGTTTCACCCTTGTATTAATTGATGAATTAAAAAAAAAAGTTACATTTTGCAAGATTTCTTAATTTGTGTGTAAATTTCTAAAACATCAAGTAAAAAAAATGGAGAGAGTACTACTTATCGTGAAACAGGTGGAGTATAAAGCATAAACATTTTTGGATAAACTATGTTGTTAGTTGTGTACCAGAGGATACATGGCTCCCGAATACTTGAATGTTGAATCCTGGACAAATCCAGGCCCGGTTCTGGGCATGTGCTCAAGGTGCAAATGCACAGGGTCCACTTATTTTTACAAAAAATTTCAATACTTTTAAGGACCCAAATAGAAAAAAATATAATCATTTTTATTAATAACATATGAAATACATATAAAATAGGGTCTTTTAATTTTTTTTTGCTCAGGGCCTATTGTAACTTTGGACAGGATCTGGACAGATCTCAGCTAAATCAGACGTTTATAGCTTCGGTGTTATGCTTCTAGAGATTATAAGTGGCGAAAGAAACAATAGCTTTTGTAGGAAAAGGTCTTGCAGCTTTTGTAAGCTTTATATACATAATTAACAATCTTTCTCCATTTCTTTAATATTCTAACATATATGGAGAAAGTAAGAAGATATGTTTTTTGGGTGCAGGCATGGAAGAGATGGGTTGAAGGAAAACCTGAGACTATAATTGATTCTTTCTTAAGAGAAAATCCGATAAACGAGATGAAAAAAGTTAATCCAGATTGGTTTATTGTGTGTTCAAGAGAATGCAGCAAATACACCAACGATGAGCTCTAGAATAGTTTGGTTTTGCAGCGAGACTATCACCATTCCTTTACCTAAGGCTCCTGCTTTCACAAGGAATCAATCGCATTCAGAAAATGGTACAATGTCAATGAGCAAGGTCTTCACCGAGTTAAGTTTTCGTTGAGTTATAAATCAGTTAATCAAAACCATGTATCTAAGGTAGAAATCTTGTGACAAATATATGCAGCCCTAGTGGTTTGTACTAGTATTGTCAATGTTTCATTACTTGGGTTCAAACTTGTATAAGTAGAAATATTGTATGTACCATGTAAAAAAAAAAAATCAAAGAATGAATGAGCGAGTGGTTAATTTAAATTTTGTAACAAAAAAAACTTGTTAAAAAAACCATTGATATTGTAAGTTCATCAACTCCCTTGCGAGATCTCTTCAGATCTGAAAAGCTTCTCTCTCTGTCTCGAGTTCAAGGATTTAGTACTTGGATATTTAATACAAGGCGTTGCGCGATGTCTTCTTTATCTACATGAAGATACTGTTGGAACAAAAATTTAATAAACACATTGGACTTTATTATTTTGTGTTTTGTGTGAATAGGAGATGGATTGAGGTCCAAACAAATATAATGTTTTCATTGGCTATAACTCTTTGGAGAAGTTAAAATATCGCACATTGGAAACTTGGAATGTTTTCAAGTCCCCTCTCATCCTATATTACGATGGGTTAGCCTCTCTTTTTCAATCATCAAATCAGATCAGATAATCAGATCATTAGATCAGGAATTCAGATTGTCAGTTGAATATTACTAAAAGCAAAGGCTAAACACACGTTCCTTCAATCCACTACTGCATCAGGTAGTTTCTTTATTTCGAGAGTATTGTTGAGATACAAGTTCGTTAGACCCGCGATCGAGTGATGCGATTCGGGGTTGAACGGTTGTATCTTGTGACTCATGAATCGTGATTATACTTGTCACACTACGAGTGATTCTTTGAGTTAAGGAAAGAGATTGCGATCTCGACTCCATTCCAGTGTTTCAGTTTTACCGATTTATTTTTTACGATTTTCCTTAACTCGTTTTATTCGGTTTTGATTATCCTTTATATTTTGTGATTAAATCAAATATTCCGTATTTCTAAATTATTGGTCTTACAGTCTTAACTCAAAGAAATCCGTTCATCTTCTAAGAACATCTAACGGATTTTAATCACGAGTAAATAAAGGGTTTTTCATCGATCGATTTCAAAACTATTTAGTCGGATTTTTAATCGGTTTTATAACTCTCGTCTTATTGGTTGCGATCAATAAAACGATAGGCATTACAATCATTATGTAATCGCCGATTTGGATTAAGGTTTGATCAAACGTGTTTGCGAATGCTTTGATGAATGCTTTGCGGAGATTCGAAGATGAAGTCGATGTATGCGGATCTTAAAATTTTAATGTTGGTTCATACCAAATTAATTTTTTATAATACTAAGGGAAATCATGTTTCTCCTCCCGTAAATTTCGATGAGACTGCGACTGAGTTTAAGATGTAGAAAAAGAAGATTTTCTTCTATCTGACAACTCTGAACCTGCAGAAGTACCCCAGCGAAGTGAGACCTCATCTCCCTGAAGGCAACACCGATCCAATGATCCATGCGACGGTTCAAGCCTGGGAGAACAATGATTACTTGTGCAAAGGATATATCTTGAACTGTCTCTCCAAACCGTTGTACAACTTGTTTGGAGATTTAAAAAGTTCGAAGGAGGTGTGAGATTCCCTTGACAAGAAGTATCGAATTAAAGATTATGGATCCCATAAATTCACTGTGCCAAAATTCCAACAGTATCATATGGTTGATTCGAGGCCATTGATGGAACAACTCGCAGAAGTGCAGAATCTCCTTCATGAGATTCATGCTGAAGGCATGAGGCTTTGCGAAACCTATCGGGTTTGCTGCTTCATTGAGAAGCTTCTTCCAAGTTGGGCGGACTTCCAAAACCTTCTCAAACACAAGAGGAATGCAATTTCCCTTGAAGACTTGATAGTCAGGCTGAGGATAGAGTCTCGAATCCGCATAGCAAGTGGTGTTCTGAATGAGCACATTGCTAATGTTATTGTTCACAAGAAAAAAGAGAAAAATAAATTTTTCTCTAAAAGCCTCTACTAGCTTTATGAAGCGAAAGGGTGCAATGAGGTTCTTGGGAATTTGTCACAAGCGTGACAAGGTGGATCAAAAAGCTGACGCAAGTCATAGCAAGATTCACAACCGCAAAGACAAAGGGAAGTTTTAAGCCAACTTGACTGATATGTGAGATGTGGTCACATAATTAAACACGGTTGAGGACAACCCAAGGAATGGTGGTACGACACAGGTGCCACTGCCACAACTCACATATGCATTGGTAAGAGCATGTTTAACACTTATCGAAAATGCAAGAGTGAAGAGCAACTGTTAATGGGTAACATCGGCTCGTCCAAGGTTGAAGGTCGTGGCGAAGTGAAGCTCAAGATGACTTCAGGACATGAGATAAGTCTCAAGAATGTGAAGTATGTTTACAAGCAAAACTCACAAAAAAACTCCATCCCCTCGGGTCGAAAGAACAACCGAACCTTGGTTTAATTCACACAGATTTGTGTGATTAAAAATTTGTTCAAACTCGAGGCGGTAAAAATATTTTGTGACTTTCATAGCTGATAGTACAAAATATTGTTATGTTTATTTGCTAAGAAGCAAAGATGAAACCTTGGAAAAACTCAAGGAGTATAAACTCGAGGTTGAAAACCAACTCGATAGAACTATTAAGATATTTAGAAGTGATAGAGGAGGCGAATATGATGGACCCTTCAATGCATTTTGTAAAGAACATGGCATTATCCATCAAACGATTGTTCCCTATTCACATGAATCTAATGGAGTTGCGGAACAAAAAATACCGAACTCTTAAAGAGATGATGAATGCAATGTTGTATAAATATGGGTTACCCCAAAACATGTGGGGAGAAGCGTTGCTTTCCACAAATCATATCCTCAACAAAATTCCATACAAAGCTACTGGCAAAACGTCATACGAACTTTGGAAAAGTAATGTACCTTCGTACAAATACCTGAAAGTGTGGGGGTGCCTACCAAAGGTCGCAGTGCCACCTCCTAAATAGGTCACAACTGGGCCTAAAACCGTGGATTGTATTTTCACCGGTTATAGTGATGCTTATCGGTTTCTGGTTCATAAACCAAACATACCTGATATCCATGTTAATACAACCATGGAATCAAAGAATGTATCTTTCTTTGAGCACGTGTTTCCGTGTAAGGATAAACAAAATCTAAAACGAACTCGTGAAGAAAGTGATGCAATCACCTCTGGATATGAGGCGAGTAATTCTTACACATCGTTTGATGATCCATAAGCGGTGGAAGATGAACCTAGACGAGCAAAAGAGCTCGTAAGGAATTTTTTTTTGATGAAGATTTCTTAATAGTCTTTCTTTTTGAGAATGAAACAAGAAGCTTCATTGAGGCCATGTCTACACTCGAAGCACCTTCATGTAAGGAAGTCGTCAATAGTGAGATCGACTCAATTATGCAAAACAATACATATGAGATAACCGATCTGCCACAAGGGTTTACCGCCTTAGGGTGTAAATGAATTTTCAAAAAAAAATTGAAAACCGATGGCACAATCGATAAGTACAAGGCTAGGCTTGTGGTGCAAGGTTTTCGGCAAAAAGAAAGCCTGGATTTCTTTGACACTTATCCTCCAGTAACGAGAATAACTTCGATCCATACACTCATTGGTATTGCAGCTTTAAGAGACCTAGAAATCCATCAAATGGATGTTAAAACTGCCTTTCTAAATGGTGATTTAGAAGAGAAGATTTATATGAAACAACCCGAAGGTTTTTTTGTCCTAGGACAAGAACACAAAGTCTGTCGACTTGTGAAGTCGTTGTGTGGACTTAAACAAGCTCCAAAACAATGGCTTGAAAATTTTGACAATGTAATGATGTCAAATGGTTTCAGCATTAATGAATGTGATAAGTGGATATACATCAAAAGTAGTACTCATGGACACGTTTTGCTCTGTTTGTACGTTGACGACATGTTTATTATTGGTAGCAATAAAGACGTAACTGGTCAAATTAAAAACATGCTATGTCGCAAGTTTGATATGAAAGACTTGGGACTAACAGATGTTATTCTAGGGATTAAGATCACTAGAAATTCTGAAAGAATCATCCTGTCTCAATCTCATTATGTGAAAAGATACTTGAGAGGTTTAATACCTACTCAAAAGGAACAGCAAAAACTCCAGTAGACACTAGTATTCACTTGACGAAAAATACGGATGAATCAGTGTTACAAGTGGAGTATGCACGAGTAATCAGAAGTCTGATGTATTTAACAAAATGTACTAGACCCGGTTTAGCACATGCAGTCAATGTACTGAGTCGCTATACGAGTAATCCAGGACATAAACACTGGAAAGCGATAACGAGAGTATTGGACTATGTACGTCATACTAAAAGTTATGTGTTGCACTATGGTAAATAACCTGGAGTTTTGGAAGGATACAGTGACGTAAACTGGATTTCCGATTCCAAAAACTCTATATCCACGAGTGGATACGTCTTTACGCTAGGCGGTGCAAATGTGTCTTGGAAATGTTCCAAACAAACTCTGTTGGCCAGATCGACCATGGAATCAGAGTTCATAGCTTTAGATAAAGAAGCAGAAGAAGCTGAGTGGCTCTGGAATTTTCTAGAAGATATTCTGATGTGGGAGAAACCAATGCCAGCTTTATGGGTACATTGTGACAGTCAGTCGGCTATATCCCGGGCACTGAATAATATTTATAATGGCAAGTCTCGCCATATTCGACGACGACATAAGACCATTAGACAACTGATCTCGAGTGGTGTAATGGTAATAAACTACATCAAATTGGCTGATAACTTAGCGGATCCGTTTACCAAAAGCTTGTCGCGAGATCAAGTTCTTAAATCATCAAAAGGAATGGGTTTAAATCCTATGGATACATATAATGCCATGATGGATACCCAACCTATGTGACTGGAGATCCCAAGATCTAGGTTCAAAAGGGATAACTAAATCAAGCAGAGTCTAAAAACAAGCACTGTAAGTTGCTCAGTTCCAAAGATGACAAAAGTCTATAAAATAACAGTATAACCTGTATATGTGACATGTACATGGCAATCACCTAGTGAGTGTGAAATGGGGCCGTTTCTAGGAGGATGAAGTTCAGGCTATACTCTCCAAGTTCACTCACGATAAATCAGGCAATGTTCAAGGCAACAATGAACACAATAGAGAACTTAACTCAGCAAGAAGACGAAGCTGGGTTATATCTGTTGTCTAGTTTTACATAAAAAACCGGGCGGTTCAAGACATTAAGTTCACCTCCTGGCTGAGTAATTCCGGCAGATATCAACAATGAGTGATTCAAGGCTGAAAAGCTACTACCTCAGATACAGTTAGTCTTCGCTATACTCTCGAAAAGTTTGTCTAGTATAGTCAAGTCAACATCTAGTATAAGTCAAGTCTTATCTAGTTTATCGAGTCTGTAAAGCCTTCATTTGTTTAGATGTCATTCTATTCATGTGGGAGATTGTTGGAACAAAATTTTAATAAAGGCATTGGGCTTTATTATTTTGTGTTTTGTGTGAATAAGAGATGAGTTGAGGCCCAAACAAATGGAATATTTTCATTGGCTATAACTCTTTGTGGAAGTTAAAATATCACACATTGGAAACTTGAAATGTTTTCAAGTCCCCTCGCATCCTATATATACGATGGGTTAGCCTCTCTTTTTCAATCATCAAATCAGATCAGATAATCAGATCATTAGATCAGGTATTCAGATTGCCAGTTGAATATTACTAAAAGCAAAGGCTAAACACACGTTCCTTCAATCCACTATTGCATCAGATAGTTTCTTTATTTCGAGAGTAGAGTTGAACGGTTGTATTCTGGGACTCATGAATCGTGATTATATCTGTCACACTGCGGGTGATTCTTTGAGTTAAGGAAAGAGATTGCGAGCTCGACTCCGTTGCAGTGTTTCGGTTTTACCGATTTATTTTTTACGATTTTCCTTAACTCGTTTTATTCGGTTTTGATTATCTTTTATATTTTGTAATTAAATCATATATTCCATATTTTTAAATTATTGGTCTTACAGATACTCCGCTGAAGATTATTAACAGAGACTTGAAGGAAAAAAGCAACATCCATTTAGATGTAGAGATGAACCCTAAAGTTGCAGATTTTGTGACAGCAAGGTTGTTCGACTCTGATGATTGTAATTGATCCTTTCTTGATAGAAAGTCCGAGAGACAACGAGATCATAATAGTTTATTCAGATTGAGTTGTTGTATGTTCAAGAGAACGCAGCATAGAGACCAACCATGAGCTCTGTAATACTTTGGCTTGGTAGTGAGACTATCACTACTCCTTTACCTAAGGGTCTTGCTTTCACTGGAAGTCAATCCCAATCTGAAAATGGTAAATGTCAATGAGCAATAGTGTCTTCAAGGATGTGGGCGATAAAACTCACACTCAAGATTTTGTGTATTTGTGAAAAAGGATTTTAAGGATTATAATCTCTATATAAGTAGATATAAACAAGTATCGACAAATTGGATTTGTATTAATCGACTGAAAGAATGATCTCGAAAAAGATGTGTTTAATGATGGTAAAAAGAGCTTTTAGAGCGTACAAAAAATTAGGTAAAAATTGGATCCTTAAAACTGAAGCTTTGTTGGTTTTCTTTTATAGCTCCGTCCAGTTTAAACCACTATACATATTTTGGGGTCACGTGGGCTCGACTCGACTCTGTAGATCTCCAGATAGCTCTGTTTGCGTAAAAGATAGTGTCGACTCGTTCAGCTTGACTTGTTCATCTTATCTTCGTTTTTTTTTTTGAAAAGGGCATTTCATGTTATCTTCGTTAGCTCACTATTTGCCTACTTGGGTCGTCTGAAGGTGGTATAGTTCGGAGCCGTATGAGAATTTCAGATGAGTCGAAGTCGACTTATTGAACTAACCTGGGCTTGAGCCTGTTTTGAGATGATAGTTGATGGGTTTTTTTATTGGCCGAATTTGATGTGTGAAATCGAGCTCTAACAACGAAGTTGAGTTGTAAATCAATTAATCAAAATGTTAAGGTAAAATTGGACAAAGAGCCAATATGCCCTTATTTGTTAAAACTTAATTTCACTACCCCTTCTCTAATCTCACTATCCCTCTCATTTTACTCTCTCATTTTTACCCTCACCCTTCTTTTCTTATTTTAATAATATGTGTAACACAAAATAAAAAATAAAACAAAAACAATAATGGGTAATAATTTAAATCAATTCAATTCTCTTCAACCAATTTTCAACTACCCACGGGTCCCACACATCATCTTCTCCATCCACGGTTTCAGGATTGGCTTCATGTCTCCCAAAACAAAACATTCTCCATCTTCAACCTCTTGTGGAACTTCAAAAGGTGAGTCAGTTATTTGCTGCTGCTGCGGACACATTGTCTCCCTTATATGAGCTTTGAGTCTATGTAAAATCTTTTAATCTTACACTTTGTTCCTCTTTCTCTTCCATCCCCCTTCCATGGCGTTATTTTTGTTTTTTTTTGGATCATTGGGTTATTGAAATTGTTTGCTAAGGGTCTTACATCGGTAAACATGAGCAGTTATAATCGTTAAATGCGCATCAAATCATACTGAATCGTAGTAAATCGTTGTAGATTCGTATATATATAAAAACTTTCTGGGTTCACGAACTGGGTATTACTGGACAACTTGATATTACTAAGACTGTGGGTATTACTGAGAGAACCTGGTATTACTGAGCATTGCTAAGAAAACTGGTATTACTGATAGAACTAGTATTACGAGAACAACTATTATAACTAGGTTGTATTACTGAGAGAACTAATATGATTGAGACATATACTAATGGTATTTGTTATTATTATTCAGGAGACTATGTATAGAGGCCATTGCACTGTTATATGTTTCGATTTTGGGGGATGCTATTCAAAGGATGGTGATGACATAAGATGGGTCTCAGGAGAAGATGAAATTCACACTTTAGTGATGATGATGTCTGTTGAGGAGGTCACTTATTCTGGGTTAATCACGAGAATATGCAGGGAGATAAAGATAGACGGAGTTAATACACAGCTGAAAGTCAGTTACTTTCCATTGTTAGTGGGTTCTAATAAACCAGCATATATCTGGAATGATGAGAATGTTTTTGGCTACCTAATGCAAGTGAATAACGCTACATGTAGAAGTGTTTTGCATGTGGAGATCGTGGAAGATGTCGATCAAAATCAGGGTTTTGTGCAACATTCAAGAGAGGATCATGAGATTGAAAACAGTGCGAATAATGATGAGGTGTTCCCAAGTGGTATGGATGTTAATGCTGGTATGATTACTCTTCACGCATGTGAACCATCAGAAGCCCGTGAAGCAGAACAGAGAAATGTGTCAAGGAAAGAACTTGATGATACTGAGGATGCACCTGCTATAGAAGAAGTAGCAGCAAATAATGACTGGGAAGATGGTATTGAAATTGTTCTAGGTCAAGAATTCAGAAGCAAGCAGACAGTGTAAGATTTAGTTCATAAAGCTTCACACCAGTATTGTTTTGAGGTTGATACAATCAAGTCTGACAAAAATCGATATGTGGTAAAATGTCGTGAAGCAAAAGATGCTTGCAAGTGGTCTTTACGAGCTGCAAAGGTGATGGAATCAGATTGTTTCTCAGTAAGAACTTACAACAAGATGCATACATGCTCTCGAGCTTCTTCAGTTACAGTCAGAAACAAAAGGAAAGGGACACCGGGATTGGTTGTATCTGTTTTGCATGAAGATTATCCTGGTAAATTTGACACTCCAACTCCAAAACATCTGATCGGTATGGTTCAAGGAAGATTTGGGGTTAAAGTATCATACTCTACTGCTTTGAGAGGGAAAAAACAAGCTGCAAATGATGTGAGGGGAAGTCCAGCTGAGAGTTACCAGCTGGTGTATTCTTATATGTACATGCTAGAGGCAATGAATCCTGGTACACGAACTTATGTGGAATTGGATGAAAACAAAAAGTTCAAGTATTTATTCTTTGCGCTAGGAGCTAGCATTTAGGGATTCCAAGCCATGAGAAAAGTCATTGTTGTTGATGGAACCCACCTTAAGACTGGATATGGTGGTGTTTTAATAGTTGCTACAGCCCAAGATCCTAATCATCACCATTATCCAATTGCGTTTGGTGTAGTTGATGGTGAGAAGGATGCTAGTTGGATGTGGTTTCTGAATAGATTGAAATCAGTGGTACCAGATGATCCTGAATTGGTGTTTCTTTCTGATAGAAACCCAAGCCTCATCAAGTCGGTGCAGGCGGTGTTCCCATTGTCTGAGCATGGGTATTGTATACAACATTTGTCACAGAATGTGAAAGCAAATGTCTATTACGTCAACAAAGATACATGCGTGAAGAAGTTCAAAGAATGCGCTCATGCATATACAGAGAGTGAGTTCCTGACACTTTATGATGCTTTTAGAACCAAGTATCCTGCTGCGGCTGAGTATCTCGATGGTAGTGTTCGTGTGGAGAAATGGGCAAGATGCTATTTTCCAATAGAAAGGTACAACATAGACACCTCCAATATTGTAGAATCTATTAGTGGTGTTCTTAGGAAAGGAAGGAAGTACGCTCTATTACCAATGATTGACGTGATTTTTGAAAAAGTGGCTGAATGGTTTAATAAGCATAGGAACACTTCTGGAGAAGAGGCACAGAGGCTTGTGCCTTACATGGAGAACAAAATTCATAAAAGATCTCCGGAAGCGAAGAAATTAACGGTGTATGAGTTGAACGCCTTCTTCCTTGAATACAATGTCATTGGAAAAGATGGGAAGTCCTATTTGGTGGATATGAAAAGGAAAACTTGTAGTTGCAAGTGCTTTGATATAGACAGATATCCTTGCGTCCATGCAATAGCTGCTGCCCTCTTTTTAAGTGGAGGCACAGACCTCCATCTACAAGAGTTTTGCTCAAAATATTATTGGACGGAGGTATGGAATTTAGCGTATTGCAGGACGATTTATCCAGTACCCCACAAGTCTGATTGAATTGTTCCTGACCATATACAACAGCTGGTTGTCATACCACCAAATTATGTCGCAAAGGAAGGAAGACCTCAAGAAAACAGATTCCCATCAGTTGGAGAACACCGAGGAAGAGGGAGAGGAAGAGGAAGAGGGAGAGGCAGATCGTGGCTTTGGTCATATTTTGATAGTGAAAATAGCGAAGCTGGTGGAAATGTGTAACTCGTTTCTGTTTATTATGTGTCTTCGGAATACTATGCATAACTGGTGCAACTGATTGTATTTCAAGAGTCTGATTTTTAATTTATTTTCAAATATTATTAGAAAATCGAACATTCAATGTGAAACAAACAAATGTTGGTTAGGAAAAATAACTAATAAGTGATGTAAAACATGTATCAACTGGTTTTCGTAAAATGATTACATAATTGTTTGTTATAATGACATTCACACAACAAACACTATATACTTCTATGAACACTTCCTCAATAATAACAACCATATGAAGCCAAACACACATACGATGCGTTTCAAAACATTTGAATGTACACAAACCTCCAGTTTAGCAATTTAATGATTACAATTAGCTGTAAAACTAGAAATATAAATTTTATTATAGAGTAAAACTAAATAAAGTTGAAAACACCCAAAAGTACAACTATTTGCAAATCGGTAAAACTAATAAACTACATATAACTAAGTGCAATTTTGACGGCGTCCACGTAAGCAAAAAACGGTGCACATGTCCATTTGGCGGCGCACGTGTCTATTTGGCGGGGGGTTTTTTTTGGGACGGTTTACCACCGGTTTTCGGACGAAGAGCTGAGACATTGATCCCGGTTTTCCCCCTCATAGAATCGAGGTTCTAGGGAAATCTTTCACTTTTCTCCCTTTTCCCTTTGACCCGAATTTTCCTTCTCTCTCTCTCTCTTCTTCTTCCTCGTGATTTCCTTGGTCCCTTTCTTCATCCTTCCCCATTGCAGCGATTTCTGGATTTGAAACTCCAAGGTACCTCTCTCTTATTCTTCTAAAAGCTCCTTACTCGTGATTCGGGTTCGTCTATGGTTCCGGTAATTCGGGATTCATCTAGGGTTCAGGTAATTCGGGATTCATCTAGGGTTCGGGTAATTCAGGATTCATCTAGGATTCGGCTAATTTGGGATTCATCTAAGGTTCAGGTAATTCGGATTTATCTAGAAGATCCTTACTCGTGATTCGGGATTCGTCTAGGTTTGTCTACTGTTTTACATATAGTAATATTGAACCTTGTAATACTGACACTTGTAACAGGATCAATGGACCCTAATGATCCAAACTACACTGTCGAGAAGAGGGCTAAAGCAAACATAGACAGACTTTATCACATAGCTGATGGAGACTATGGCATTCCGAGAATTTGTCCATGTGGTGGACGACTCATTGAGAAGGTTGAGAAGATTCAACCATCTGGATCCTACCCAGGAAGAAGATATTTTACCTGCAATGTGTATGCGGTGAGGGTGAGATCAATTTATTTATTTTTCCGAGTTTAATGGCATTATTGAACATGAGAATTTCGTGTCTTTATGTGCAGGATGATGGCTATCACATTCACAAATGCTGGGAACATGCCGTTGAAGAAGAAGTTGAGAGAGTAAGGAAGGAGCAATCTGAGGCCATTGAAATCCTTAAAAATCAAATGACCAGCATCCTAATGGGGCATATATTCAAAGGTGATCAGATTGACAAGCTGAAGGAAGAAGTTGAAAAGCTAAAGGAAGAAGTTGAAAAGCTGAAGGAGGAAGTTCAGAAGTTGAAAAGCTGAAGGAGAATGTCTGCTTGACTGCTTTAATGCTTTGTAATAGACATTTGTAATAGAGCTAAGTGAGTTTGTTTTGGAGTTTGTATAAATCTTAGTTTGTGTTTTTCTAATTTAATGTTAAACTTATGTAGTTTTATGACCCTTAATTAGTTATATAAATACAAAATGAAATGCATAACATAGCTTATCATAATTTTAAATGTAAAATAAAATTCATAACCCAACATAACATAGTTTAAAATCCATAACATAACACAATACAACCAACAGAACATAGTTCTTCCTAGGCCTCTTGCCCTTTTACTTGTCAAACTACCATTATTTAGTTCTTCCTAAGCCTCTTTCCCCTGCTTTTCTCTTCCGTGAATGGGGGCATCAAATGTTGGGGAAGTTTTTTGGTCCTCTTACTCGGTTCACCTCCTTCCTCAATCCCAGGAACCTGAGACCGTGTCTTTCTCCTCCCATACGATTTTTTCATATCCGGTTTCCCCTTTAAATCTTTTTGCCTTTTGCCGTCTCTAACCACCACGGTGCTACACCTCATATCTGAGGAACATCTTCTTCTCCTTCCTCCCCCTGCAAAACACAAACAGTTTTATCTAGTATACCCTAGTAATACCTAGTATCACATTTTTGTTTAATGGTCTAAGACAGCAAAAGTATTACCTCTTTCATCATAGAAATGTCTTCTCCAACCTCTTCAGCCCCATGAACTTCCCCTTCCTTCTCCTGCTCGTCACCTTCAATCCCCTGCAAAACACAAACAATTTTATTTAGTATTATAAACTTTTACCTAGTATCACTTTTTAAGAGAACCAAATAATTACCTCGTCTCCTCCTTTCTCTCTAGCCCCATGAAGTTCCTCTTCTCCTCCTTTCTCTCCGTCCAAAGCGGTGGTTTCCTCAACCACAGGAACATTCTCTTCTCCGTCCTTCTCAGTCTGTGCCTCCTCCTCGTCGACTTCAATCCCCTGCAAAACACAAACAATTTTATTTAGTATTATAAACTTTTACCTAGTATCACTTCTAAGACAACCAAATAATTACCTCGTCTCCTCCTTTCTCTCCAGCCCCATGAAGTTCCTCTTCTCCTCCTTTCTCTCCGTCCAAAGCGGTGGTTTCCTCAACCAGCCTGTCGTCCTTCTCCTTGTCCTTCTCCTTGTCCTTCGAACCCTGCAATCCAATATAGTAGTGTTACCAAGTCTGACTATTTTAAAAAAACAAGATGCATACATGAAATCGTATTAATTACCTGCTCTTTCTCCAACCCATCATCGTTAATCCCAATATGAGGACTGAAAGCACTATAACCCACATCCTCATACTCCCTTCGAGCATCTAACTGCTCCTTGACATAACCTCCCACGGCTACCATTCTTGTGTCTAAGCCAGCTACTTTCTCGTTCACTTTCTTGAACCCTTTCTCCATTTCACTCTTAAGATTCTGTACTATCCCAACAAATTCGGTCAAAGAAGCATTCTCCTCTGATCCAGTGACAACATTGGTGGCGGCATTGGCTTCATTCACAGGTTGCTCCTCTAGCCGGGCAGCCACATCTTCTGCATACATCTGCTCAAAATAGACCGGCTTATCTTCCTCGAGAATACACTTCAGCCAACTCCCAACAACAACATCATCAACATCATCATCATCATCTTCCTCGGTAATTCTGGCCAACATAGCTTCTTTCTCGTTGTAAGGGACCAAGATGCTGTCAATCTCCTGTGAAAATATAAACAAGGATTACAATTGCAATCATAAACAAATAATTAATATGCAATTTTAAAACGTTAAAAATAAAGTAATACTGACCTTAGTTGTACCGAGTGCTTCATTGATTTCGTCAAGAGAAAATCCTTTCATGGCACTTTTCTTAAACTTGGTATTACCCATTCTCGGACAGACCTTCTTGGCAGATGGAACAGCTTCTCGGAATTTTTTCCTTAGAGATGGAATTGCCTCAAAGGCAAGAAGCTACAAACGCAACAAATATTTTCATTTACCTTCAAATCAAATGAAATAAAAGTAATAAGGACCATTCATATTTACCTCCAAAGGAATGCAGAAACTTGGATAAGCCCAATTTATTCCGCTAACAACCCCTTTGAAATGATCCACAGTATGCTGGATCTCTTGCATATTATTATCAAAAGACAATCTTCCCCAAGGAAATGTCTTACACAATTGTAGATCACTCACTGCTCTTTGAAAGAATCGATCCACGCAAGTAGCATCTTCTCCTACCTTAGATTTCCCGATAATGACGTTTGATAAAAAGAAGAGGATAGCCATCTTCAATCGATCCGGATAATATCGCATTTTAATGAGTTGTTCTTTCACATCATAATATCTTATTTTTGATCCCGCCCCAAAGTACTTCTCCACGAAAACCATGCTGCCCAATTCCTCATGGTTAGGAGGATAGCTCCGACAGCTTAAACCCGAGATGAGAGCATGTTCCCGTAGACCATACCGAATGGGCACGCCATTCACAATGAACCATGCTTCCTTTGTCTTCTCTGTAACCGCCGTTCGAAGAAGCATCAACCACATCCCCATTACCTTGTGGTTTCTGTCTTTGTGCATGTGGAAAAAATGCTTGAATTGAGGGTGATGCAAAAACCAACTCCTTTCCTCTTCTCTAAGCGGATACTTTAACCCACTTAGAAGCAACTCAACTGCTGGCGTGATATAACACCTTGTCGAGATCTTGATTTTTTGCACGTACTCCCTTGGCTGGAAGTACATCTCCATAGGAAGCATTGGTTGGATTCCCTGCAACAAATAGTTGTACACAGTGTTACTTTTTTCCAGAAATTTCTAACTTACATAATGAACTTAGTTTTACCAGGTTTACCAAAAAAGTGAATATTTCTCAAAACACGAATTCGGCCTAAATTCGAAACAAAAATCACAAAAACGATAACCAACCCATAAATGATGTAATTTAATCAAACCCAAAACCCAATTCCGCTTCAACCATTGCAAAATCCAAACCTAAGTGATGACGGTTCTACATACCTTGGACTCGTCGTCCGTCACTGTTCGGCTGTCTCCATCGTCTCCGTCTCCGTCGTTTCCGTCTGCTCTGTTGTCCTCCGAAGAGTCTGGGTCTTTGTAGACAATCTGAGACCTTGTCTCACATCTTTCAACCGCCATTGGAACCTCTGTTGGAACGACTTCATTCAAAGCATAGTTTGGCCTTTTTGTACGCACCATAAATCCTGGGAGCAATGGGATTCCGGATCAATGTCTGAGAACTTGAATCGACTCATCAAAATCGATCTCATGCAAGACACAAAACCAACATGATAATGACACATACCTTTTTCGATTTGCCGCGAGATTGATTGCTCTATTCTTAGAGTTTGCCTTAGTTTTTCTTGCAACTCGAAGTGGTCCCGATCAATTGGGTTTCGTCTGTTTTTTCTTCTTTCAAATTTTTTTCCCTAATTTCACTTTGATCCGATGCAAAGGGAAAGGGAGTGATTTTGACGGTTTAACACTAAGATCCGGATAAGATCCGCGAAGTATGGATTTGGGTGGGTTTGGGGCGGTTGAGTCAGTAATATGTTTAATTCATTAAGGGCAAAATCGATATACACCACTTTTCATATTTAAAAGAAATGTTTAACTAAATGGCAAACATAAGAGAGGTATGTGGGATCATTCTTACACCGAGAGAGGTATCTCAGCCATTGATCCGGTAAAATTAGAATTATTGTTTGTGTCATCTAAAAACAAATCATTATAAATTAAAATGAATGATTCATCCCATTCTTGTAACCTTAAACTTGTAGAAGAAAGCTTTCGTTTAAAGATTTTTTGAACATTCACTACAAATAGGGCTGAAATTATTATTCGGGATCCGAGATCCGCTCCTATCCGCTCCTATCCGCTCCAAAAATTAGAATATCCAGAGCGTCCAGATCCGGATAGTAAAATTTTGGATTCATGACAAAATGATCTGAATACGAATGGTAAAATTTCAAGATCCAGATATCCAGATTTATTAAATACACTAGAAAACATAAAATTTTACATATATTAAATTATATATATAAGTTCTTTTTTCTAAAATATCAGATTTATTTTAAGAATTATTATTTTTATATTATTTTAGTTACTTTAATTATTATATTATTATTTTTGGGTATTCTGATTTTGGTCGGATACCTGAAATCCAAATAACCGAAAACCATAAATCCGGATAGTTGTGCCATGGTATCCGGGGAATCCGGGTCCGTTTACAGATACCTTAAAATTCTCGTATATCCAGATCCCTCTCAGCACTAACTACAAGAAATACATCGATTTTCAACGCATGTACTCCTCAAGACTTGAAAATTCGGATTTGTCAGAAAGTCGCTGGAACATTTCAGATGATTTTTTTTTTGAAATTAAAAAAAAATTGAGAAATAATAATAAATAAATAGCTAATTTCCGACAAATTTAATTATTATAAATTAAAAGAAAATAAATTAAAAATAAACGAAAATACAAAAAATGTTTTACAAACCATTTTTTAAGAAATAAAAATATCAGAAACAAAATTAAGAGAATTTTAGAAAAAAGTACAAACTAAAATTAAAAAAAAAGAGAAAAAAGTTAGCGAGATTAGAAAAGAGAATGGAAAAATATTTGGAGAGACAAAGAGCACCTCCATCGCTCGTAGGAGAGAGATAGAGAAACATCTCTCAAATGAGATACCTTTTGAAACGTATCTACCATGTGTCATCATAAAATTAATCCAATTTCTTTATATATAATATTTAATTATCTTATTAAATTATATTAATAAAATATATCTGAGAGACTCACTAATGGAGGTGATCTAAGAGATATTGTGTTGGAAAAGTTTTTTATTATATAAGAAAAATTTTGGATGGACAATTTTGTCGTCGGTAATTCGTTGGAAATAATATAAAATGTCAATATGAAAATTTAAATTTGCAAAGAATTTCTGACGATTTTTGAAAATTTGTCAGAAATTAGCTCGAAATTAATATAATTTTCCGAGAAATATAATTTACAACAAATTTCCGACGACATTAAACTATTTTCATTGTCAACAAAATTAAAAAAAAATAAATAAATAATATTATCGTTGGAAATTCATCGGAAATTTCTGCCGATATAAATTAAAGTAGAATTTGTAACAAAATTTCTAACAAAACTACGGTAATTTTAGATGATAATCCGATAAATTTCTGACAAAATTTATTACAGAGAATTTTCCCACCTAATATTGACGAATTTTGTTTTGTTGGAAAATCATCGAAATGTTGTCCAAATTTTCCAACTAACAAATTCACTGGAAAAGCTGATGTTTCCTCATAGTGATTTGATAATGATATTAACTGAAATGAGAATTTAAAAGAAAAAAAAGTTAAATCTTTTAATAAGTTGTAGTTAAAATCAAACCTCAAAAATATTACCATTCAAGTTTTACAAGAAACTAAAATCTACATCAAAAGTCAAAAACAAAAATCTGAAAACAAAAACTTATAAAAAAAAAACAAAAACTTATAAAAAAAAAACCAAAAAGCTGAATTTGTTTCTAAAATTACATGCATTCTTTTAAAAAAAAATTGTTAAAACTATACGGATTCATGACGTAAATAACATATTTTTAATTGATGAAATAGAGATATTTTATAATATAATTTTCCACCCACATAATGGATAAATGATCACCTAGTAACATCTAATAAAAGAAAATACCATCTTAAAATATAATATATATTGTTCATTTTTATTTTTCTCATCCCATTATATGGGACAAGTGTTACAGAAAATAGAGAGCAAGTTTGAAAGGAAAGAAACCAAAGTCCTCTTAATACTTGAGACCATGAGTAAGTTCAAGAGACAATTCATTAGAAACTTTTGTTGAGTTTGAGGGATCATTTGCACTATCCCCAGCAACAAAGACATCATCAATACCATGAATAACAATATCGTTATCATTATCTTTATCATTGTCTCCGGTTTCATTTACTCCGACCAATCATATAGATAATTAAATAATTCTAAACAATCAAAATCATTCGCAAGTTTCTACTGTCACATAGGTCCTCTTTATTTACTTTTTATTTTGTCAAAAATCTCACCAAAATCAACATAAACTAAGAAATAAAGAAAAAATATCATCAGAAAATAATATTAAAAAATCGTTTGATAAATCATCAGATATCATAATTTATTTGTAAATTTTGATAAATGTAATAATTTTGGTAGTAGTACCGGCATTTGTTGGGTATGATGATCTTGTATATGCAATATATATATATATATATACATCTTTTTGGGGTAAAAATATATATATACATCTATGTAGGTCATATCAAATGCATCGAGTCTACATGTTTACAATCATGCATGATTATAATGTAAGAAATGCAAAGGAAAAGAAAAATTACTCTTGAAGATTGAAAGAGAGACTTGCAAGATACTTCCATATTTTTGTCACTCGATTTAAAAAATTCGGTTATCTTTTCATTAATATCGCATTGTAGCTTATACGAAATTAAAAACAAAGATAATTATAACACATCAAACAAAAAATATATATATTAAACGATTGAATGAATTCATAAGCTAACATTAAATTAATTATCGCATGAACCTTTGTTGATTTTGGGTAAACTTGGTAGTGTCGTCTTAAAGGCGTTCATAGATATGAAGAAAATCTATGATATTGACGCCTCCTCATTTCTCGTATCAATCTCTTTTCTGCAATAGAATTGCACGTGTAGAAATATATTTTATGCATACATACATATTACAACTACAACAAATAATTGTGATTATATTTCGTTCAATTATTCGTTCTCATTCGATCCAAGAAAATCGCATAACCATAATTCTACATAACAAAATCAAATATAAAAATTCAATATTCATATAAAATATAACAAAAATATAATGCAATTTTCTTTTCATTAACTTTTGATTTTTATTTTTTAACTTTTTCAAAACTTTTTAATATTTATGAAACAAAACAAATATTCATTTGAAATTCAGATTACAACAAAAAATCCAACTAATTCCAGATCAAATACGACTTGAAAATGTGCTGATCCAGATATATAGAATAGAGCAAATAATAGAGATCACAAAACAATTATGATATCTGCTATGAAACCACTCTTAATACATATGCCTTATGTTAAACATAAGTATATATTTTGGAGCCTATGCGAATTTATACTACAAACGTATTCATGTAGCTTTAAATTAAAGGGGAGAGGTATATGATATTTATTTACCTCGTTTAGACTCTTTTTGCTTCTTTTTCCTACACCACTTTAAATTAAAGTGAAGAGGTAAACAGATAAATTTGATTCAATAAACACCAGCATCGAATAGAAATTATCACACTATAAATATTTGCATAAATAGTGATATATGTAGACATTTTGTTTATAGCTAGCTGATAATGTTTGTGTATTCAAAAGACCTGAAGATGACTTTTCACTTGTGATATTGTGAGTGTTTTTACATTCATTAAATCCAAAATTCTCTTAGGAGTCGCTCCTGCAATTTCATCGATGTTTATAGAAAATTTATCTAGAGGATATAATTCCAAAAAATAACCTACATTAATGCTGGTAAACATTACTTTTGTAACTTGTGATTTTCTTTTTTAATAATCCTCTATAAAGGAAATTCAAAATTGCAGTTTTATAGAAGAAAAAACCATATTTGACAGAAATTTTTTATCATGGTAATAATAAATATCATAAAATTACAAATATTAATAAAATATAGAATATGTCAATTAATACTCCTATTAAAACCCGTGTTTTGTTTATCAAATTAAGTGATATTATTTTCTAATTTAAGTTTTAAAAAAGGATATTCCCTTAAAATAATTCTCTTAAAATAACTATATTAGAAGAACACGAAAGATAAAAGCACATTTAAAAAAAAACAGTAAACATTTAGAAGAAGATAAAAATTTGCTTTTGATAACAAAAAGTCTAAAACAACAAAAATGAGGGAATGAATCCAACTAATAAAATAAAAAGAAATATAAGATGTTTAAACACACAAAATGAATTTTTGGTTATAAAGAAAATGAGAAACGAAAAAGGAAAAAAGTAAAACAAATACAAAAGGAAGAAAGATTAATTAAAGAGAGAGAAAACAAAAGATGCAACCGATAAAATGGGGACCAGTGAACTAGAAACCAGTGGGGCAAGTGAAGTGATTTAACCAATTGTATTACTAAACTTTTAACAAGTCATGTGCAAATAAAATTATTTGTATAATTTATTAGGGGCAGCTGCCCTCACCTTATACTACCTAGATCCGCCCATGATGGCGCCGACTTCAGTACCCATCATCGCTATTTGCGAGAGTATTTTATTTGGAGACCGAGAGGCTAACTCCCCTTCCTATAGAACCACAATCTGAAATGCCCTTAAGTGTTTGAACAAAATTTATTCTACCCTTTTTTGATCTACATATTTTTCGTGGATCCCTTTCTGTTTATTGAAATTAGAAATTCCGAAATTAACCTTCGGTTTAAAATTTAAAATTACAATAGAACCTCTATAAATTAATACTCGATAAATTAATAATCACTATAAATAATAATTTTTGCCGGTTCCGAGTCAGACCAGTGTAAAATTTAGTAAAATTCGATAAAATAATAAGATAATAATTTTTTTGAAAGTCCTATGTAAAAATATGATCCCAATAATAACATAAATTAATAATTAAAAATCTAGGCATATATAAATATAGGTATAAATTTAGACATATAGGACTAAGACAATTTAGTAAAATATGAGTCTATTGTTGTTTGTCTCTTCTTAAAGTTGGATTCTCTCTGGAGTTCATCTCTAATCTTCTTTATTGCATCAACAATTCCTGGTATTGTTTTCTCGGTTTGCATCCAAAAATTATGAAGAGTTCTCGAAGCCATAAGTGCTTCTTGACGCGTAACAACTACAGGTTCCATATTATCATCTTCAACTTCATCATCATCAGCATTAAGGACGGTAGCCACAATTTCTTCTAAACTCTGAATTTCTGAGCATGTATCATTTTCACCTGGATAGTCGAGTATGTTGTTGACATCCATTCTATTCCAATAGTTGAGATTATTAATCACAGCTTCAAGTTCATGAATGTTGTCTGACTCATCTTCCAAATTCATTGATGCGACATCTCCTGAACGAATTTTGCAGTGTCGAAAACAATTTGCTATTGTCTCTTGATGAACATTAACAGTCCAAGCCGAAACTGCAAAATTGATAGCATCCAAAACATTGATCTTACCTGGATCAGATTGTCCCAACTCATAGCCTTCCAAAATCTCACGGTAAAATCTTCTGCGATAATGCATCTTAAAAGATCTTATGATTCCAGCGTCACAAGGTTGAATTTTTGATGTCATATTTGGTGGCAAGAAGAACAACTCAACATTCTGCAATCCTTCAATATTTCTTGGATGTGCTGGAAAATTATCTACCACAAATAAAACTCTTCTACCATGCATTCTCATATCAAACCAGCGGATATATTCTTCAAAAATCACACTTGTCATCCAAGCTCTTTTGTTGGCACGGTAGTGGCAATTCAAGTTATCCATGTTGACATTCTTGAAACAACGTGGCTTTGCATATTTTCCAATAATCCATAAAGGAATCTTTTCAGACCCATCTTCATTGCAGCAAATAACAACCGTTAGCCTTTCTTTGTCTTGCTTTTTTCCTTCAAGTTGTTTCGTTGCAAGAGAATGATCAGCTTGTAATCTATAAAACAAACCAGTTTCATCCATATTAAAAACATCTTTCATAGGGAATGTATCTATTGTTTCCCTTATAGCTTCAAGTTTCTTCTCCATGTCTTGTACATCAACAGAACCACTCTCTCCAAAACGACGAAAAGACTTGATGCCATGTCGTGTTTTGAATTTTTCAAGCCAGCCTTGAGAAAATTGGTGCTCCGAATCTTGTTGAGGGTATACAAGTTTCATTGTCTCTTTTGCCTTCTCCAAAATTAGCTCTCCAGACATATTCACACGATCTTGGTATTGGAGAAACCACTCAAACAGAACTTTCTCCATCTCTGGAAATTTTGCTGGTTTATGCCGCTTGTTATCTCTTCCTTTTTCCAAGTTACTTGAAAGATATTCAGCTGATCGTTTGAGTGTGTTTGAGATTGTACCTTGACTAATTTTTATATTATACTTTTCTGCAAGTCACAATTGCAAATCCTTTTGAGTGCATCCTGTATTATCTCTTTTGTACTCACATAATTCTTTGCGTATTTGATCCGTCATTGTTGATTTTGTAACACCTTTTAGATGGGAAGCCATTGCAAAGAATGTGTGAATGGAGAAAATTAATTAATCAAAAGTATTATAACAAAGTCTCGTACAAGACATAAACATACATAAGGAACTTTAACAAAAACAAAGAGGAAACAAAGAGGAAACTTGTATAAGATATTTTTTAAAAAATGGAATATTAGTATAAATAAAATATGTAAACAACAAAGTATAAGAAAATTTAAATAAAATAGAATTCTAAAGAATTATGGACCAAACCAAAAAATCTCTTTATAAATTAATAAATTATTAATTAATCGATAAATTAATAATTATTAATTTATCGATTAATTAATAACTCTATAAATTAATAAAATATCATAGTCCCAACATTATTAATTTATAGAGGTTTTACTGTAACGATTTAATAATAAAAAAATAACAGAAACAAAGAAATTGAAAAAAAAAATCGAAAAAAGCTCCTCCTAGCTTCGTGCTGTCCTCTCGAACCCGTGGCGCCGCCGTAGCTTGAGGTCCATTCCGGTCATTCTGCTGCCATCAGAATCCGGTCGGAAGCCTCCATTAAAGCTGCAAGTTCCTAATCTAGGTGTGGTTCTGCATTTCACCTAAAAGTAAAGAATTGAATCACTCAATTTTAGGGTTTTGCGATTTGAAATTGATTGAAATCGAATTTGGGTACACATTGTGTTTTTAAGCATGGTTCATGGGGCGATGAGCGTCGATTAGGTCTTTGGATTGGTAATGCATCTATGGTTGTGGTTGAATCATAGTGAATTGTAAGTAAATTAGAAGGAATTCTGGGCTTGATTTACAGCGATTGGACAACTGGGTACAACTGGTTTAACTGTATAACTAGTACAACTTGTATTACTGAAATCATCATATTTAATCCAATTTCTATTCATTTCACAGGAGACAATGACGACAAACGTAAATGTACATTTTAATTATGAAGGTCGCGTCTACGGTTTATCGTTTAAGACATCTATGGAGGAGATAACAAAGTTGATGTTAGAAGCTAGAATATGCAAGAAGATCGGGATAGATGAAAATGGGACGAAATTGAGAATGAGATTCAGTCCACGGTTACTGGACTCTGGCATAATTTCAGATATTGTGGATGATGAGGATGTTTATGTTTTTTTAACCACCATGGATAAAGAGCAACGTAGAGGAGTTTTGCATGTGGAGGTGATCAAATTGTCCGAGGAACTTTCAAGAGTTGCCCGAGTAAGTTCTTATGGTGTGAACTATGACGAGTTGCATCAAAGAGATGATGAAATGAATTGTATGGCTGGTGCAATGACTCTTTACGTAGGCAATTAACAACATCATGGTGGGGGAGTGGATGATGATGTTAATAGGGAGGATGATGATACTCGGGAGGATGATGATACTCGGGAGGATGATGTTAGTAGGGATGATGATGCTACTAGAGAGGATGATGCTACTAGAGAGGATGATGCTACTAGAGAGGATGATGTAAGTGGAGAGGTTAGGTCGGATGATGAATATGTTGAGCTTGCACATGATTTAGAAGATAGTCAGTTTGAGGCATGGGAAGACGGTATGGGTTTAGAAGTTGGTAAGGAATTTAGAAATAAGAAGGCAGTTCAAGATTTGGTGGATAGAGCTGCATTTCAGAATTGTTTTGCTTATGTTGTAGTAAAGTCGGATAAGAAGAGGTTAGTGCTAAATGTCGGGAAAGAAGATGTAAATGGCATTTACGAGCTGCAAAGGTTGCAAACTCAGAATGTTTTTCGGTTAGAGTGTACACAAAGATGCATACATGCTCTCGGTCTAGTGCGAGCACAAGCAACTGTAAAAGAAAAGGCACACCACGATTAGTTGCATCTGTTTTGCACGAAGATTATCCTGGACAAATGGTCACCACGAGTCCTAAAAGTCTCATCTCTCTTGTTCAGGGTAAAGTTGGCGTGAAAGTGTCTTATTCGACCGCGTTGAGAGGGCAAAAACAAGCTGTTACTGATGTGTGTGGTACTCCAGAGGAAAGTTATAAGTTGCTGTATTGTTATTTGTACATGTTAGAGAAGGTCAATCCTGGTACAGTAAGTACAGTGAAATTGGACGAAGGAAAGAAATTCAAATATTTATTCATCGCTTTGGGAGCTAGCATTGAAGGGTTTAAAGTGATGAGGAAAGGGATAATTGTGGATGCTATTTTCCTGAAGAATGGATATGGGGGTGTTTTAATTTTTGCCACAGCTCAAGATCCTAATCGGCATCATTATCCCATAGCGTTTGGTGTACTCGATGGTGAGAATGATGCAAGTTGGAGTTGGTTTTTTGAAATGCTGAAAACCGTTGTACCAGACTCTTTTGAATTGGTTTTTATTAGTGATAGAAATTCAATCCTCATCAAGTCAATAGGGCAGCTGTACCCGAGCGCGCATCATGGGTATTGCATCTGGCATTTGGCCCAAAATTTGAAAGGCCATGTATATTACGTCAACAAAGATGTAGTTGCAAAATTGTCTGATTTATACGGAGGGTGAGTTCTTGGAGGTTTATGGTGATTTTAGTATAAGGTATCATTCTGCGGCCAAGTATCCGGATGAAACGACTGATGTGACAAAATGGGCAAGGTGTTATTTTACAGGAGAAAGGTACAATATATACACAAGCAACTGTGCATAATCTTTGAACAACATTTTTAAAGAGGAAAGGAAGTACTCCTTATTACACTTGATTGATGCAATTGTTACAAAAATTTCGATATGGTTTAACCAGCATAGGAAGAACTCTATTTGTGGGTCGAACGGCCATGAACTAGTGTCTTTTGTGGAGAATGTAGTGCACAAAACTTGTAAGGATGCGTCTACCTTAATCTCGATGGAACTAAACAGTTATCAGCTTGAATACATTGTCAATGGAAGTGATGGGAAACAATATGCGGTGTCGTTGATTAGGAAATGTTGCAGTTGCAGGTGTTTTGATATTGACAAATATCCTTGTGTGCACGCAGCAGCTGCTCTCATAGAATTGTGGAATAGTGGAGATAGGGGGCGGAATATTCGTTTCCATGACGTGTGCTCAAATTATTATTGGGTTGACCTTTGGGCAATAACATAATACAAGACCGTTTATGTAGTGCCGGATAAGTCTGTGTGGAATATCCCGGACTACATAAAAGAAGTGGAGGTCTTACCTCCAAAATACATCACAAAGGCGGGAAGAAAGCAATCAAGAAGGTTTCCATCGGCTAGAGAACGACGTCCAAGGGCGAAAAGCAAAAGGGTGCCTAGGCGAAGGTTGGAATATTGGTTAACTGGTAATACCAATACTGTTTGATATGTGTATTTGGCAATTCATGTTTGTATTTGGATTTTTGAAACATGATCGGGTCAAGGTTTATGTCAAAACTACGTTTCTTTACTTTCTTTCTGGGTATTACTAGTAATACTAGTCTTACTGACTGATAAAGTATAATTGGTGATACTGATATTACTGATACAATGAAAAAGAAAAAACTACAGAAACTGAAGAAGAAATCATCAACTTAAGGACTGTTTGTTCATCTAAAACTAAAATAAACTATAAAAAATCAAGGATACCATTAATTTTAAATTGGTCGAACATATAAGTGTTGATGTTAGGAAGTTATGATGAAAATATGATAAAAAAAATATGTATTTACTCAAATTTTACTATGCAATTGTTTGAAATCAAAATTGATGTTGGGAAAGCTAGTGGACAACTAAAACAAGTATTTTTTAATCATAGTTCAACTACAAATACGTAAAAAACCCAAAAGTAGAACTATTAAGACCGTCGTACAACCGGACACTTAGGGACAACTATGTTGATAAGAAATGTATATTTTAATCAACAAAACGGCGAAGTTCAACTTTTTGCGGCGGAAGATATTTTTTTTTTTACCACATTTTATATTAAATCCTCTTCCTTTTCTCTCTCTTTCTCTCTTCTTCGAATCTCTTCTTCTTCTTCTCTCCTCTTCTCCGGCCCTCTCTCGAAACCGAGCCTCGCAAATCCATTCATTTCTGCTTCTGGGTAAGCGTTCTTGATTTCGAATCCATTTCTCTATATAGGGTTTGTTCATTTCGAATCCATTTGTAAATCTAGGGTTCTTGATAGTTTAATGGGTTTGACAATTACTAATTGTAGGAGATTATGGATCTGAACCATCCATTGAACTACAAAGAAGAAAAGAGGAACAAGGAAAATTACGACAGACTTTTTGCCATAGCCGATGGTGATTTTGGCATTCCTAGGCGTTGTCCATGTGGTGGCGGAATCACGGAGGAGACTTCTAACACACAAGCCGACCCAGCGCGCAGATACTTTGCATGCAAGCTGCGTGAGGTGAGATCGCATTCGGAAATTGGTCTCTTTTGGTGTCTTTTCGGAAATTGGTCTCTTTTGGTGTCTTTTCGGAAATATGATTGTTGGAGGCAATTGAGAAATTGGTGTCTTTATGTACAGAATGATGGCTACCACATTCATAAATGGTGGGATGAAGCTGTTGAGGAAGAGATATCATTCTTAAGGGACGAGATTCAAGAGCTAAGAAGCTCTCGATGCACTTACAGTACCTTGGAGCCGATGCGTTTACAGCTGAAAAACAATGTTGAAGAGATTGTAAAGTTAAAGGAGTTAATTGCGGGTCTTGGTGTTGCTGGTCTTAATGTTTGATGTGTTTCTCTTGAAACTTATGTGTAATAGACTTATCAATCGTTTGTGTTGTGTTTGAAACTAATGTGTTGCTCTTGAATCTTATGTGTAATAATATACTTATCAATCGTGTGTGTTGTGTTTGAAACTAATGTAATATACTTATCAATCTTGTGTGTTGTGTTTGAAACTGATGTGTTGCTCTTGAATCTTGTGTGTGTTGTGTTTCGAAACTTGTGTGTTAAACAAATTTATGCATTACCAGTAGTACTTAATAAAACCAGTTGTTCATAACAAAACCAATTGTTCCTAACAAAACCAGTTGTTCCTAATAAACCGAGAAGTTGTACAAAACATCGAAATGTACCAAAACCTAAACATTCCTAAGCATTCCTCTTAGCTCTCTTCCTTCCCATTCTTGTATTGTGATTTCTTTGTTTCCCTCTTCGGCCTTGGAGTCTTCAAATTTTGGACAGCGGGTTGTGGAAGAGGTTCTTCCTCAAGAGGTTCCTCAAGAGCGTCCTCAAAAGCATCACCAGCCTCATCCTCAGCCTCAGCCTCAGGCTCGGCTTCTCTTTCTTCTTGTTCTTCATCTTCTTCTTTTTCTTCTTCTTTTTCGTCTTCTTCTCCTTCTCCTTCTCCATCTTTTTCTTCTCCGTCTTTTTCTTCTACGTGTTCTTCTCCTTCATCTCCATTTCTGTGGAAACTGAAGTTGCAGTCCAAATCGTTGCCAACTCCAACATCTTCATCCACTCTTTTTTTTAATTCCTTAAACTTTCTTTTCAAAGAACTCTGGCTTTTTGTCACCCGGCCAATCCACTCTCCCATCAGGAGAAGCTTGCTATCGACTTCATTAAAGCCTTTCTCCATTGCTTTCATCATCTTCTTTTCAAACTGTTTCAGAGTATTTTCCAAAATCGTGGAAGTGGGATCCAGATTAGAGGTGAAAAGAAGTTGAAGTTGAAATCGAACGGCTTCCCGCTCAGCTCGATAAAAGCTGAATGTGGAGTTGAATGCGAAAGTAGTAGCATTGCTGATGAACCAGGGAACTATTTTGTTCTTGCCGCAGTTTTCCCTTCTTCAAAGGTCTGAAGATTCTTTCTTGCAGCTTACTCTGAGCTCTGATATTTTTCTTTGTTTGGAATTTCTTCTGTGAACGCCGATTTGCAAAAAAATTTCGAATTTTTTGCAGATTTTGAAGGACGATGTTCGTCTTTCATCAAATCTCTGCTATGGGCTTGGTTTCCCTGTTTCAGGCAGGACTGTTTTTGTTTATCCTGTTAACGGACCTTCTTTAAGTGATCAGTTCAACGGTAATGGCGGATTGCACGAGAATGATGTCAACCAGCTTTCACTGCTTGCCTGCAAAGAGTTGTCTTTTGGAGTTCACTCCCTTTAGGAATATGTTAGAAGCCAACAATGGTTTTCGTTCTATAGAGAAGCTTGCTCTCGAAAGTCCTCACGAGCATAACGGAAATGGGAATTCAACCCCTAAGACACCATCAAACTTGCAAAAGCTTAGCTCTCCTCGCCCCAATTCTCCGGCTTCATCAATTGTAGAAGACCCTGTTTACAGTGCCAAGCAGCGATTTTCGACTTATTTTTTCTCTTTCTTTTTGGGGAAAACTCTTGCACGCACATCTAACTCGTACATCCCTTTCCACCAAATCTTTTTTTGCTCTTTAGTTAGACGATCATTCCAACTAGCAGTAATGTCTCCTCCACCTACATCATCAGAATCTTCATCTAGAATGCGTGCCAGAAGAAGTTCCTCATCCACGTCTGGTTCGAAAATACTTTGAATCTCCTGGCAATATATAGAAATCCCAAATTTAAAACGAAACATTTTTTAATAGGAAACAATACTTACAAGCAACCTTAATTCTAACCTTAGAAGCTCCAAGCGCATCATATATCTCTTCCAAAGGATAACCCGTCATACCACTAGCTTTGAACTTCCCCTTACACATTCGGGGACAACCAGAATCACTATCTCGTACATCTTCTCGAAATCTTACCCTCAGATTTCGAATACACTCAAAAGCAAGCACCTACACAAAGAGTTACAGTACATCACCAAATTGTAAATCATAACACATATTTTATTATACTCATAACCAAGTTTTACCTGCAAAGAGATTTTGAATCCTGGAATGGAGGCCGAGTCCTTTACATAGCCTTTCATTTTCGTTTTTCTCAGCAGGTACTGTATAGCCTCCACTACCTTATCAAATGTCTATCTTCCCCACGGAAAGGATTTACAGGCCTCCAAATCATTGACGGTTCTAACTAAAAAATCGTCTATAGGTCCATCATACTTCGTCCTTCCTCCGATTACCGTGCACAAGAAATAAAGAACCGCCATCTTTAGCCGATCTCCACAAGCCTTCATTGTGACCAGCTTCTTTTTAACATCTTGCACTGTTATCGTCTTCTTCTTCTTAAAATGTCTTTCACGGAAACTATCACTCCCCAGTTTTTCATACTTCTATGGGTATTCATGGAACCCGAATCCATAAACCAGTGCATGCTCCCTAAGGGAATACCGGATGGGAACAACATTAACCACAAACCAAAGTACTTTTCCTCCCTTATTATTGACTGCCCGAAGAAGTAGCATCCAAATCCCCAAGAGCTTACGGTTTCATTCCATAGGCATGTGAAAGATGTGACAAAACTGCGGATGACTTGTGAACCACTTTAACTCGTCTGACCCTTTTAAATCTTTTATCACAGTCACAGCATTCTTCACTTCGCACCTCGTTTGTATCTTAGAATACTTGATAAACACTGTGTGGTCCAAATAAAGCTTAGGAAGATGCATATGTTCCATTTCCTCATCTGAATTCTGAAAAAAGTAGTCATACACATGATTTAGTTAATTTTTAAAACCAGTAATACTCAGTTCTACCAATAACCCGTTCTACCAATAACCCGTTCAACATAAGAATACTCAGTTAAACCTAAGAAAACTAATGAATTATAATTCATATTCTTTCTCAGTTCACTATTCTATTCCACAAAACCAACTAACAATATTTCCAATACGAGCCGCCCAACAATACCTACTTCTCACTAACTATTTTTTCCTACTTCTCCAAACCATATTTATCCAAATTAATACTTAGGTTCGTATAGTTACCTTTGAACCACTGTTTGGTTGAACTTCATTTTCTTGATAACTACTCGATACTGCATTCCGAGCATTCCTCTCAACAAACACTGTTTGGTTGTCTCGAGTTGGTTCTGGACTTGCTACCTTTGAACCACTGTTTGGTTGAACATTATCTTCTTCAGAACTACTCGATACTGCATACCGAGCATTCCTCTCAACAACCACTGTTTGGTTGTCTCGAGTTGGTTATGCAGTTCATTCTTCAGATGCTTCTTCAATTGCATCTGGAGTTGGTTCTGAACTTGCTTCTGGAGCTGGTGTTTTCGGACCAGTTTCCCTTAGGCGTAAACTCCTCCTTATAGACTTTTTCAAATTTTTTCGTCCGAGGCGGCCTCTTATCTAAAACCAATAGATTCAAATTAGAAACAAATATCATTTCTTATGAACAAAGAGCTCCAAATATGATAACTTCAATGAACTTAAACCAATCAACTTAAAAATCAATCAATCTGACGAATCAAGACATTGATATTTTTGCCAAATCGTTCAGAAAAAATCGGTTTATCACTCATTACGAATTCGTTTAACGTCACTCCTTCTAAATATAAATCACTCCAAATTTAAAAACTTGAGATTCACTTACCGTCGACACACCAAACTCGTATGCTCGCGAATCAATGGCTAGAAGAATGGAATGCTCGCTCACGGATAACTCGAATTAAAGGAACTCGCGGAAGACAATGATAGAGAAACGGAATGACGAAAACAAGAAGACTACACGAACAGAGGAGCTCCGAACAGAGCGTTGCTGCTTCGATCGTCGTCTTGGTCGAACCTCTCGTCGTTTCGAGAATACGGTGAATGAAAGGAAGCGAACTCTTTGAATTCCAGCCGAATTGAAACGAATTGAAACTATAAATTAGGTTTTTACTGAATATGGGTGGGTCGGGTTATGTTGGATTAGGATCGGGCGGATATTAAGTGGTTGGGTCGGTAATTTTCGATTGAATCAAGGGGTTAGATGACTTTAACCGCTTTTCGATTGAATCAAGGGGGTATTTGGGATTTAATTTCAACACTTAAGGGCGAGCCAGCCATTGACTCCTTCCTATATCCGGCGCATCATAATGATTGCAAAGCCACTCCGTCAACAGAGATTTAGAAAAATTATTGGCTCGGGTTTTAATATCAATGTGTGGAGTGAATCCTGGATCACAGAAATCCCATCTCGTCCAGCGAGAAGTCTTAGAAAAATAAGCAACATAGATCCACAACTTTTACTACATATGCTTATTCGATGTGATACGAAAGAATGGGATGAACCACTCATAAGATACTTGATCTAACCCGAGAATGTTCTCTTTATTTTAGGATTGATACCTAGCCGAAACATCACCCCATATGGGTTTTCATAGAATCATACAAAATCAGTTGTTTACATAGTGAAATTAGGGTACGATTAGGTAAGAAAAAAGCTCGCTCTTCTGACTTGTAAGGTGCTCAAACCAAGTTTTACGTGCCTCCAGAGTCAGGTGTGGAAGGTTCTGGAGGGTTGTCTCACAAAGTGAAAGATGAGATGAGATAATTTTTCTCTCTCTATTGAGATTTTTCTCTAACACTTCTCCAGTTTATTCTGGTCGATGACCGGCGCCTTTTGTTTGAGAATTTGTTTTGTTTATTTTTATAATTATATTACGTTTTGTTCATAACTATAATTTTATTTGATCATTCATAAATTGGACATTAATTTCCATAAAAATAAGTTGTTATTACACACATATATATATATATATATAGTTTTAAATATTGAAGATATCACAATACACATGAAAATTGTTTTTGATCAGTTTTTAAAAAAAAGTAAAATCAACACTATAATTTTATAATTTTGCTAGGCCTCTCCAAGAGCTTGACACCTTTTTTGTGTGATGAGGAGGTGACACATCGATAAATAAAAAATATAAAAATCCAATCAAAACATTTCAAATATACACATCACTTTCGCTTACTTTGTTGTTGGAGCTTAGCAATTGGCTCTCTATCTCCTAACTCGCACTCTGGATCATTACGGATTCTAGATAACAAAGAAACTGTAGATGACATGAGAAAGGGTAAAACATGACAGTTTGTTTATGATTGTGAGTAAAACTTTCACCAAAAAAAAAAAAAAAAATTCAAACTTAACATTTTTACAAAAAAAAAAAAATTGTAAAAGAAAAAAATTTGAACTTTCCATAAAAACTTTCTCTCAAATCATAGTAACTTGTCCACGCAAATCCCTAGTAATTGAGAAATATTTTTAAAGAGTAACTTTAATCTATACTATTATTTGCGAGGTGATTTGAGCTGAGATTGAAAATTGAAAACTGAATTACGCTTCTGCCCTTAATTAATACAATGGCAAAAGTGTATAATTTCGTAATTTAGCTAGAATATATGTTTTTAGAAGTTAATAAAATTAAAAAAAAAAATCCTTATTAATTATGATTTTTTGCGGTCAAACCTAATTGACAATTGTGATTAGGTTTTTTAATCTTGATGTCCTGCCGCCGCTTAGTAGAAAATATTAAACCCTAATTCCTTTGTATATATATATATATATTGTTAGAATATAGGAATATAGAATATTTCCTTATTCATGATAATGTCAAATATGTAAAGATATTTGTAGAGCACTCTTTGTATAGCCTATATAAGGTTATCAATAATATCATCTCTCTACGGATATTCATATTATTACATGGTATCAGAGCACAAATTGCTTACTTGCTACTTTATGTCGACGATATAGTGCTCACGGCCTCTGTTTCCACGCTGCTTAACTCGATCATTGCGTCTTTAAACTCTGAATTCTCAATGACTGACCTTGGACCACTTCATCATTTTCTTGGCATCACTGTTACACGCAATGCGAAGGGCTTATTCCTCCACCAAAAAAATTATGCTGCGGATCTTCTCCATCGTGCTAAGATGACAGAGTGCAACCCTTGTCTCACTCCTGTAGACACCAAATCAAAGCTCGCTGCCGATGACGGTAAACCTATGTGATAGAATCATGGACAGGACTGGACGAACTGACCCTTATCCAGGAAGACCCATTTTGAAGATCTTGATGGAGCGAGCTTATCCAGACGTCCATTCACCAAAAGGAAAGCATTTCACTCGACCAAACAACCAATATGAACACTTTAGTCGAGTCAGATCATACCTGGTTCGGACTGGATCAAGAGATGGTCGTGGCAGTCTTATTCTTGACCGTGGAGAGCTGGTCCGTCCGCCAGAACAGTCCAAAACGTTCAACTCATTTCTTAAAGAGCTTAATGCCGATTATTACAAATGGGTTGTGACCATTGCCCATTCTGAAGCTACTACAAGTCAAGCAATTTGGAGATGCATTTAGTGGGCTTATTCAAGCAACTCTGGACAGGAAAAGATGCATAATTCGTTTGGGGATGTTAGCTACCAAGACCAGCCTCTTTTGAACTTAATTCAAGCCCAAGACAGCCCAAAATAATCATTTTATTTCGTGGTCAAAGGTGGGTGACGAAAATGACTTCAAGAGTCACATATGAGGTGTCACTTTGGAGTTCAAGAGTTATTCTACTTAGTTTTAATTCAGTCTTGTTTATTCATTTCTTTGACCAAGAGTTTAGACCTCTTTGTCTACTCTTGTGTTTTTTCTATTTAAACTCTTGAAAGATCATTTTACTAAATAATCGAACTTTTTATCTTCTTCTTTTGAGAGAAATCTCTTTGTTCATCTTGAACATTTCGTTGAGTTTGGCAAGAGTTACTTCCAAACGTAGCAAACCTCCTAAAATCCGTGGTTAAGGGTTACTTCCTCGGTTCCGTGGAGTGGAGAATACCAAGAGACTTCCGCATCTCTTGACGGTCTCATCGATCCACAATCTATCCAATCTATCCAATCTATCCGATCTATCCAACGCGCCAACAAAGAGCATAATCCATCCAAGGGTTCCATTACGTGGTATCAGAGCCACTCTTTGTTGGTAAAGGTGTTCATCTTCTTTTCTTCTCATTTAAAAAAAAAATATTCTATATAATCTGTTCACTTCTCCCTCTTTCCATTGTAAATCCGGGCCAACCTCTACCCTCATTTATAAAAAAAAAAAAAGTATAAAAAAAAAGAGAGAAAACCGAAAAGGTTTAAGACAAACTGAGGAGAAATCCAGTTTGTGAGGGTGGTGGAAGAGAAATCCTGCTGGCTGAGGAGAAATCCAGTCAAGAGGTGGCTAAACGGATTTCCCTTCGAAATTTCTGTATTTTCTTTCTCCTTTGTTGCGTGGGAGTATTTGCTAGATTTGGCTTGAAGTGTTTGATAAGAACATCGAGAAAATACCTCAGTGTGATCACCATAAAATCAGTGAGCAAAACACGTGTGTGGGTGAGGCAATAAACACTTGAGAGAAAGAGAGTTTTTGCTAATTGTTTGTTAAGTGATTTCAGGAAAACAATGAGTGAAAGTGGAGAAGAAGGAAATAACAATCCTGGATCTGGATTGTCTGGTTTACAAATGAAAGCACTAACTGATTATTTGATGAGATCTATGAACACAGGTCTTGAAGAGATTCATGTTCGGCTTGACAAAATCCAGGAGGATCAACAAGGCCAGGCGCGGCCAGCCCAAAGGAGAAACCGGGAAAGGAGACATAGTCGTTCCTTTGACGGTCATGAAGAAGAAGAGCAATTCGATGACAACCGTTCTAACCTCAGGGCAAGGAGAGGTCATAGAAACCGAGATGAAGAGAACCCATTCTCTAGAAGGTCAGATGATGGACTTGGTGGTCTCAAACTCAAAATCCCTTCCTTTGCTGGTAAGAATGAACCTGATACATATTTGGAATGGGAAAGAAAAACTGAGTTGGTTTTTGATTGTCAAAATCTTTCGGAACTTAAGAAAGTTAGACTTGCTGCCTCTGAATTTAATGGATATGCCATTAGTTGGTATGATCAGGTCGTTTCTCTTAGGAGAAGAAAAGGTGAAAGACCAATAACTACTTGGCAAGAACTAACAGAACTAATGAGAAAGCGCTTTGTTCCAAGTCATTATAATAGGGATCTTCACCAAAGGTTGAGGCGATTGACTCAAGGCACAAAGAATGTGGAGGACTATTTCCAAGAGATGGAGATGCTTATGCTTAAGGCGGATGTAGAGGAAGACATGGATGCAACCTTGGCTCGTTTTCTTGCAGGTTTGAACCGGGAAATTCAGGACCGGCTGGAGCTTCAAGAGTTTGAAAGTGTTGAGGACATGCTCCACAAAGCCATCTTGATAGAACAACAAGTCAAGAGGAGGGGTTTTTCAAAACCAGCTTATGCTCCAAAACCCGCTTATCCACCTAAGCCTAGTTTTCAAGATAAAGGTAAATCTTTTACTTCTGAGTTTAAGACTAACCAACCTTCTCGTTTTGACAAAGGCAAAACCGTGGAATCCACGAGTAGAGCCAGAGATATCAGGTGCTTCAAGTGTTAGGGATTAGGACATTATGCGAACAAATGTCCTAATCAAAATGTGATGATTCTACTTGAGAATGGAGAGATAGAATCCGAAGCTGAAAACGATGAAAAGGAGGATACTGGACCCATCTATGATGAGGAAGAGCCTTATGATTATCCGGCTCAAGGAAATCTTCTAGTGACCATTAGATCACTAAGTGTGCATCTCATAACCAATGAAATCGAACAAAGGGAGAACCTTTTCCATTCTCGTTGTTTCATAAATGATAAAGTCTTTTCATTGATCATTGATGGTGGTAGCTGCACTAATGTTGCTAGTGATGTGCTTGTCAGGAAACTCGGATTAGAAACCAGACCTCATCCGATACCATTCAAACTTGAATGGCTGAATGAAGACGGTGTTCAGCACGTCAAGGAACAGGTCACAGTACCAATCACCATTGGCCGATACCAAGATGAGATCATATGCAACGTTTTGCCTATGGATGCCAGCCATATACTTTTAGGACGACCTTGGCAGTTCGACAAAAAGGATGTGCACGATGGTTACACCAATTGGCATATGTTCGATCATCAAGGCAAGAAGATCACTCTTATTCCTTTGTCTCCATCCGAAGTTCACCAGGATCAGCTGCAACTTAGAAAGAACCGTGAACTTGAGAAACAACAGGAAGCAGCTAAGGCACCGGTCAAAAGGTCCAACTTCTACATTAAACCAAGTCAGGTAAAGAAAAAATTGTTTTCCCAACCTTCTTTCATTTTACTTGTGTTTAAAGAAGCACTAATGGCTACTAACCCTACACTGGAGCTGCCAAGTGAACTTAAGCCGTTGATGAGCAGATTTCAGGATTTATTCCCAGAAGAAACTACAAGTTGTTTACCACCTATCCGTGGGATAGAACACCAGGTCGACCTAGTACCCGGAGCGTCTCTTCCAAACCATCCTGCTTACCGTACCAATCCTGTAGAAACCAAGGAGCTACAAAAACAAGCTGAAGGCAAACATGTGAAGCCACTTATTCTTCTAAGGAGGTCCTTAAAGGCTAAGTGTTCTCTACTCTCTTTTCAATCTGATTTTGTGCTTGAAAATAAAAAGATTTGTGAAGAACTTACATGTTTAGAACCGGTGAAACTGAGTAGCAATGTTTCTGTTTCAGAGGTTCAAGAAGAGAACCCACCAGAAGAAGCACAAAGGAGTGTGTCATTGATTAATGACGTGAAAAAGCAGATTAGCTTTGTGCATGAGACAATTCCTAAGTCATTTTCTTATGACTATCCAAAGCACTGTAAGGAAATTGATTTGGTTAGGACTGGGTCTTCTTTGTTTGTTCTCGTTTCTTCTCAAGAGAAAAAACGATTTGGTTTGCAAAATAAGAAAGAGATTTGTGTTTCAAAACCTGTTTTTGATAGCATAATTCAATCTTGTGAAAAGTCTAAACATGAAAAGATTTTTGTGCCAAATTGTTTTCTGATAAATGAATTTCATGATCTTCACTCTTCTTTAAGAGTTCCTTTGAGAAAGAAAATATTTGATTCTCATTCTTTGAAAACATTTGAATCTGATTCTTTGAGAACATTTGAGCCATTTCAAGCTAAAGCAGAGTTTGAATTTGTTAAAACTTTTTCTAAGTTTAAACAACATTTTGAAAACATTCTGTGCAAATCGATTTTGAAAGATCATGTGTTTAATGAGAGCTTTCTTAAACTTACATCGATTGTTTCATGTTCTGATATAAACTTGTTTGTTATAGGATCAATTAAGGATTTCTGTGACATTTGGTGTCCTAATTCTTTCTTAGTCGTTAACAGAGTCTTTGATGTTTATCATAAGAACTTGAATCCTGTTTCGAACTATCCAAGAAAAGAGGAGCTGTTTGAATATGTCTTTAGCATATATGATTTTGTTTCTCTAGTTTTTGTGAAAGTACAGGATAAGCAGGTTAAGGATTCTGCTACAAGAGCAATGAAGACTCACGTTTTTGCTAAGCTAGAAAGACTCAAGGATCAGTTCCAAATGAAAGCAAGCAAAGAGAACAGGAAATACCTAAGGAAAACGATTTCAACCACCCAAGGAAGTTCCCTTCCAACTCATTACTTCACTTATGATCATTTGATTGTTTGCTGAAATTTTTTCTTCATATCTAACTTGATTCTTCTTGATATAGGTACCTTGGATTTGAGGACAAATCCTTTTCAAGAGGGAGGGAATGATAGAATCATGGACAGGACTGGACGACCTGTCCCTTATCCGGGAAGACCCGTTTTGAAGATCTTGATGGAGCGAGCTTATCCAGACGTCCATTCACCAAAAGGAAATCATTTCACTCGACCAAACAACCAATATGAACACTTTAGTCGAGTCAGATCATACCTGGTTCGGACTGGATCAAGAGATGGTCGTGGCAGTCTTATTCTTGACNAATATGACGCCAAGCTAAAACAAGTTACTGAACGTGAAGGCAAAGCTTACAAATGGGTTGTGACCATTTGTACTCTTTTTCCTCATCCTTGGTTTTGTCCCAATGAGTTTTCCAGGAAAGGTTTTAATGAGGCAAATTGGTTCACATGTTCTAAGCCCATTCTGAAGCTACTACAAGCCAAGCAATTTGGAGATGCATTTAGTGGGCTTATTCAAGCAACTCTGGACAGAAAAAGATGCATAATTCGTTTGGGGATGTTAGCTACCAAGACCAGCCTCTTTTGAACTTAATTCAAGCCCAAGAAAGCTCAAAATAATCACTTTATTTCGTGGTCAAAGGTGGGTGACGAAAACGACTTCAAGAGTCACATATGAGGAGTCACTTTGGAGTTCAAGAATTATTCTACTTAGTTTTAATTCAGTCTTGTTTATTCATTTCTTTGACCAAGAGTTTAGACCTTTTTGTCTACTCTTGTGTTTTTTCTATTTAAACTCTTGAAAGATCATTTTACTAAATAATCAAACTTTTTATCTTCTTCTTTTGAGAGAAATCTTTTTGTTTATCTTGAACATTTCGTTGAGTTTAGCAAGGGTTACTTCCAAACGCAGCAAACTTCCTAAGATCCGTGGTTAAGGGTTACTTCCTCGGTTCCGT
Source organism: Alliaria petiolata (assembly GCA_020283515.1). Classification (NCBI taxonomy): domain Eukaryota; kingdom Viridiplantae; phylum Streptophyta; class Magnoliopsida; order Brassicales; family Brassicaceae; genus Alliaria; species Alliaria petiolata. The sequence goes on from JAHZTW010000003.1 coordinate 38,368,969, forward strand.
GGAGTGGAGAATACCAAGAGACTTCCGCATCTCCTGACGGTCTCAATCGATTCACCATCTATCCAATCTATCCGATCTATCCGATCTATCCAACGCGCCAACAAAGAGCATAATCCATCCAAGGATTCCATTACTATGTCTGATCCTACGCTATACCGCAGCCTGGCAGGTGCTCTTCAATACCTGACATTCACGCGCCCGGATATATCATACGCCGTTCAACAAATCTGCTTGTATATGCATGATCCGAGAGAGTCTTACTTTAATGCATTGAAACGTATCCTTCGTTACATTAAAGGTACTATCTCTCATGGACTTCAGCTCTTTCGTTCATCCTTAACGGGTCTGGTCGCCTACTCCGATGCTGATTGGGCAGGTTGCCCAATAACTCGTCGCTCCACCACCGGTTATTGTGTCTTCCTGGGTGACAATCTGATCTCATGGTCCTCCAAGCATCAACAAACTGTGTCTCGTTCTAGTGCTGAAGCAGAATATCGAGGTGTTGCCAATGCTGTAGCTGAACTCACATGGCTACACAATCTCTTTCTTGAGCTCGGATTGCCTCTCACACGGGCTTCAGTTGTCTTTTGTGACAATGTTAGTGCTGTTTACATGTCGTCTAACCCTGTTCAGCATCAACGCACCAAGCATGTGGAAATAGACATTCATTTTGTCCGGGAAAAGGTTGCTGTTGGTCATGTTAAAGTTCTTCATGTGCCCTCGGCTCTACAATATGCAGACATTTTTACTAAAGGACTTCCCATCTCTCTCTTTGAAGATTTTCGGTCGAGACTGAGAATTCGCAAACCTCCAACTCCGACTGCGGGGGAGTGTTAGAATATAGGAATATAGAATATTTTCTTATTCAAGATAATGTCAAATATGTAAAGATATTTGTAGAGCACTTTTGTATAGCCTATATAAGGTTATCAATAATATCATAACTCTCTACGGAGATTCATATTATTACATATATTACAATTATTAATCACCCCTCAGAAGAGTTTATACATACCGGAAAGAGTTATGATCGGCTACATAATCCACAATATCGAAAGGTTATGTTAGTTTTCTCTGTTTTGTATCAACTGGGGCAAAACATATGTTTCTCTTTTCTATTATAATGTTTTTCTTTTAAGTTTTTGTTATGCTCACGATAGATGATGTTGGTGATCGGTCCTTTCTTACCAAGAGACGACGATCTGTTTATTGATTCACTTCCACCAGTTGTTTGTAATCGGTGTTCTTTGAAGGCCGATTGTTCGAGAATATCTCCTCGGATTTGGATTCCCATCGTTTGGAGTTATTGGAATCGGAGAGATCGTCTTTCATTAAGGTAAATTTCAAAGTACAGAGCCTGTTTCACTTCCTTTTCTATGTTATTGTTTGTCGGTGGTTTCACCGAGTGTGAGATCCGATTTGTTTTCAAACAGCATTGCTGCGATTTCAAGTGGTTTCCGAGTGTCGGTGAATCATTGAGCAAACGGAATATAGAGAAAGAGGAGGAACCTTCGTGGATTTTTGTTTTCGATGATCCCCTGATTATTTTATTGATTTTCTAACAATTTCGTCTCATTTGGAGTTTCGAGATTGCATTTATGGCGAGCTCAAGTAATGCTTTTTTTCCAGTTAGGACGAGACAAGTGTAAATGAGACTTGAATGCAGAGTAATCGAGTGAATGGGTTCATAATCCCCACTTTAGGAGCAGATCAAACTTTTATGTCTGATTTCAGACACCAAACTTCGTATGATCATATGATTTCTTTCGTCGGATAGAAAATTTCGAGAAGAATAACAGGGTTAAGCTTTTGCTTCTATGCTACTGTTTTCAAGTAGTATAACTCACATGTGTGTCCTCTGATTCCGCTTTTGTTTTGTTGTTTGTTTTCACTTTATGTCTGATGTTTTGGCTATTCAAATATCTTTTTTTGTTTTGTTCCTTGTGGATGAAACAAGCAAGTTCCTTTTGGGTAGTTAGATACTGAGACTTTCGAGATACTTGGGTTATGAATCTTACTTTGATTTGACTTTTCCTAATTTGATATGAATCTTAATCTGTGTTTTGATCTTTTTTTAAGGTATTTGGAATGCAGGTGACCAAAGGATAAGAGAGGTATAAAACGATGTTTCCGGTACCGTTGTTTTTGTTTGATATGGAGAAAGTTCTTCCAACGGAGAAAGTGGTAAGTTGGTTTTCTATATTCCTCCTGTTTTACTGCAGTTGCAGATTATATATCCATGGGGTGGATAATTTTTTAGATTTGTGTTTGTTGTTCTTTAAAGTTTTTGTTTTCTATCTCAGGAAACTAAAAAAGATTGTGTGTATTTTCTTGACTTTTAGATATGCTTTGGTTTAATTATTAAAATTTAATCTACCCATCTTGTATTACATGTTGTTTTTATTGTTTAGTGGGCATTCCATGGAAGTACGCTTTGGGTTCCTCATTGTTGGCTTCAATGGATGGTCTTAGTTGGTGGTTTCCCCAGCCTCTAATCTTCTTTCTCGGGGTTTATTTGTTGATAATTGATTTTTTTACAACGTCTTTTGTTGCTCATTTAAGGTTGATATATATTTTATAAGATTTCGAGGGCCAATATATGGATTTACTGGTGATTTGTTGGCCTTTAATTTGGGTTTCCTCAATGGTTTCCCAACCATATGGGTTTCCTTAAGGTGACTTTTTGTTTTAAGGTTTTGATCGTAGTGGTTCCAGATCTTTTGTTTGTGCCTATTCCGATATCGCGCCTTTAGACAAGTAAGAAAATTTGTGGCTTTTTAGTTTTGTTAAAATTCTGTTATCTAGGGAATTAGATTTCAAAAGTCTTGGTCGCTTTTCAATTTAAATTTATTTATTTCTGCTATGATGTATTGTAGTTTTTTTTTTTAGGTATATGAATAATGATGAATCAGTTCGCCCTAGTGCGATAATTTTCTCCCCTTTTTCTCTCCGCTTCCAGCCACCGTATTCTTCTTCTGTGGATCGGCGTCGGACTGCTTCTTCAGAGTCGACGCCGGTCCTTCTCTTGCTTTGTTTGTTGCTTCTGTTTCTTTTGTTGGATTTTAATTTCTGTGAGTTTTGAGGTTTTGGTTTGATCGGAAATTAGGAGTTGGTGTTTGGTTCGGTCCAAAGCTTCAGTCTTGAGCAGATTTAGGTGGTGGGAGGTTGGAAGAGCCGGATCTGTTAGATCTTCGGTGCGGAGTGTCCGCAATACCTTCTTCTCTCTCAGATCTCGCCTTGGATCTATGTGTGTCTCGCCGATCTTGAGCTGTCGTAGCGGTGGGTTGTGTTCTTTGGCCTTCCTTCGGTCATGCTCCTTTTGTCAGCTCTCTCTTTCCGATCGGGTCTTTTCCCTTGGTTTTTTTTTGTTGAATCGTTTGTCTTTTTAGCTTATGACTCGTTCCCGTTCTAAGCAGAGGTTCAGTAGGTTTTGGGGTAGTTTTTTTGGCCTTAATTTTGCAGGTTCGATTTCTCTTTATTGGTAGTCGGTTGCTCGCTAATCCTTCACTTTGCGCTTATTGGTTTTTTTGCCGTGGTCTTTGTTCTGCGGGTTGGTTTAGACTTCGCTCTTGATCCTTTGTCCATTGCTTTTGGAGCTCTGGTCTTTCTTTTAGGTTTCTGTCTAGGCGTCTTTCTGTCTTTCAACATCGCTGTTTCCGGGAGTTTTTAAGATGTAGCTCTTGCTTGCCGGTTCATGAAGCCTAGGTTCTGGTTCTGACGTAGGAGGAGGTTTGGTTTCGTTGTTTGGTCTTGGGCATTTTCGATACAATCGGGTTTTAGGGGCTCCAGAAGTTTTATTTATCTTGCAAGTTTGAGGTTGTAATTGCTATTCGTTTGATCTTCTGCTTCTTTGTTTGTTTTAGTTTCGGGATCATAGAGTTTTAATTTCGGGTTTCCATATAGTATCTCTAAAATGTATCCCTTCAAATGTATCCTTTTCGGGTTTTAATAAAATATTCAGATGACAAAAAAAAAAAGAATAATGATGAATCAAAACATGGGAAGAATACGAATCATGATTTTGTGTTTTAAGACCAATTGAATGATTGGAGGAGAGAATCTAATGGTTTCGATGGATGATATTGGTTAGTAATTTTTATGTTGTTTTGGTCAAATATTGTATTTATTAAAATTTTTGGTTTGTTTGTTTTCGAAATGTTTGATATGGTATGTTTATCATTGTTTAAATGTTCCTGCAGTTTTTCCGTTTCAAAATATTTACATAGTCTATACAAATTATTATTAAACCTAAGCTAAAAGTTCCTTTTTAATTTACATAATTTGTTATTTTGGTTTCAGTGGGCGGAGATGCCGAAGATTATTTGCTGAGAATTCAGGTCCTAAACCTGGATCCGTCTCTAACGTCGCACGTGGATTATAACAGTCGGAGCTAGGTCCATGGATCGGGAGTTCAAACCTTTGTTGAGCTCAACAACGGTGATATGCTCTCAAATTTACCCTAGAGCTACTCTCTCAAATTAAGAGATCACTATAGTATTTAGGGATCGAATCCACAGGGAAAGAGTTAGTGACACATCAGATTTCTAATTTCGAATTAAGCTAAGAGAGAATGTAAAACTAGAAGACAGTAGGTAAATAAAGCTTAGTAAATTCAGGAGACGAAACGCTAGGTTCAGGGAAATTCTCAGGTGAATCCTAATTGTAGATTTAGACAGAATGTTAGGAATTATGAGGAATTGTTTTTGAACTTGAAACACTAATATAAAATCAATAATACTCTCGCATCTATTAATTAACCTAAGATCAGATTCTAGGTCATGAAGCTAGAATAAGCATTAATCACAAATCTAGATGAATAACTCTAATGATTTTATCATAACAATTTAATTCAACTTAGCAATTCATCAATCACCTTTGAAAAACCCTAAACCTAACAAGCAAACTATTCAGACATGATCAATGAAACAGAAATCATTATTTGAATATAAAGCATAAAAGAAATCAATAGAAGAAATAAAGGGGTTCAAAATCTCTCAAGAACAGAGTATAGGATCTATCTCCCCTAAAGCTCTCTAAAATCTCTCTCTAAAATATTGTGTGTGTTGCCTAAACAATGGCTACAAACCTCTATTTATAGGCTTAGGTACGAATTTTCAATTCCTTGGAAGATTAGGAAAAATCTTGAAACTTTCATTTTCTGCAAAATTCCGGAAACTTCACGCTTTTGGATTAAGAAAACTTGGTGTCGATCGACACCAATAGGTTGTGTCGATCGACACTCATTCTTCAACTTCAATATGACTTCAACACTTCGTGACTTCATTCCATTGAGCTCCAAAATGTATCCAAATCTCCAATTTAGCTCCAATTGTACATGAACCTGCAAAGACTTTAATAGTACTAAGACTCAATAAAAACACTTATATCATGGTCCAAAAATGGATAAAAACCATGATATATCAACTCCCCCAGATTTAGCTTTTGCTTGCCCTCAAGCAAAACATAAACCAAGTATAGAGTCGAGGTTTGAAAACAGAAATATCCAGCTAACTTTAGGAACGCCACATCGAACCAACACTCTTGAATCTACATACCATAGAGCCAACCTTAGGTAGTATTTCGGTGTACTTACCACAAGCTTAGCAATCTCCCAAATCAAGTCCAGATCTCTGTTCTTCTTCAAATTTTCAAACTCAAACAAATGGTATTGAGCAAAGGACTTACAGATTCTTTCCCTTCCTTAGCGCCTGAACAAGACATTCTTCCTACAACTCTCCTATTTTCTCTTCCCTTAGTCAACTGCTGCCCATTTTCAGGGTGTTCTACAGATCTATTCATTGACTTTTTTTTATTCTTTTGAAGTCTTCGAATAGTGCTGCTCTTTACTTGTGTTCTTTGTGAGGAGACAGGTTCAAGAGCACTCACTATTATTGTTCTTTGTGAGGAGACAGGCTCATGAGGATCTTTGCACTATTCTTGACTTAGACTCTTTTTCTTTTTGATTTATCTCAAGGGAAGATCAAGGAGAGACTGTAGTTTTCTTATCTTGCCAGTGCTGAAAGAGGAATCAAGTCCAATGCATACCAAGCTCTAGACAGGAATATGAACTCTCTTTGTTAGATCGATCCACTTGCAGCTTTCTACCTAGTAAAACCTGCAATCAACTACTATTGCAATGATCCTTCAAGTGTCAATGTTCTGTGGTTTGGTTCCTCTTTCAAAAACTGAAAGTTTCACCTGATTTTGACTCGATAAAACAAAGTTTTTGACTGACTTAAATGACTCTCAAAACAAAACACAAAGTCAGTAATCACCTACCCCAGACTTAAACAACACTGTCCCCGGTGTTATCAAGCCCGAAGTTGGCTAAAAGAAAGATTAGAAACAACTTAAAAGACCAAATAGAAGACTTACCTTCGTCTGCGCGTGGTGTCAATCGACACCCAGTAATGGTGTCGATAGACACTGGTCTGAGTCGAGCCCAATGTCTTCTTTTTTTTCAACTGGCTGAAACTAGGACTTAGAAAATTAAGACTAAATTAAAAGAAAAACGTACCTAACAGTGGGTTGCCTCCCACTCAGCGCTCGTTTTCAGTCATTAGCTTGACTGTGTCGGGGTTCAGACGTCTGGTGGATCAGAGGGTGGCATCGAATGCTTCCCAGACGAATGTCTTCTCATCCATTGTGGTGTATAGGCAGTAGATGCATGAGAACGACCAAGGAATTGAGGAACAACAGCAGGGTGGGACTTGAGTTTAGGTGGGACACTTCTTTTTCCAGCAGAATTATCAAAAGAAACACCAAGCCTTCTACGAGAATCTCGTGGCTTGCATAAGTGTGAAGTATCTTTTGAACCTTTTAAGTTCATATTGACAAGATCAGGAGGTTTGGAATTGATTTCAGGGAGTGCGTACCTTTGCTTTCTTCGAGGTTTCTGGGCTGTAGGATGTGGTGTCGTCTGTTTGACAACATGTGATGGAGTTGCAGCATTGGAAACAGCTTCTGGTATGATCCGCGTAGGGTGTCGATCGACACCAACTCTGGAGCTCAAATCTCTGCACTTTTTCTGTAATTCAGCTCTGCAGTCCTTGTCTCCATGACAAAAACGTCTTCCTCCATCAACTTGGCATTGATTAGACCTCCATCTTCGCCCATAGTCCTAGCAGTAATGTCATCTGAAATTTCCATGATTTGATCTTTATCCCTGGAAATCTCCACTGAATAAGCTTGACCATCGATGGTGGATGGTCCCCTTAACTTGTCCATTTCAAAATTCATGACAACATCACCCAAATCAAGCTCTACCTTTTCTCACATCAATGATGGCACCAGTTGAAGTCAAGAAGGATCTTCCCAAAATAAGAGGCTTTGTAGGTTCTTCATCATATTTCAACACCACAAAGTCTGTGGGAATCATGCAACCTTCAATCTTCAAGGGAACATCTTCTAGGACACCTTCTGGGATTCTTTTTGATCGATCGGCTAGGACAAGGGAGATTCTTGTTGGCTTGAAATCAGTCATTCCAAGTCGAACAGCAACAGAGTATGGTATCAAGTTGATACTTGAACCTAGATCGCCGAGAGAACGAGGAAACCTTCATGTTGAGATTGAGCAATCTAGCACAAAGTTTCCTGGATCAGGTAACTTCTCTGGAATCCTCCTCTGAATCACAACACTGACTTGTTCAGAAACCAACTCCTTCTTCTTCTTCCTTGGAACTATGTTCAAAATAATTGCATTCATGTCTCTGGTAAGCAATGCTCCTTCCTCATGACTCACACCATTGATAACCATTCTCTTGACATATCTTCTTAATGCAGGTGAAAGTTTGACTGCATCAACTAGGGGTAGCTCAACCATCAGCTTATTCATCATTTCCTTGCATCTGGCTTCTTCTATCTCCTGTTTAGACTTTCTAGGAGGCCTGGGATAGGGTATTTTAGGCTTGTACACCCTTTCCTTTGCAGTTGTTGAAGCTTCGGGTCGATTTGGTGAAGTCTGGGAAAGGTGTCGATCGACGCCAAGTTGGTGTCGATCGACATTGGTATCTTGTGTCGATGCTTTGGTCGATTTCGGTCCGTCAAATCTCAAATTTTCGAGAATTTTTGGTGGTGTCGATCGACACTCAGCAGTTGTGTCGATCGACACTATCTCCGCATCTGCAACATCTTCTTTTTCTTTTTCTTTCTCCTCAAACTTCTCAATCTCCACGAAATTCTCTGCACTTCCTACCATGATGGCATTGACATGATGTCTGGGATTTGTATCAGTCTTTCCAGGAAAAAACCCCTCTTGTCTCTTCAAAGCTCCAGCAGTTTGAGCAACTTGAACATCCAATTGCTTGACATGAGTACCTAGAGACTCAATTTTCCCATTCAGATCTGTGTACAAAGCATCAATCTTCCCATTGAAATCTACAGTCAACTTCTGTTGACCCTCCAAGATCTGTTCAATCATGGACTTCATCTCATTGTCTTGTGCAGGAGGCTTCTCGTAAGAAGAAGAACCATAAGTTCTATTGAAGTTGTTGTTCTGAAAAGGCTTCTGGTAAGAAGAACCATAACCTTGCTGATTGCCAAATCTCTGACCTTGATAACCAGCTCCATTAATGTAGTTAACTTCTTCTTGCTCTAGCTCAAAGGTCTCCACTTCTGCAGCAAACTGAACTTGCCTCTTTCCCATTAGAAGGCTATGCACTGAGTCAAGCTTAGCATTCACTTCAGCAATTTGACTTCCATCCATGTTTCCAGCCTTCTTCTTCCTATCCAAATCTGCATTCTTGGTACTATTGCTAGATGTCAAGTTCTCTATAAGTATCACAGCATTCTCTGGATATTGGGTGTTAAAGTTTTCATTGCTTGCAGAGTCTAGAGCCATCTGGTACCACCAATCAATTCCTCTAAAGAAAATTCCCAGCAGCTGAACCTCACTGAAACCATGGTGTGGGCAGTCCCTTTGATAGGCCTTGAATCTCACCCAAGCAGCCTTGAATGCCTTAGTTGATCCTTGAGAAAATGTAGAAATCTTCATCCTCAGCTTCTCAGATCTTGCATCATCAAAGAAATTGCACAGGAATGCATTCTTTGTGTCCTCCCAGGTGGTTAGTGATCCTGGATCCAATTGCTTCAGCCAATATGCAGCATCTCCAACAAGCGAGTAGGGAAAAAGCTTGCAGAAGAGATAATCATTGGACACTCCATTAGCCTTGATGCTTGATGTCAAATCCTCAAACCTCTCTATGTGGTCCATGGGATGCTCATTAGGAAGACCATGGAAGGGATGCTGACCCACAAGTGTGTAGAAAGCGGGCTTCAGCTCGAAGTCATTCCTCTGGAAAGCTGGTGGACGGATAGCAGCTCTATTGGCATAGAACTGATCAGGCCTGTTGTAATCCCCCAACGTTCTATCACGTCCAGCATTCGCAGGTGCGACTTGCACTACTTGCTCGATGATTGCAACGCCATGCTCATCTAATCTCTGGTCTTGGGCGTTCCTCCTATGCCCTTCCGCATTGAACAGATTACCAGCATCATCTCGTATCAAAATCACAGGCTCCGCCATCTCTGTCTGCGAAGGGTGTCGATCGATGCTCAATGTGGTGTCGATAGACGCCTTCGCAGCTTTTCAGTTGGTTCGTTCTAGATGTGCTAGCGCCTGGTTGTCAAGTTTAATTAGCTCATTTTCCTTGTTGCTCCTGGTATTGCGATTATGCATATACCTGAAACCAAGAAAAGAAACTAAAAATTAGTAACCAAAAACAAAAATTAAAAACCTAGACAAAATTCTAATACTAGATATTTGTAGGCAACTAATCTCCTTCCCCGGCAACGACGCCAAAATTTGATATGCTCTCAAATTTACCCTAGAGCTACTCTCTCAAATTAAGAGACCACTGTAGTATTTAGGGATCGAATCCACAGGGAAAGAGTTAGTGACACAACAGATTTCTAATTTCGAATTAAGCTAAGAGAGAATGTAAAACTAGAAGACAGTAGGTAAATAAAACTTAGTAAATTCAGGAGACGAAACGCTAGGTTCAGGGAAATTCTCAGGTGAATCCTAATTGTAGATTTAGACAGAATGTTAGGAATTATGAGGAACTGTTCTTGAACTTGAAACACTAATGTAAAATCAACCAACTCTCGCTGCGAAGATTATTTATTTTTAAATCCTAGAATTCCAAATCTCTTTGCAAATCCTATCGATTCAGACAAGCATTACTAACAGGTTCAATTGTTCACAAAATCTCTAAACCAAATCTCTTAGCGAATAGGTATTTTGCTCATCTAAGATTAGTTCAGGCAATCAATAATACTCTCACATCTATTAATTAACCTAAGATCAGATTCTAGGTCATGAAGCTAGAATAAGCATTAATCACAAATCCAGATGAAGAACTCTAATGATTTTATCCTAACAATTTAATTCAACCTAGCAATTCATCAATCACCTTTGAAAAACCATAAACCTAACAAGCAAACTACTCGGACATGATCAATGAAACAGAAATCATTATTTGAATAGAAAGAATAAAAGAAATCAATAGAAGAAATAAAGGGGTTCAAAATCTCTCAAGAACAGAGTATATGATCTATCTCCCCAAAAGCTCTCTAAAATATTGTGTGTGTTGTCTAAACAATGGCTGAAAACCTCTATTTATAGGCTTAGGTACGAATCTTCAATTCCTTGGAAGATTAGGAAAAGTCTTGAAACTTTCCTTTTCTGCGAAATTCCGGAAACTTCATGCTTTTGGATTAGGAAAACTTGGTGTCGATCGACACCAATAGGTTGTGTCGATCGACACTCATTTTCAACTTCAATCTGACTTCAACACTTTGTGACTTCATTCCATTGAGCTCCAAAATGTATCCAAATCTCCAATTTAACTCCAATTGTACATGAACCTGCAAAGACTCTAATAGGACTCGAAAATAGTACTAAGACTCAATAAAAACACTTATATAATGGTCCAAAAATGGGTCAAAACCATGATATATCAACTGGCCAACGCTTCAAGGTTTTTTTATCTTTTACCTTCTCTTTTTTATTCCTTTTCTTTCTTTCTTGCGCTATAAGTAATTAGTTTTGGGACTCGGGGAACGAACCTCTCGAAGCCTTTACCCGGAGAGATGTATGACCTGATAAATGCCGCATATGCCAAAGCAGCCAATGCGTCCGCGTTAGAAGCGTAAGTACAAGCTATATCCGATTTTGAGGATGTGTAATTTACCATGCAATCTAGAGTCTTTATCTTTGCATTACCATGCAATCCATGGCGTGGTTTATCCAATTTCGCTATCGCTTCCACCAAGTTCACTCATTCTTTGAAGAAAAGGGGGAAAAGTAAAATTGCCTATAGGATTCCTCTAGTCTCCATTGACGACGTACGGGATAAAAAAGAGGAGAGCGTTGTGCTTGAGTTCTGCCGAAGAAGTGGTGGATTGGAGGAGCGATAGGTTTCGTATAGTCACTGGACGAAGCTTTTTTTTCGATCCGCGTAGTTTCGATTCTGTGATCTTTCCACATCGACCAAATCACCGACCGAGATCTTTTTTACTTTCGGAAATCGATGGTGCTGCCTGCTTAAGTGGGGCAAATGGTTCAAGCATGGGCGAGGAGGCGTACGAGCGAACCATGACAAGGCTCTGGATTCGTTCCTGAAAGATTGTGAGGTGTCTCTTATTTTAATTTATTTTTCAATTGTTTGTTACCCCATATGCTTATGTAATTCAATATCAATTGTCGTTCAGTAACCTGGATTTGGTTTGGTATAATGTTGTATGGATTCCTGAAAATTATAAGACATTTTTTTTGTTATAACTAGACTTGTGCTTTCTCTTGACTTTCTTCCCTTGAAGAACCATTGACTAATCTTTAAAAAAGTCTACATTTCTTCACACTGCAAGATTTTTTACAAGAACATCAAGTTCAATTTAGTTCTTCCATTTTTTAGAACCAAAATCAGTATATACGATAAATGCAAACAAGAAAACAGAATATTCTTTGAAAAAAATCTTCGAGCAACTCACTTGATGCCATTGAGAGAAGCAAAGAAGATATCTGACTCTGCAGTCAAGTATGCAAGGATGACGAGGAACTCATGACCGCAAGTCTTTCCGCCTCTCCGACACGACCAAATCGATTGAGAAGTTCAACGACCATTGAATAGTTATCTTCTGATGGCTGCAATTTGTACATCCAATGCATCAAGTTGAAGAAGCGACAAGCTTCATCAACAAATCCAGGTTGATTGCAATTAGATAAAACCGCTGTAAATCTGAAGGCGTTGGGATTAAATAGTAAGTCATACATATGTCATTTATTATTCTCCAGCTTCCAAATTCATTTTTCGAACAAAAAATACAAGCATTTCTGTATGTACTACTACATATTTTAATAAAAGCAGATTTCTAATAAGTAAAGCTCCAAAAACTAAAATCTCATGTGAATCTACATATACCTATTAAAGAAGAATTCAATTAGGGGTTATGGAAGAGGCATCGTGTCATCGTGTGGAATGTCACAAAATTGCCATTTGCCAAATATTTTATTGGCAATCTGGTATTGGTATGCTAAGTATTTTGTATCCAAGTGCATTTTCTAGGGGTTTATTTATGTGCTATTTGTATTAGAAACGGCTGATTTTGAATATGAAAAACATAGGGTGTAAATAATAGACACATGAGAGGAATAAAATTGGGAAGAATTGATGATTTTGTATTCCTCTAGAAATCAACCAATTAGATCAATTTTAAAAGAAAAAAAGTTCTGTTGTAATTGTGACATGGAAAATAACATAAATTAACATGATCATAAACAATACGCAAACATTATTTTAAATACAATTTTAGTTTAGAAGATATATCATTTTCATCAAAATAAATACTAAATACTAATGTTCTAAAAAAAACAGTTAGATGACTGAGAAATTTTGTGGTAAAAAACAAACGATAAATACCATAAAATCCCAGATGTGGGAAGAAATGCTTAGATGGAGAAAAGTATATGGCACATATACCATACTAGAGGTAAGGAGTCGTTGATTTAAGTTTAATACCAGCTTATGTGTTGTTCCCTATAAAAGAAAGACGTAATTTTTCGTGTTAGTCAATGGATTCATATCAAGCTCTTATATTTTCTCAAGACTTTCATGGAGTTGACAAGGAAGGAAGACATGCCTACATTGAAAGACTTGGTAAAGCTCATCCCTCTAAGCTTATGTGTATCACCACCATAGATAGGTATCTAAAATACCAATGTGCAAGAGTTTGAGTTTCTGTATACATCTCAGTTATTCTTCGCATACATACCGAGTTGTTGCAAGTCATTATATTATTTTGCAGACGTTGCACATAATGTACATTGTAAATGCTGGAACAGGTTTCAAGAAGATGCTTTGGCCTGCTGCTCAGAAGTTTCTTGATGCAAAGACCATTGCAAAGATACATGTATAGCTATTTCACCAATGTTCTAATATTCATATTCTTGCTGTTTATAAATTTGTTTATTGTTTTTGAATTTGATGTGTTTTTCATACTATGGTACATCCTTCTTTGTTGTTTGTTTATCTTTTCCCCCCTAATTTAATCTTAATCTGTGTTTTAATCTGTTTTTGGAATGCAGGCGACCAGAGGATAAAAGAGATATAAAACGGTGTTTGCGGTATTTCTTAACTCTTTGACCTTTGTTTTTTGTTTAATATGAAGAAAGATCTTCAAACGGAGAAATCTTTCTCAACTTTCAACTGATAAAGTAACTATTTCTTTCTTTCTTAGGTTATGGAGAAAGATATTCTAACGGAGAAAGTACTTTTGTTGACTATCAATTTGACTCACTGTGTATGGACCTTTTCTATTCTTCTTCAAATAGGTATGAATTCCGTTTCACTGTTGATATTGGAAGTACTGTGCTCTAAGTTTTTTTTTAATAGGTTTAGTTTATAGTTTCCTTCTAAATCTTCTATTTTTTGTTTTATTTTATATTTAATTCTAAAATTTACGCTTTAGTTGTATGTAGGAAAAGAGTTCGATGGCTGTAACATCACCATGATGAAGATGCTGAGGAAAAAGAAGGAAATGATGAAGAAGAATAAACAAATGAAAGATAGAAAAGAAGAGGAAGAAGCTTGGAAAGAAACGGTACCTACCGCAGGATTGGGGTTGTTCTTCCAAGGGATTGGTACATCGGAAACATTAATGGGGGCCAAAATGTACGACGAAGTATATCCCCATTACATTCAGAACTAAAAGTATTAATATGGGCAATGCATTGCATGCTCGATGCTAAAAGATTGGCGGTGGCATTTGTCACAGACTGTTCTGAATTGGTGAACATGGTTTCTAGAGACAAAGAAGAAATCTATTGACGTGTCTGAATTCCATAAAGTCGATTTTGATAGTAAAAATTGGATCTTTGCACAAACCCAAAAAGTTTCCCTGTCTTAGAACAAATGTTAGAGAGAGAAAGATAAAGAGAAGAACGGCATTCATATTGTGTGTGGCCCTGAAACGTTTAGATTAGGGTAGAACAAGTAAAAATATAATCTAAAATATACAATATAAAATATAAAATAACAGAAGAAGAAGAAGAAGAAGTTAAAGCAGAAAAAGTAGAAGATGAGAAAGAATAAAAAAAAAAACAGGAGAATAAAATGTTGAAAGAGATGAAGATAATGAAGAAGAAGAAAGAGAAGAAGGAAAACAAGAAAGGGAAAATCAACATACACTATTAGAAAGAGAAAATGAAAAATTTGTATTGCAAATCTCATTTTGTTTATGAGTTTAGAAAATATGAATATTTATTTGTATATCGTTTTTTTTGGGTAGCTTATCTTACGGATAAATGAATAATCAAAAAGAAAATATATATTTAAGATCATTATTTTGTTATTGATTTATTTTTGGTATCCATTGTGTTCACATATATTTTAGAATAATTTTAAAATGACAAAAATAAATATGAATAGCAACTGAAAGTTTTTCTATTTTAAACGGTAGATGAGAAAATGTGTTTATGTAAAAAAATAATATTTTTAATCGAGTTTTAGATTAGTTGTATGTTTGTTAGAATAAATTCTTTTAATGGATGATTATGTTTAAGTTTTTAATGTGAAGATATATGATTGTAATCTTGAGTTTTCTTTAAACTTTTTGGACAAATTTATTATTGGTTTCTTTTATATTCTTTGATTACTTAGTAAATATTTTGTAGAATATTCATGAAACATTTATAATTATCAAATAATTTACTTATTTCTTTTTATGTTCGTAAATTATGAAATAAATTAAATCTGTAAAGATTGATTAGTGAAGATTGAAACAGAAAAATTTAAATGGATTTTGTTAACACAAATGAAAGAATTTGTAATGAATATGAATTAAAACATGTAGCCCGCACATTTGCATCACAAAAATAGAATATTTAGTACAGATTGTGTCACAAAATCTAAAATAGATTTTGAGATTATTATTATGATAGAATTTGTAACTTATATGATGGAAAACAAGTAGCCCGCGCATTTGCAGAAATTTATGATAAGATATTACATGTTGTGCATAAAGATAGTGTAGGGATGTTCTTTGTGTATGGTTCTGGGGGTACTGGAAAAACGTATCTCTAGAGTTTGCTTGGTGCTGCTCTACGTTCTAAAGGACTGATTGTTCTCAATGTTGCGTCGAATGGCATCACCACATTGTTATTGAAAGGAGGCAGAACTGCACATTCTAGGTTTTGAATACCTACCGTGGTCAACAAGTTTACAACGTGTTGCATCAAGACTGATTCTAATCTAGAGGAGTTGATTAAGAAGACCAAACTGATAATATGGGATGAAACATTGACGATGAACAAATATTGCTTCGAGACTCTAGACAAGACACTACGCTATGTCATAAAATGTGATAAGCCTTTTGGTGGTAAAGTAATCGTCTTTGGTGGAGATTTTAGGCAGATCTTACCATTTATGCCTAATGTTGGGAGGGTAGAAGTTGTCATGGAACTTTAAATTCGTCCACTATCTGGCAAGACTATGAACTGTTAAAGCTTACAAAGAATATGCGGCTCATATCAGGAGATAGTAGTAAGAAGATGCATGATCTTGCAAAATTTTCAAAATGGATATTAGATATTGGTGACGGAAAGATAAATGGGAATAGTCTAGGCGAATCCGAGATCGGCATTCCTGAAGATATGTTGATTGTGGATGATGAAGATTCGATTAAATCAATCGTCACTGAAGTTTATGGACGATCGCATACAGGGAAAACAGATCCCAAGTTCTTCCAAGAAAGAGCGATTTTAAGTCCAAGTAACGATGATGTTGAAATCATAAATAACTACATGTTATCGCAGCTACCAGGTTATTCTATTATATTTTTTTTTCAATCGTATTTTTAATTACAACCATTTATACTGAGTTTAGAGCATGTATAATAACGATTTCTTTGTGTACATCAGGTGATGAAAGAATCTATCGAAGATGTGATAGTATTGACACAACTGATCTGGAGTTAGATAGTAATGAGACTTCTGAGGTTTCATCCCTAAGCTTCGGGTCTGAAGATGAACGTGTACCTGGTAATATGATTTATGCTGATGAATTTCTTAATTCAATGAAAATATCCGGATTGCCAAGCCATGAGCTGCGTTTGAAAGTTGGTACACCAATAACGTTTCTCCGAAACATTGACCCTAAGAATGGTTTGTGCGATGGAACGAGGTTGCTTATAACCCAGCTGGCCAATTATGTTATCGAAGCTAGAGTCATTACAGGTGATAAGGTTAGAGAGAAGGTTCTTATACCCGGATTTTCGTGTCTCCAACGGAAACAAGGCTTCCATTTAGGATGAGACGTAAACATTTTCCAATCACTTTAACTTTTGCAATGACCATAAACAAGAGTTAAGGTCAAACACTTGCAAAAGTAGAAGTGTTTCTACCAAAACCGGCAATTATATGTGGCTTTATCAAGGGTAACAAGCAGGTTAGGGTTTAAGATCTTGATAACGGATAAGGATAATAAACCACAACGGAAGACGTTGAATGTTGTTTACGAAGAAATGTTCCCGATTCTTTTTTAACTTCCTATCGATAAGTTTATTTATGTTTTTCTTGATGGTATTTATATTCTATTGTTTTTGCATGCGTTTTCCTTTCTTTACTTAAATGTTATAACTTTGGTATTTATATTTTATTATCTATGTTTTTCTTGATGGTATTTAAAATTGAAAACATTTGGCATGTATCTAAATATTGTTATTTCACCGCAAACTAAAAAATAGGCATGTATTGTTATTGGCATGAATACGTGGTTTTCACCATTGCAAACTAAATATTGTTGTTGACATGTATCTAAATATGTTCTTGAATTTTGAATAAAACAAATAAGTTTATTGATTTTTTAGAACAAATTGAATCAAGAAATTTAAAATAAATTTTGTGACCAATATCATCATAAAATCTGTAACTTTTATAATAAAAATCAATAGCCCGCGCATTTGCGCAGGCACTCACCTAGTTTTGTATATTATTTACAATGCTGTCATTTTGCTGATGTGTCATCACCATAATCACTCTCATTAAACATATAAAAATGGACTTATGTTACTAGATTAATTACATGTTATACCACTCACATTAATTTAGTTAGACAATAGTTTATATCATTTATTTATACATAATTGAGCATTTAATTTATGAAGATATTCTCTTTCTTTCTACTTCTTATCAAAAATATATCATATAATTATTTTTTTAAAACATTTGATTTCTTCTCTTATTTTTGTTTAAACTTAGTTTTGTAAGAAAATTAATCATCACAATATTTATATAGTAAAAAATATATAGATTTGTTTTTTCATGTGTTATAATTCGAATTTTTAAAAATGAATATAAATTACTCAAATGATTAATAAATATGAGTATGTTATAAAAGTCCCATATTAGAAGTGAGGATGTGTAAATGGTTCAAAAATCATTATAAAAAGAACATAAATGATAAAAACAAAAAAACTGTAAAAGTAAGAAACTTGATTTAATAGACATCCATATTTATAAATAGTTTTTTGTTTAATATGCTTCGTAAATAAAACCATATAAATTAACCAAATAATATAAATATTTAAACTTGATAACAAATTAAAAATATTATATCAAAAATCGAAATATTAAATTATATTATTCAGATATATATAAAATAAAATAAATTATTTTTTCTTTAAACAATTGCAAAATCATTTTTAATAAAATTATTTATAGATCTTTCATCATGCGCATAGCGTAGGTTATCATCTAGTATATTTTATAAGTGAAGTTCAAAAAAAAAAAATATATATATTATAAGTGAAAGTGAGTAGATTATTTCTGCCAAAAAGAAGGAAAGACCTGGGAGATGAGCTGGCAGATTGATGTTGATCCCGAGATCCGGTCAGGTGTAAAATAGGTGAAAAGGCGGGTTCGGGAATTTTCTTATAAATTTTATCGAGATGAGCAACTACAGAGGAAAACGTCTAAAGACTGAATAGTGAATACAAAATAGGAGATCCTCCGAAACAGAAATGACGAGCCCGCGAGTAGGAGATCGCCGAGCCGCCGAGAGGAAAAGAGATTGCCGAACGGCTTTTCTGGGGAGTGTCGAGTCGCGAGTCCAGTGGGGAGTCGCTGAGTCGGGAGTCCAGTGGGAAGTCGCCGAGTCGGGAGTCCAGTGGGAAGTCGCCGAGTCGCCGGTTTCGGAGGAGTGCTCTGCGCAGATATCGAGTCTCTTGGGGTCTGTGCGGGAATTAGGATGTCTTGTCACATCAGATTACTGTTCTATTTATAAGTGATTAGATCGGTGGTTTCCCTCAACCCTAACAGGCTTTTCGTCGAAAATGGGCCTCGCAGATTTCGTTTCGGGTCGGGCCGACCGGAAACTTTTCGTTGACTTTGACCAGTTTCCGTTGACTTTGACTTTGAGCAGAAAACATGGTTTGTGCTGTGCCAACGTGATGGGCCTCAAAGGCCTAGTACCAACACTAAGTCCCCCCCAGTCCGTTAAAATGTAATAATTCTTTTGAATTTTGACGGATTCTTCGAGTTTGTTAGTCCGGCACAAATCGGGGTTCGGCTTTATAAACGGAGGCTTGGCCGTTTTTCCGGATTTTTCTGTCTCTCCAGGAGCTTCTTAGTTGTCTTTGGCGCGGATCCCGAGGCATTCTTAGGTTAAAATGGGAGACACATTTTTAATCTTTTTTACCCTTCTATAAATACTTCCCTTCCTCTCATTTCTACTCTTTAGCTTCTCTCTCTACCTCCTCCATTTGCAAGGTATGGTTCTTTTGCTCTCTCTCTCTCTCTTTATTTCATTTTGCTGTCTTTATTACATTTGGAGTCTTCGACGAGCCCAAGCTGGTGGGTGCGTGTTGCGGGTCGGCGAGAGTCTTGGATCGGCGGCGAGTTGAGGATTCTTTGGTCGTTATCGTCTTGCCGGGTTCGGATCGCACCGACTTTGCCGAGTCGCGAGACTAGTACCGCAGTTGTCTCGCCGAGTCGCGGGGGACACGCCGAGTCGCGGGAGACACGTCGCGCTGCAGGAGATACGTCGAGATCTTGCAGAAGTCGCGGGAGACTTCGCCGAGTCGCGGGAGACTTCGCCGGGATCTCGCCGAGTCGCTGGGTGAGCTACGACGTGGTCTCGCCGGGTCGCGTGATGACGCCGGGTCACCGGGTAGCGTGGTCCCGCCGGGTCACCGGGGCGCGTGATGCCGGGTCGCCGGGCCCCGCCGGGTGAGAGAAGGCCGCGTCGCGTGATCCCTCCGGGTCGCCGGATAGCGTGGTTCCGCCGGGCCGCGTGATGTCGCCAGGTCGCCGGGCCCCACCGGGTGAGAGGAGGCCGCGTCGCGTGATGACGCCTCCGAGTCCCGTGGCGGCGCATGATGTTGCCTAGTCACGTGACGTTTTCGAGTCGCCGGGTTGCGGATCGGCAAGTGTCGCGAGTTTGCGGGTGGCGCGTTTGTATTGGATGGTCTTTACAGATTGGCTTTTGAGATCGACAATTGGGGGAGTTGCGAAATTTGATGTTGTTTCGATCCGCATCTCTTTGTGAGGACGGCGTGATTTCTTGGTGCGCGTTTGTTGCTGAATTATCATGATTTTCGGTTGGGGATCGGCTTTTTCGACTTTGCGTCGCCGAGCTTCGCTTGTTGATTTCCTGACAATCCGAGTCTTTATTTTTGCAGGTAACTTTCAGTTTTGATCGGATATTTTGTTTGCCGTGTTTGACATATGATGGGGGACGTCGATGCGTCTTGGCTTGATAGAGCATTGGAAGGGAGCGAGACGGGGTCGGCTTCTCCTTCGGACAGGACAGGGTCAGCTTCTTTTTCGGGCGAAACGGAGGTTGATGATGGTAGTGCGGCGGTTCCCCATGTTGAACTTGCCGTCATAGGGAGTCTCGAGGAGTATGATTCTGATTCGGATTCGACAGTGGAAGCTCAAGACCAGTTGTTTCGCGCACTTCACGGGTTTCCTGATTCCTTGTCGGATTCGACGTCATTGGGAAGCTTTAGGTCCTCTTGCGGGGTTTCCGGTTTAGAACTTCGGTCTCCCAAGGCAGGCGAGCGGCCTTGGACTCCTCCTCCTGGCTTGATCTGTCTTTACGAGTATTGGTTTGTCCATTGCGGGCTGCGGTTTCCGTTGCCGGAGCTTTTGGTGGATTTATGCGTTGCTAGAGGAATAGCGCTTACTCAGCTTTGCCCGGGCGCAGTCCGGAATATTGTTGCGTCTGATCTTTTGGCGCCCGAATACAGAGTCAACATGACTCTTCGTCTCTTCGAAGCTATGTCGACTGCGCAATGGAATACCCAAGGGATTACGGGAACCGTCGCCTTGAATATGAGACCGGGGCGTATGATTATTCGTACTTCTCGGACGAAAGACCATGATTGGTGGAGGCGGTACTTTTACGTTCGGGTGACTGAGGCGTTGGTTCCCGATGTTAGCAAAGAGTTTAGACGTCGTTGGTGCACGAGCCTTGGTAGACTTAGTGATTTGCTCGAGATCTGTTTTGATGTATAAACTTCGTCTGATCGCTTTCGCTTTCCCCTTTTTTTTGTAGTCCAACATCCGACCGGCAAGTCGCATCTCGAGAGGTTTACAGAAGATCTTGGGAGAATCAAGGCGTTTGGAGTTCAAAGGTGGTCGACTGTTCTCGCGGTTTGGGAGAAGAGAGATTGTGTTCCCGGGTATATAGGTAAGCTTTCTTTGAGCGTTTCGTCCTTTCTCTTTTTTTTTTTTTTTTTAATATTCGGTCTTGTTTTGCAGTGAATTTTGACCTTCCGGGAATGATGGATAAGCGTTTGAAAAAAGTTCCCAAGTTCTCTCAGGCGCCTTCTCCTGCGACTCCGAAGCTCGTCGAAGCTGGATCCTCCGGTGCTTCTCAGGTCGGTCGCCAGGTCGGGGAGAAGATGAGTAGATCGAACAGATCCCCGGTCCAAGCAGTTAAGGCCAAGGCTCCGTCTGGCAAGGCGACATTCGGCGTGATATCCTCGGAAAAAGCTTCGGCGAAGGCTTCGGCGAAGGCTTCGGGGAAGGCCCCTAGCCGGGCTGTGGGTTCTTCTGAGGCTCCGTCAGGGTCTCAAACGGAGGGGACTCGGAGTGTCGTGCTCGGACTTGCAGGAGAGAGGGGGCCCGGTGAGGAAAACTCGCAAAGGGGGGGGGTATCTGATGGAGTTGCCGTGCCTGCTCCTGATTGCACCTTTTCGTTCGATTATAAGGGGGACGGGTTGCTTATCGATAATGAAGATGCTTGTTTCGATTTGTATCGGAAGATCAAGTATACCAATGAAGAGCTTACCCCGGTCGACGACGACTCTCTCGTAGTGAATATCCTCAAAGGCATAGCGTCGTATCATTCTGTGGTAATTCTCGTATTACCCTCTTCGTCAAAAGAATCCTTTGTTTCCTCCGTGCTAATAATTTTTATTTTAGCAGGCGGCCTCCACGAACAAACTCGATCACGTGTAGCGGAAGAATATCGCACGTTCGAGACAAATGGTTGTAGACGTGGAAGCTGAGCGAGACGCCGAGCGTGCGGCCAAGGAGAAGGCTCTCAAAGAACTCGAAGCTTACAAGAAAAAGGCGAGTGATGTTGAGGCGGCGGCGGCAAACTATCGGAAACAACGTGAGGAGTACAAAGGGAAGTATGATGCAGCTTTGATAAAGGGGGCGCGTGAGGTAGAAAGCGAGAGGCGGCGTGCTCTAGAGGCGGTCTCTTCGAGGTACCAAGAACGGTTCGAAAGGTTTCGGCGTTTTTAAAACGGTAGTGAGGCCGTTGAGGAAGCTCTTAGTCTCTACGGTCAAGCGAACGCGGTTCTTGAAGCTTTTCAAGGCTCTGCGAGAGAAGGAGTCCCCTTTCCCGCAAAGAAGATTTCTGCTCTGGAGGATGAGGTAGCTAAGAGAATGAGTGAGGCTCTGGCTTTGTCGGTCGAGGAGTTCGTGGATGGCGATTTCGTCGTCACTCCCGTCGATTCTTGGATGGAGCGCTTGACGCATCCAGAGGATGCGTCATCCACTATCAACAAGTATGGGTCAAATGCGACTCGTATTACTTCCACGGTTGTTGCCACTATCCGCCAGGACGGTGCCCTGGGACTTTAGTTTCTTTAGCCCTCCCTTTTTCTGTTATCGGATAGTCCGTATGTGGACTTTTATCTTTTGATATGTATGAACCTTGTGGTATGACCTCGTGTTTATTCAGCATTTTATCTTCCCTATATGCTTCAAATTTCCTTGATGCTTGAGTCGCCTTATCTTATATTATCTTTCGCGAATTTGAAATGCGGTAGACTGAGCCCGGCTCCGCTTGTTTTTGCTTGAATATTTCTCAAGACTGTAAAACGAAGTACACAAGGCGCTCGATTTTTGGCTCTACATGTTCTGGGTTCGAGGCTCGGCTTGGCGCTTTCATAATAGGTTTTCCCGTTTTTTATTCTGAGGACGAAATCGCAACGTGCGAGGTGCTCGGCTTATTTGTTCGTTTTGACCTCTTCGTGCGGACCGGAGTCCGGCTTTGTCAATCCTGGGTCCGAGACTCGGCTCGGCTTACCTCGTTTAATTTTTGCAAATCTGGGCTCGGCTTTTAAATCCGACGAGCTAAGTTTTTTAGGCTTACGCATCGAAAGAGTGGATTATTTCACCACTGCATTCGTGCGGAACGCGTTTCGAAATTGAACACCTGGCCAGGGCGTCAATGTGTTTGGACAGCCGGACTGCGTATCGAAGTAGACGAATTAATGACGAAATAAAAATTTTCATTAAGTATAGCTGCACCTTTAAAAGGCTGCCTACGTACCCCTAAGAACAGGGATCAAGCCGATCGTAGTTCACATTACAAAGTAGCTCAGTGAGCGTCATCTAGGGATCAAACCTGATCGTAGTTCACATAACAAGAGTTCACCTTACATTATCAAAAACCGACCATTGTTGAAGATGCGTCATCAGTAGTAGTAACGCTTGACGTGCATGATGTTCCATGATCGCGGGATCGCCTCTCCTGCCATGGTCGTAATCTCGAATACTCCCGGTTTGACAATCTTTGAGACGATATAAGGTCCTTCCCAACTTGCGCCGAGCTTGCCTGCGTTTTCTTCGCGCGTATTCTCGAAGACTCTCCGAAGGACAAGATCGCCTTCTTCAAAGTGCCGACCGCGGACCTTCTTGTTGTATTAACGAGCTGCGAGCTGCTGATAGTTTTGAATCCTTAACAGCGCCTGGTCTCGTACACCTTCCAGGAAGTCGAGTTCGTCCTTCATCATTTCTTCGTTCATCTTTGGATCTTGCGCGATCATGGTGTGTCGAAGTCCTGAGATGCCTACTTCCGCATGTNAGTAACGCTTGACGTGCATGATGTTCCATGATCGCGGGATCGCCTCTCCTGCCATGGTCGTAATCTCGAATACTCCCGGTTTGACAATCTTTGAGACGATATAAGGTCCTTCCCAACTTGCGCCGAGCTTGCCTGCGTTTTCTTCGCGCGTATTCTCGAAGACTCTCCGAAGGACAAGATCGCCTTCTTCAAAGTGCCGACCGCGGACCTTCTTGTTGTATTAACGAGTTGCGAGCTGCTGATAGTTTTTAATTCTTAATAGTGCCTGGTCTCGTTCTCCTTCCAGGAAGTCGAGTTCGTCCTTCATCATTTCTTCGTTCATCTTTGGATCTTGCGCGATCATGGTGTGTCGAAGTCCTGAGATGCCTACTTCCGCATGTGACATAGCTTCTACTCTGTGTGACAGTGAGAAGGGAATTCTATTCGTCGATCTTCGCGGCGAGGTTCGGTGAGACCATAGCACCCCGTCGAGTTCGTCTGCCCAAGCGCCCTTTTTCGCATCGAAGCGTTTTTTTAGGCCGTCGAGGATCGTCTTATTCGTTGCTTAGGCTTGTCCGTTGCCTTAGGGGTAGCGGGGGGTCGACTTGCTCAGTCTGATCTTTCATCGTGCGCAAAAGTCCTCGAAGATTGTTGAGATAAACTGGGAGCCATTGTCGGTGACGATCTCGTAAGGGAGTCCGCGTCTACAGATGATAAATTTCAGACTAATTTTTGGACGTCGCGGGCGTGAATCTTGGCGTATGACTCTGTTTTTACCCATTTCGTAAAATAATCCGTCATTACCAAGACAAAGCGCTTCTGACGAGATTGCGGGAGGGGTCCGATAATATACATTGCCCATCTCATGAAAGGATAAGGGGCTGTGGAGGCCGTCAGCAGTTCTGAGGGAATTCGGATTACCGGAGAGTGGCGTTGACACTTCTCTCACCGTGCGACGAATTTTTCGCAATCCGTTATCATTGTTGGCCAAAATACGTCGTGCTTTTTTATCTTCAGAGCTAGGGCTCGTCCTCCTGAATGGTTACCGCCTGCTCCTTCATGCGTTTCCTTCATGTACACAGGTTAGTAGGACCCGAGAGGCGCTCCATCGAAAGAGCCCGTCCTTGATGAGAGTGTAGTGGGCGCTCCGTGCTTTGAGACGCCGGGCAGCCCATTTATCCGGTGGGATTTCTCCGTCGGCCAAGTACATTTTGATTTCATCCCTCCAGTCTATTTCAACGGGTTCGACAGCTCTGTCCATCGGTTCGCAATTTGTCTCGTCGGCGTCGTCGAGGCCCTCTTCGAGTTCGGTTATGATGCATACACCTTTCGATAGCTCGATGCTGGGCTTGGCGATGCTTTCCACTGGTATCATTCTGCGGAGAGTCGGGTCAGATGTTGACACGAGGGCGACCAGAGCATCAGCTGGCGAGTTGTCGCTTCGCGGGATCTTGTTAAGGATAAAACCGTCAAAACCTTCGGCGAGATTTTTGACGACCTTGAGGTATGCGTCCATTCGGTCGTTTTTGGCTTCGTACTCTCCGTTGAACTGGCTGGCGACGAGCTGCGAGTCGCAGAATGCTTGGATCTGTTTTGCTCTGATCGCTTTCGCTAACCGTAGGCCGGCGATAAGTGCTTCGTATTCGGCCTCGTTGTTTGACGCAGTAAATTCAAGTCGGAAAGATTGCTCAAGGATTTCGCCGGTTGGTGAGATTAAACGAATTCCGCCTCCTGAACCGTTGCGAGATGAGGAGCCATCGACGTACATAGACCATTTTTCTTCAAGAGAAGAATCGCTTTTAGCGGAATCTGGTGGCAATTCAATGATCACCTGGGATTTTGCACAAGTCCTGTTTTTGTAGTCGATATCGTACTCGCTTAGTTCGACGGCCCACTTTGTCATTCGTCCGGATTGAGTTGGACTGTGGAGAACTGTCCGCAGAGGCTGATTCGTGAGGATGGTGATCGAGTGCGATTGAAAATAGGGTCGTAGTTTTCGTGCCGAGGTGACTACGGCCAGTGCGAGTTTTTCCATCGTTGGGTATCTTGTTCGTCGTCTCTGGTCCGTCGAGCGACTTGCACTGGCGATCTTCCTTGACGAGGACGCCGCTGATGGCAGAGTGCGAAACAGCCACATAAAGGTATAAAGTTTCGCCGAGGTCAGGCTTTGCTAAGACCGGCGGTGTTGACAGATACTCTTTGAGCTGGCGGAAAGCTTCTTCGCACTTGTCATCCCATTCGAATCGTTTGTTGCCGCGTGATAGGGCTCAGATTTTATCCAAATAAAACTACTCCAAGTGCACAACAAATATAATTGTGGTATAAGGGGTATCGAAATCTCAAGGGAAGTAGATGCTACACTAAGGTTTCTAAATTCAGATTATGCTAGGTCGAATAATAAGAAAGTAAACTAAGCAATCTAAACGATTAAGTAAACGAGATTAAAGTGGTGTAAGTTCAGGAGACGAAGGCGCTAGGCAAGGGTAATTATCAGGTTGAATCCAAGAATGCAGAATCTAAGTTTATTAGGGATTTATTAAGAACCGTCTAGAACTCGAATCACTAAGTTAAAAACAATTAACTCTCGTTGCAGAAGTTATCTATGCCTAAATTCCTAAATTCCAAATCTCTTTGCGAATTTAAACAACTAAGGCAAGCAATAAGAACAGGTTCGATTTGTTCACAAAATACCTAAACCAAATCTCTTTGCGAATAGATATTTTGCTCACCTATGATTAGTTCAAGTTACTAATAATGCTCTCGCATCTATTAAATAACCTAAGGTTTGATTTCTAAGTGATCAATTCAGAATATCAAGTTTAAGCACAAATCAAGTGAAGATCCTATTGATTTCCCTAAAAGTTCTAATGATTCTACAAACTCTTCATCAACCCTAAATCAGCCTAACCTAACTAGCAAACTACTCAGACATAATTATGCAAACACAAATCATGGCTGAAATAAATTGCATAAAAAGAATAGAGAATGATAAAGGGGTTCGAAATCTGGCTCAGATGAGTTAGAACTGTCTCCCCAAAAGCTCAGGATCAATCTCTCTCTAACTCTCAAAAACAGAAAATAATGATAAGGTGTTTGGCTAAACAATGCCTGAAAACTATTTATAGATGAGGATTTTCGTCAGGGGCAGTGTTGTAATTTCTTCAAACTTGAGACAATTTCCTTTTTCTGATGGAAGTCGGCAAAACTTGGCGGTCTCGTTTGGTGTCGATCGACACCAAGGGTAGTGTCGATCGACACCCTTCGTGTAAAATCAGCTTCGACTTCATCACTTCCGCTGCTTCTCCAAAATGCTTCAATAAGTTCCAGAATCTCCCGTTTAGCTCCAAGTGCTCTCCATCCTGTAAAGACTCTAATAGGACTCTAAAACTAACAAAAAACTCTATAAAAAGACTTATATCATGGTCCAAAAACCAGTAAAAACCATGATATATCAACTCCCCCAGACTTAGCTTTTGCTTGCCCTCAAGCAAAACAGAAACTCAGAATGGAGTAGAGGTTTGAAAACAGAAACTTTCGAGTACCTCTTCAGAACGCCAGAAGGGTTAACACTTTTGAATCCACATGTTATAAAGCCAACTTTAGGTAATATTTCAGTGTACTTACCACAAGCTTTAGCAATCTCCCAGTTTGAATCCAGATCCTTTCCTTGGTAGAAATTTCGAACTCTAACAGTGGTATTGCCACAGAACTTTACAGATTCTTTTCCCTTCCTTAGTGCCTGAACAAGACATTCTTTATACAGCTCTCCTATTTTCTCTTCCCTTAGTCAACTGCTACCCATTTTCAGGGTGTTTTAAGATCTTTTCATTAACTCTTTTTATTCTTTTGAAGTCTCTGGAAATAGTGCTCCTCTCTACTTGTGTTCCTTGTGAGGAGACAGGTTCAAGAGCACTCACTAATATTGTTCCTTGTGAGGAGACAGACTCATGAGGTTCTTTGCACTATTCCCAGACTTAGACTCTTTTTCTTTCTTTTCTTTTCTCAAGGGAAGATCAAGGAGAGACTGCAATGGTTTATCTGTTCAGACTGAAAGAGGAATCAAGTTCTGCGCATACCTAGTTCTTATAAGGGGATCTGAACTCGCCCTGTT
Source organism: Alliaria petiolata (assembly GCA_020283515.1). Taxonomy (NCBI): domain Eukaryota; kingdom Viridiplantae; phylum Streptophyta; class Magnoliopsida; order Brassicales; family Brassicaceae; genus Alliaria; species Alliaria petiolata. The sequence continues at coordinate 38,396,881 of JAHZTW010000003.1, forward strand.
AGACTGATTCCACTTGCAGCTTTCTACTTAGTCAGACATGTAGTCAACTAGTATAGCAATGGTTCTTACAAGTGTCAACTTCCTGCGATTAGTTACTAGAAAAAACTGAAAGTTCCAACTTATTTTGACTCAATAAAACAAATTCAAATTTTTTTTGACTCAAGACAGACTCAAATGACTTCTCAAAACAAAACACAATGTTAGCAACTACCTCCCCCAGACTTGAACAACACTGTCCCCAGTGTTATTAAGCATGAGATTGGATAGAAAAATATGTGCTAAACTGTTAAATGTCAAAGAGAAAAATCGGATTACCTGACTCTGCGTGCAGAGTCGATCGACACAGATGGTGTCGATCGTTGCTGTGTAAGGTGATCGTGTCGATCGACACTAGGTGGTGTCGATCGACGCTCTGTCCGTAAACAGAGTTCTGCCACTCGAACATGTATGTTGTTAAGTCAGATTGTTGTTAGAGTCATCCAAGCTGTTAGAAAACTCAAACCAAAGGTTAAAAGCACAAGATAATCCAATGAACTCAATGAGTGCAACAAGTTTGAAACAAAGTACTGAAGCAAATGAAGCAAAATGCAGACTAAAGAGAAAAAGAAAAACTGACTCAAAGTACTAAAAGGAATGGAGCAATCACTCATCGTCATCAGAACGTGGTGGTGTGGGAGGACGAACGCAGCCACAGTTGGACACAACTGCGATGGCGTTCCAAATGGCCTGGAAGCTCTGAACCACGTATCTCTGAAAGACATCTGGCTCATGGGAATCTCAGGAGCAACTATAAGGTTATGAGATCCAATAGGCTCCAAGGTGGCAGGTGCTCTGCGCCTAGAAGATGAAGTGGCTGGGGCATCCCCCGCGTGTGAAGCTGCAGCTCGAGAAGAAGCACCTCTGCGCCTAGCAACGAGAGCAGCTCGAACTAGGTTTGGACTGGGCTGAAAGGAGAGGCGATCTGGATCGCTTGTGATGTGAGTAAGGTCCCTGTTTGGTAACTGGACCAGAAGCTGCTCAGCCCGCACGCTCGTGAAACCCACTGCTTCTCGGGCTTCACCCAAGTAGCCCTCTTCAAGTAGTCCATATCAACTGAAGCTCTGTCAGTCACAATGGTGCAGCTAGAAGTGTCTATCCCGCAGTGCTGAAAAATAGGAGTGAGGAGACTTCCTACAGTCTCGGGCTTGGCCTTCGTACCAATGAAAGGCTTAGTCTTCAACGAGACCAAGTGATGAGCAAAGACAGCACCGAAGTTGACGTCTTCTATCGCGGGATCCTCGTAAATGATAGACCCCATCGCATGATACAGCAGTACCAACTCAGAGACGCGCATCTTCCCTGGCTCATGCTTACAAAGAAGCGTAGTAGCAAACAAACGGACAAGGTAGCGCAGGGTAGGTTGACGAATATCCGTCTGTGAGGAGGTCTTAGAGTCATACCTCCCATTCCCAAAATAAGACCAGAAGTCCTGGCTGTCTGAAAGCTGTGTAGGAAGGGAGACACCGGTGGCATGCTCGTTCTCGAACCCATAGATGCCACAAAGCTCTGGAAGCGTGATGCGGTAGCGAATTCCGCGAATCAGAAATGTCAATGTGCCTTCCAAAGCATTACGGACTATCTCATTCATGTAGTAAACCCGAGCTGTGGAGATGAACTGGCAGACTAGATCGGGGTAAAGGTTGTAGTGTCTGGTCGCAATAATTCCCAGCCCAATCCTGTTTAGCAACTACATGACGTCCTCCTTGATGCCCAACTCAGACATTGTCTTCTCATCAGCTACACGAGTAGGTGCAATCTCCACTCTCAGCCAAACATTGTAGAACAAGGTGTCATAGTCATCCCAAGTCTCGTTGACACCTCTGTAAAGACACTCGTCCTTAGCAACTTCCTTAGCAGGAGAGTCTTCCCAATTCCATTCCATTCGAATTCGTGCGTTTTCACGCTTAGGCCAAAGGAGGAAGAGAGGGAATCGCCTCATCATTAGCAGTCCCAAAGGCGGATGCTTCAGTTCGGCGTGGTCTCTTAGTCACTGGAGGCATCTGCAATGAAAAGCAAAACCAAAATCAAAACCCAAAGTTGGCAAAATTATGACCAAGTTCGATACTGCACTGGTGTCGATCGACACAAGGTGGTGTCGATCGACACCATGCGTGTATCTTCAGATCGACCCGAAATCATGATGTGAACCACAATTCTGTGTCAATTAGCAATCCTAACAATCTCATTATAGTGAGTCGACCAAGTTCAAGCCATATAACCCAAGAAAAATCCCAAATTCGCAACATGCATCATAAATTTCTCAAAATTCGAAAATTTCAATTTTTTCAATTTGAAGGATGAAAAACAGTTGGGTAATGATCTAAACCATGGTAGACAACCTAAATAAGCATCATTCAATCAAGAAATCAATCTAAATAGGTCGAATTCGAGATTTTTCACCTTAGGATCGAAAATAAAATTAGAATATTTGAAAAACATACCTTGGCAGATCGAATGAATGAGTAATGGATTATAAAAGAGGACGAAAATCCGCACGGATTAGGCTAAAGAATCACTCAATTCCATTGAGAAATGAAAAATGGTGATTTGGGAGAAAAATTCTCTAAGGTGCGGTTTTGAAATTTATGAGGAAGAAGAAGAAAAGGTCGGGGTTTTAAGTACTTACCTGCGTCCCTCATGGGTGTCGATCGACACAAGGGGGTGTCGATCGACACTCTGTCTGGTCGTGCCCAGACTTCCTCTAAATATTTTTTTTTTTTTTTTTGAAAAGCACATAATTAGTAGTAAAACTAAAATGAAAATAAAATAAATACTTACCAGTGGGTTGCCTCCCACTAAGCGCTCGTTTAACGTCAATAGTTTGACTGTTCGTGCGTTTAGGCAGTTGGTGCAACACCCAAAGACACAATGTGTCCTTCTGGAATCTCGGCTTGAGCCCAGTAGTGTTTCACCCTTTGGCCGTTCACAATGAACTCCTCTCCTTTGGAGTTTGTGAGGACAATTGCTCCATATGATCTGACCTCTTTGATAGTGAAGGGACCTGACCAACGTGAACGCAATTTACCAGGAAACAATTGCAAACGAGAGTTATACAGAAGTACCTGATCATTTGGCTCGAATTGTCTGGAGACAATCTTCTTATCATGATATGCCTTAGTCTTCTCTTTGTAGAGCTTTGAGTTCTCATAAGCATGATAGTGAAGTTCGTCTAGCTCATTGAGCTGCATTAGGTGTCTTTCTGCAGCGGGCTTCAAGTCGAAGTTCTTCTTCTTGATAGCCCAATGCGCCTTGTATTCCAATTCCACTGGAAGATGGCAAGCTTTGCCATAGAGCAGCTGGAAAGGTGTAGTCCCAAGTGGCTTCTTGTAGGCAGTCATGTAAGCCCAAAAAGCATCATCTAACTTCGCAGCCCAATTCTTTTTTGTCTTGCCCACTGTCTTCTCCAGGATTTGCTTGATTTGTCTGTTGGAGACTTCGACTTGTCCACTCGTTTGGGGGTGATAAATAGTAGCCACGCGATGTTGAACACCATGCTTCTTCAGCAGCTTGTTGAATACCTTGTTAATAAAGTGAGAACCACCATCACTTATAACAATCCGAGGCACTCCGAATCTTGGGAAATGATGGTTCGAAATAGCTTAAGAACCACAGCAGCATCATTGGTCTTAGAAGCAATTGCTTCCACCCACTTAGAGACATAGTCCACAGCAACCAAGATGTACTTGTTCCCAAAAGATGAAGGGAAAGGGCCCATGAAGTCAATACCCCAACAATCAAAAACTTTAACTTCAAGGATGAAGTTCTGTGGCATCTCGTGTCTCTTGCTGATCTTTCCCCTCCTTTGACAAACATCACACTGAGTTATGAACAGCTGAGCATCCTTGAATATAGTAGGCCACCAAAAGCCTGCTTGAAGAACCTTGGACACTGTCTTGAAAGTAGCAAAATGTCCAGCATACTCAGAACCATAACAATGGAACAGCACATCTCGAACTTCACTCTCTGCAATGCATCTTCTATAAACATTGTCTGAACAATGCTTGTACAAGTGAGGTTCATCCCAATAATATCTCCTATGTTCTCTCATGAACTTCTTCTTCTCATAATCATTGAGATGTTTAGGCTCAATGTCAGCAGCAAGGAAGTTCACAATGTCAGCATACCATGGTCGATTCGCATCTGTAATGGCAAAGATTGGTTGTCGAAACACTTCGTCCAAGATCCTGCGAACTGATGATGGTCCTTGGTGTCGATCGAAACTACACACGGTGTCGATCGACGCTCGTGAAGTTGGTAGACTCCGAAGTGTTAAATCGCGATTCCTTCTTGAAGTTACGGATAGGGTGTCGATCGACACTCCCCTAGTGTCGATCGACACTTGGCGTATCTGCTCCGAACACATAGCTTGGAAACGGCTCTCAACAAAGTATACATTCTCCTCAGGCAGAAAATCATCAATTGGGACGTCATCTTCAATCATAATCCTTGAGAGATGGTAAGCCACTCCATTTTCAACTCCTTTCTTGTCCTTGACTTCTATGTCAAACTCATGAAGAAGTAGAATCCATCTCAACAATCTTGGCTTGGCATCCTTCTTCTGCATCAAGTACTTCAATGCAGAATGATCAGTGTGAATAATCACCTTCGAGCCAACAAGACACTCGCGAAATTTCTCAATGGCAAAGACCACAGCTAACAATTCCTTCTCAGTTGTTGCATAATTCTTTTGGGCATCATCCAACGTTCTGCTGGCATAGTAAATGGCATGAAGCTTCTTATCTTTCTTCTGTCCCAAAACCGCTCCTACTGCGAAGTCATTGGCATCACACATTACCTCGAAAGGTAAATCCCAGTCTGGAGGTTAAACAATCGGGGCACTCACTAAGGCTTGCTTGATCTGTTCAAAGGCTGAAAGACATTCTGCAGTGAATTCGAATTTCACGTCTTTGCAGAGAAGAGCAGTGAGTGGCCTTGCAATCTTGCTGAAATCCTTGATGAATCTTCTATAGAACCCAGTATGACCCAGAAAACTCCTCATTGATTTCACAGAATCAAGTGCTTGCAAAGTCGTCATCACTTCTATATTTGTGTGATCCACTGCGATTCCTTCTGCTGAAACCTTGTGTCCAAGTACAATACCATCTCTGACCATAAAATGACACTTTTCCCAGTTCAGGACTAAGTGTTTCTCTTCACATCGCTGCAACACCGCGCATAAGTTGTCTAGGCAGTCTTTGAAGGATGACCCATAAACAGAGAAGTCATCCATAAAGACTTCCATAAACTTCTCAATCATGTCAGTGAAAATGGACATCATGCATCGCTGGAAGGTCGCAGGAGCATTACAAAGTCCAAATGGCATTCTGCGATATGCAAATGTACCATAAGGACATGTAAACGTGGTCTTCTCCTGATCATCTGGATGGATTGGAATCTGGAAGAATCCTGAATAGCCATCAAGGAAACAGTAGTAGGGATGATTCGCCAATCTCTCCAGCATCTGATCGATGAAAGGCAAAGGAAAGTGATCCTTTCTGGTCGCGGCATTCAGCTTCCTGTAGTCTATGCACATCCTGTGTCCAGTCACAGTCCTTGTAGGAATCAGCTCGTTCTTCTCATTCTTCACCACTGTGACTCCTCCTTTCTTAGGAACCACATGAACTGGACTGACCCAAGCACTGTCTGAAATGGGATAGATGATCCCAGCTTCCAAGAGCTTCATGATCTCCTTCTTGACTACTTCCTTCAGGTTCGGATTCAGCCTCCTTTGATGTTCAATCGATGACTTCGTCTCATCCTCAAGGTGAATCCGATGCATGCACAAGTCTGATGAGATACCTGAAATGTCATCAAGAGAATAGCCAAGAGCTTAGTGAAATTTGCGCAGCTTGCTTAGCAATAAAGTGAGTTATGCATTGTTTAAGGAAGCATTCACAATAACAGGATAAGTCGAATTAGGACCAAGAAATGCGTACCTTAGCCCGGCAGGGAGCTGTTTAAGCTCAACTTTAGGAGCCTTAGCCTCGCTCCAATCGCTCAATGTCGCGGTCCTCGCAGGGTGTCGATCGACACAAGGGTGTATCAAGCTCCTCTTGTGCGATCAGCTGCAGTACTTGCTCACTAGTATCCAACATCTTTGTGTAACCCGCAGCAGCATCGTCTAAGTACTCAGCGTCCTTCGTGGAAGTCATCAATGCTCGCTCCAAAGGGTCTGTAGGATGGTCGTCTTTGAAAATCTCCTCAGTAAGGTTGGTGAGTGAATCGACATAGAAGGTCTGTCCATCAATTGTTGGCCTTTTCATCACCTTCTCCATGTCGAAATTCATCACCAAATCACCAATATTCAGCGCGATTCTCCCCTTTCTCACATCAATGATGGCTCCAGCTGTAGCCAGGAATGGTCTACCAAATATGAGAGGGTCTTTGGATTCCTCATCATAAGCTAACACCACAAAGTCTGTGGGAATTAAACAATCTCCCACTCTGATTGGAACATCTTCCAAGACACCTTCAGGGATTCTGACAGAACGATCAGCAAGAACTAAATAGATTCTGGTGGGTTTGAAGTCTGTCATATCCATCCTAAGAGCAACTGAAAGAGGCATCAAGTTGACACTTGAGCCTAAATCGCACAGAGATCTCCCAAACTTGTCTGAAAAGATGGAGCAATCAAGAACAAAGCTTCCCGGATCGGAGAGTTTTTCTGGAAGCCTGTTCTGAATGACAGCACTAACTTGCTCTGATATCATCATCACTCCTTACTCCATATCCATGTTCTTTGTCATCATCCATTACAAGTATCTCTTTATCACTGGAGTAGTTCTAATGACATCCATCAAAGGGATTTCAACCACTAGTTTATCCATGATAGCCTTGCATCTGCCATCGAGTAGCTCCTTCTTAGACTTCTTTGGTATCATGGGGAAAGGAACTTCGGTTGGTAGACCCTTTCTTCAGCAACTTTCGTGGTCTTGGCCTGATCCGGTGTTGTCTGTGAAGAGCGTCGATCGACACCCTCCTGGTGTCGATCAACACTTGGTTGTGAAGCCGAAGCCTTCGCGTCTGGTTCGTCTGACTTGTCGTGCATCTCCATGGGTGTCGATCGACACACAGTAGTGTCGATCGACACTGGCTCCGCAGCATCTTCAACATCTTCAAGCTCCTCGAATTCTTCAACACTAAGTCCTCTCTTCTTCACAGGCTGAAGTTTCTTCCCATTCCTCAATGTGACGGTGTTCACATGGCGTTTGCGATTAGTATCAGTCTTTCCTGGAAGGAATCCTTCTTGCCTGTTAACAGCTTCTGCAGTTTGAGCAACTTGAACATCCAGCTTCTTTATGTGAGAGTTCAAGCTCTCAATCTTTCCATTCAGGTCCTGGTACAGTGAATCAATCTTCTCATTGAAATCCACTGTCATCTTCTGCTGTCCTTCCAAGATCTGCTCTAGCATAGACTCCATTTTGTTGTCTTGAGCAGGAGGTTTTTGGTAAGATGAATTTCCATAGCTCCTTGTGTAACCGCTGTTGCTGTTCTGGAATGGGAGCTTTTGAGTATAACCAGAAGAGTTCTGATTTCATGTGAAGGAGCTCTTCTGATAATTCCCATTGAAGCTCATGTTCCCTTGCTGGTTCCCAAACCTTTGGCCTTGAAAACCACCTCCATTGATGTAGTTGACATCCTCTTCTTTACATTCTTCACTAGGCTTGAATGTCTCCACTTCATTAGCAAAGTGGACTTGCTTCTTCCCCACCAAAAGATTGCGTACGTTGTCCAGCTTCCTCCATTTGCACCAGCTTGTTGTCTCCTTTCAAAGTCTGCGTTCTTGGTGCTGTTACAAGAGGCTAAATTCTCTATAAGCACCATCGCGTCAGCTGGGTATCTGGTGTTGAAGTTGCCATTGATTGCAGCGTCTAAATCCATCTGGTATCTCCAATCGATCCCTCGGTAAAAGATACCGATAAGCTGCGGCCGTGGTGTGGGCATTCTCTTTGGTAAGTTTTGAATCGCACCCAAGAAGCCTTGAATGCTTCAATGGGACCTTGGGAGAATGTGGTGATCTTTGTCCTCAGCTCTTCTGATCTCGCATCATCAAAGAAATTGCATAAGAATGCATTCTTTGTTTCTTCCCAAGTGGTCAAGGATCCTGGATCCAACTGCTTCAGCCAGTATGATGCATCTCCAGCAAGCGAGTAAGGGAAAAGCTTGCAGAAGAGATAATCATAGGTCACTCCATTAGCCTTGATGCTTGATGCGAGGTCCTCAAATCTCTCAATGTGGTCCATCGGATGCTCATTAGGAAGACCATGTAAAGGATGTTGAGCCACCAGCGTGAAGTAGGCAGGCTTCAGCTCGAAGTCGTTCCTGTGAAATGCAGGAGGACGGATCGCAGCTCTATTGGCATAGAACTGGTCTGGGCGGTTGTACTCGCCAAGTGTTCTTCCACGTCTAGCTTCTTCAAGAGCGGCTTGTATTGGTTGCTCAATGATAACAGCTCCATTATCATCAAGTCTATGTCCTTGTGCGTTCCTTCTATTGCCTTGTAGGTCGAATAAGTTGTCTTCTGCGTCGCGTACCACAACCACAGCCTCAACCATTGTCGTCTGCGCAGGGTGTAGATCGATACTAGTAGGGGTGTCGATCGACACTCATGCAGATCGACGGTTCGTACGTTCCAAACTCCCGAGCTCTTGGTTCAGTGCGACAAGTTCCTTCTCCTTGTTGCTTCTGGTACTGGGCATGCAACTGATGCCAAAGATAAGAAACTAAATTAGTAACCAAAATAAAAACAAAACCTAGTCAAAATCCTAGTACTAGATTCCGTAGGCAGCTATTACTTCCCCGGCAACGGCGCCAAAAACTTGATAGAGCTCAGGTTTTACCCAAATAAAACTACTGCAAGTGCACAGTAAATGCAATTGTGGTATAAGGGGTATCGAAATCCCAAGGGAAGTAGATGTTACACTAAGGTTTCTAAATTCAGATTATGCTAGGTCGAATAATAAGAAAGTAAACTAAGCAATCTAAACGATTAAGTAAACGAGATTAAAGTGGTGTAAGTTCAGGAGACGAAGGCGCTAGGCAAGGGTAATTATCAGGTTGAATCCAAGAATGCAGAATCTAAGTTTATTAGGGATTTATTAAGAACCGTCTAGAACTCGAAACTCTAAGTTAAAACCAATCAACTCTCGTTGCAGAAGTTATCTATGCCTAGATTCCTAAATCCCAAATCTCTTTGCGAATTTAAACAATTAAGGCAAGCAATAAGAACAGGTTCGATTTGTTCACAAAATACCTAAACCAAATCTCTTTGCGAATAGATATTTTGCTCACCTATGATTAGTTCAAGTTACTAATAATGCTCTCGCATCTATTAAATAACCTAAGGTTTGATTTCTAAGTGATCAATTCAGAATATCAAGTTTAAGCACAAATCAAGGTGAAGATCCTATTGATTTTCCTAAAAGTTCTAATGATTCTACAAACTCTTCATCAACCCTATATCACCCTAACCTAACTAGCAAACTACTCAGACATAATTATGCAAACACAAATCATGGCTGAAATAAATTGCATAAAAAGAATAGAGAATGATACAAGGGTTCGAAATCTGGCTCAGATGAGTTAGAATTGTCTCCCCAAAAGCTCAGGATCAATCTCTCTCTAAGTCTCAAAAACAGAAAATAATGATAAGGTGTTTGGCTAAACAATGCCTGAAAACTATTTATAGATGAGAATTTTCGTCAGAGGTAGTCTTGTAATTTGTCCAAACTTGAGACAATTTTCTTTTTCTGATGGAAGTCGACAAAACTTGGCGGTCTCGTTTGGTGTCGACCGACACCAAGGGTAGTGTCGATCGACACCCTTCGTGTAAAATCAGCTCCGACTTTATCACTTCGGCTGCTTCTCCAAAATGCTTCGATAAGTTCCAGAATCTCCCGTTTAGCTCCAAGTGCTCTCCATCCTGTAAAGACTCTAATATGACTCTAAAACTAACAAAAGACTATATAAAAAAACTTATATCATGGTCCAAAAACCAGTAAAAACCTTGATATATCACCGTGCAGGAGCTGATAAAAAGGGAGGCATTTGTCTGTCGATCGGTCGATGAACCTATTTAGTGCCGCAATTCGTCATGTGAGTCCTTGGACTTCGCGAGTATTCTTCGGGGATGGCAGGTCGAGGATTGCGGCTATCTTCTTTGGGTTGGCCTCAATTCCTCTCTTAGTCATGAGATAACCAAGGAACTCTCCCGATTTGACAACGAAGGTGCACTTGTCCGTATTTAACTTCATGCCGTATTCATTCAAGCTCTTGAAGCAGGTTCGTAGGTGGTTGACGTGGTCTTCGGCGTTGAGCGATTTTACGAGCATGTCATCGATGTAAACTTCCATAGTTTTCCCGAGCTGGTCGGCGAACATTTTGTTTACCAAACGTTGGTACGTTGCTCCTGCGTTTTTAGGCCGAAAGGCATGACTTTGTAGCAGTATGTCCCTCGATCGGTGATGAAGGAGGTATTCTCGCGGTCGTCGGGATGCATCATGATTTGATTATAGCCTGAAAAGGCATCCATGAAGGACAGGAGCTCGTTGCCCGTGGTGGCTTCTACCAAACGATCGATGTGCAGAAGCGGGAAGCTATCTTTGGGACATGCCTTGTTTAGATCTGTGACATCAACGCATACGCGCCACTTGCCATTTTTCTTTTTGACAACCACCGGGTTAGCCAACCAGTCGGGGTATCTAACTTCTGCGATCGAGACGGCTTTCGAAAATCGTTTAACCTCGTTGTTTACTGCCTTAGCACGTTCAGGGCCGAGCTTGCGTCTTTTCTGCCTGATCGGTTTAATGGTCGGATCGACTCGCAGTTCATGTTGAGCGAGGGTAGGAGGAATCCCCTTCATGTCATCAGTTTTCCAAGCGAATGTTGAGACGTTTTGCCTTAAGAAATCGACGAGCTCTTCTTTGAGGTCGTCGCTTATTTCGGCTCCGATGCTGACGCACTTTTCCGGATCTTGTATGTCGATATTGGTTCTGACAACTTCTTCGCGCTGCTGATCGTTCGGAGGCGGAAGTTCGTTTGGTCCTCTGGTTGCGATAAGGCACGTCTGGACTGCCTTTCGTAGTTTGTGCTCGGTGATGAAGCAGGTTCTAGCCATTCTATGGTTGCCTCGGACTGTGAAGATGCCGCTCGGCGTTGGGAATTTTACGCACTGGTGATAGATTGACGGGACCGCTTTCATCGCATTCAACCAGGGGGTGCCCAGGATGGCGTTGTAGATGGCCGGCTTGTCGATAACGACGAACTTGATAACTTTAGTTGTTCGACCAACATATACAGGGAGTTTGATAGTCCCGATCGTCATCGTGGTGTCTCCTGCAAATCCGGTTAGTGGTTTCGTGCTTGCCTTGAATTCGAAGCCGTCGAGCTCCATCCGCTGCAGAGTTTCTTTAAAGATGAGGTCCATTGTGCTTCCTGTGTCGACCAAAACACGGGTAACTTCGCAATCTCCGATTCGGAGCTCGATGACGAGAGGATCGTTGTGAGGCGTGTCGACTCCTTCGAGGTCGTCTTCTCTGAACGATATATTGTTGCCGATCTTTAATTCGTTGTCGGTGTTGTGCTTAAAATTCTTCGCAGCGATAGTTCTCCATTCGTAATTTTTGATCGACCGGACCGAGTCATTACACGTGGGAAGTCCGCCCATTATCACGTTTCGGAGGCGCCATATCGGCGTTGACGGGTCCGATTGGTGGATTCGGCAAGACGACTGCGGGTTGTTGCATGTCTTCTTCTTGTGCTAGTCGAAATCATTCTCCCTCGTTTCGCGGTTGCGGGGCTTCGCGCCTCTCATTTAGTCTTGGTGTTTGGTTGCCACCTGACTCTTTGAGCTCTCTTTTATATCGTGCCATTAAGTTATTATGTAGGTGGCGGTATTCTTCATCGGAATGTCCGTAGCGTTTGTGGACGGTGCACTATGGCTTTGATCCGCTGGGCACGTCGTGTTGATTAGGTCGGACATATTTGTTTGATCGCCCACCTTGATGTTGATTGAGTTGTGTGTTGTCGACGATAAAAGTAGACGGTCTACCGCCCCTGTCACTTCTTTGATAGTTGTCGTCGAAGTGCTGACGCGGCTCGTAGTACTCTTCCTACGTCTTTTCTTTTGTCGTCGAAGCTTTCGGAGCGGCGTACTTCTTAGCTTTTTCGATTTTTTCCTCCTCCATCTCGATAAAGACTGTTGCTCTGTGGAGCGCGTCCTCTAGGGTGTGAAGTTTGTTTTTCTTCATTTCCTCATAGAAACTGGACTCGTACCAGAGTATGTTGCGTAGTGCTGGAATCGATGCGCTGTCTGACACCGACACCTTCGAGACGATGTTCTTGAATTTGCTAATGTACGACCGCAGAGATTCTTTCGAGTCTTGCTTTAACGTATGTAGGTCGGCCTCGCACGCTTCCTGTTCTATATACATGGAATAGTGTTTGATGAAAGCCATTGTGAGGTCTTCGTAGCTGTCGATTGAATTTGCCTCGAGTTTAGAGAACCAGCTTAAAGCCGCGCCGGTCAGGTTTTCCACGAACAGCTGACAAAATCCCGCGTCGCGCTCTTCGGGAGAATTGAGTTCGGCACATCACGAAGCTGAAAATCGTTATAAACATCATGGGATTTATCGTCCCGTCATAAGGTGTGATCTTAATCTTGCCCAGATGCCGAGCTGGTGAGTCGGTTATTTTTCTTGTGAACGGGGTGTTTTGCGCCTCCTTGAGCACTCGATCTATTTCTGGTGCCGAGCTTGTTGTCTGGTAGACTCGCGAGGTCATTTGTTTGAGCTGTTTCTTAATGTGTTCGAGTTCGCTTCTCTGGCTTTGACGATGAAGGTCGTTGTTTTGTCGATCTGCATGCCCCTTGCGTTGATAGTCGTTCCCTCGCCGAGCCGCGTGCTCCCGGCGTTGGTGGTCGTCGTCTCGCCGAACCGCGGGCTCCTGGCGTTGGTGGTCGTTCCCTCGCCGAGTTTCATGCTCCTGGCGTTGGTAGTCATTATTTGCCAATCGTCTCTCCTCTCTTTGCTCTTGATTATTCGTCATGGGAGGTATATCGCTTCGATCATCCGGGTCGGCCACTAGATCTCCGAACATAACTCTTTGAAGGTGTGGGGTGAAGGTTGTTTGCCTCAGCGTCCGCTCCCCGCGGTTTTTGGTGTTGTTGAGGTCATCGATCCGACTGTGGCAAATATGTTGAGCCGTGGCCAGTTCGTCCAATCGCTCGTTAGTACCACGTGTGTTGTCGTTTATCTGAGCAATAAGCGTCCGAAGCAGAGTCGAAATGTCAGATTGCGACGATGTGTTGTGTGCAGGTGCTTCCTGCCTTGCAGGGTCTGTCGGGTTCGCGTTCGTCCTGGTCGCCCTCGTTGGGTCGGAGAAGGACGTCCTCGTCGTGGTCAGGAAAGCTGGTCCTGTCGGCGGTGTGTAGGTTCGGTATGCCGAGGCCATCGAGGTCGGCCTTGCTGACGTTGCCGGAGTCGGCGCTTCTGATGCTATGTAAGTCGGCATCAACGACGAGGTCGGCATATCAGACACCGCGGGGGTCGGCCTCGCCAATGCTCCAAAGACCGTCGTCCCCGAAGCCGTAGAGGTCGTTCTCTCCGAAGTCGAAGAGGTCGGCTTTGTTGGCGCGGGAGTCGTTTCTTCCGTCATTGCTGATCGTATTTTTTTTTGGTGTAGAAGAATTCCTTGCCCCACGAACGGCGCCAATTGTTGATCCCGAGATCCGGTCATGTGTAAAATAGGTGAAAAGGCGGGTTCGGGAATTTTCTTATAAACTTTATCGAGATCAGCAACTACAGAGGAAAACGTCTAAAGACTGAATAGTGGATACAAAAGAGGAGATCCTCCGGAAAAAAAATGACGAGCCCGCGAGTAGGAGATCGCCGAGACGCCGAGAGGAAAAGAGATTGCCGAACGGCTTTTCTGGGGAGTGCCGAGTCGCGAGTACAGTGGGGAGTCGCCGAGTCGGGAGTCCAGTGGGAAGTCGCCGAGTCGGGAGTCCAGTGGGAAGTCGCCGGTTTCGGAGGAGTCTCTCGGGGTCTGTGCGGAAATTAGGTCGGTGGTTTCCCTCAACCCTAACGGGCTTTTCGTCGAAAATGGGCCTCGCGGATTTCGTTTTGGGTCGAGCCGACCGGAGACTTGTCGTTGACTTTGACCAGTTTCCGTTGACTTTGTTGACTTTGACTTTGAGCAGAAAACATGGTTTGAGCTGGGTCAAAGTGATGAATTGATTGGTTCCGGAGAAGATTGATTGGTTGAGGAGAAGTCAAGAAAGTGGACTGAAGGCTGAAGCTTGAACATTGGTTTATATAGCAATTACATTCTGTTATTAGGATCTTATCCAGCAATTTACAATTGTTGTAGAACTTGCGTGATGAGATAGGAAGAGTTGGAGAAAGATTGGAAGAGTTAGGGAGAAAAATTGGTTAGTTTGTTAGTTTTTTTTTTTTTTTTGGTTATTGAACAAAAAATCTAAACATGTGTAAACATGCAGCAATCGAATACAAAATATAATTTGGAAACATTAACTGGTAGTCCTCTACCTTTTTTTGTTCCATTCCTATTCTATCGTGTTTCGTAACAAAAATTTTAAAAATTGAAAACAACTGATGTAGATCCTGAGCAAAGCAGGAAGTTGAAAGCAAGGAAGATGGAAAGCGATTGATGATAGATATAATTTTTTTTTTATAAAAATTAAAAATCTCATTTTTTAAGTTTCTCAAATGCCCTGAAATTTCTTCGAATCATTCTATGATTTTGAACTAAAATTCTGCAAAATTTTCCCAAATCTCAAATCCTTTTAATTTTTTTCTAAATTTTAGTAGATATATAAATAAATCTAAACCATTAATCAAAGATGCCTCTTTTAGTGTTCAATGAAAAAATAGATATTTTATTCATATCTTTCATTTTTTAAATATGATTTTCATCTAAAATTATGTTAAACATAAGAAAATATGCAAAATGTGATTAAAAAAAAAAAATGTAAACCAGTTAATGAACATTAAAATACTGTAGTACAAACTACAAAGCCCCAAATGAAGAAAACGAAACACCAAATAAATGTACATATTATATTGGTACAAACTAATTACTTAAATATATATTCGGTGTAAATTTCGGTCCAATAATTTAAAGCCCAATAAGCCAAAAACGGTCACTTTTTTTTTGCAACAGACTGACACGTTTTTTATTCATTCTATTCTAAATTTCTATTTCTAATTCATCAAAATCTTATCAAAAATTCTATAAAAAATACATTTGACTAGATTTTAAAACTAGTAAAACATAAACGAACCAAAAACAGAAACATGTTTTTTTTTTTTGCAACAAACTTTTGATTCTTTTTATTCTAAACTTGTATTTCTAATTCATCAAAATCATATCACAAATTCTATAAAAAAACACTTTTCACTAGATTTCAAAACTAATAAAACATAAACAAATCAAAAACCAAAACGTAATCATTTTTTTTTTGCAACAGAATGGCACATATATGATTCTTTCTATTCTATATTTGTATTTCTAATTCATCAAAACCTATTAAAAGTTCTATAAAAAAATATTTTTTGACTAGATTTCAAAACTAATAAAACATAAACGAACCAAAAACCAACACGTTTTTTTTTTTTTTGCAACAGACTGAAACGTATTTGGTTCTTTATATTCTAACAACTTGTATTTCTAATTTATCAAAATCCTATTTTAAGTTAAAAATTATAAAATTAGGAATGAAATCTAAGAAGCATTAAATTAAATAAAGTAAATAACAAAATCATTTTAATAGTATTAATATACATAACTGCATGAAGGCCGTGGAAGCCCATTTAGTCCAGTTGTTGACTAAAGGTTAATTAATGCTTCTACTTCAGAAGATCTGGGGTTCGAGTCCGAGAAGTTGCGAAAAATTGCAGATTAATGGAGGCCTCTAATTTATTAATATGTGTGAAGACTTGTTTGGGTTTCTTGGTGTTACTAGGTTGAACGCAATCTTGGAAAAGATTGGAAACGCAGAAGAGATGAATGAGACTGCGCACAAAGAATTTTATCTCCCCATGGAGATTTTACTTCTCATAGTATCTCGCCTTTCACTGAAAGACAACTTTCGTGCTTCTTCTGTTTGCTAGGCATGGCATGAAGCTGTTGTTTTGGTTCGGGGTAATTCTCCTTGGCTTGTGTATTTCAACATTACTCGAACTGGTGTCTCTTGTGGGTTTTACGATCCAACAGAGAAGAAAAAAGACCAAGTCGAGGAAGCTACCTAATGAACCCTTTTACGCCATAAGATTTGGAACTAAAATTCTGCAAAATTTTCTCAAATATCAAATCCTTTTAAAATTTTTCTAAATTTTAGTATATATCAAAATAAATCTAACTCATTAATCTAAGATGCCACTTTTAGTGTTCAATGAAAAAATAGATATATTATTCATATCTTTCATTTTTAAATAAGATTTTTTCATCTAAAATTATGTTAAACACAAGAAAATATACAAAATGGGATTAATAAAAAAACATATACGTAAACCCGTTATTGAACACATTAAAATACTGTAGTACAAACTACAAAGCCCCAAATGAAGAAAACGAAACACCAAATAAATGTACATATTATATTGGTACAAACTAATTACTCAAATATATATTGGGTGTAAATTCCGGTCCAATAATTTTAAGCCCAATAAGCCAAAACCCGTCACTTTTGTTTTGCAACAGACTCACATGTTCTTGATTCTTTCTATTCTAAACTTGTATTTCTAATTCATCAAAATCTTATCAAAAGTTCTATAAAAAATACATTTGACTATATTTCAAAACTAATAAAACATAAACGAACCAAAAACCGAAACGTGTTTTTTTTTTGCAACAGACTGGCACATATTTGATTCTTTTTTTTTCTAAACTTTTATTTCTAATTCATCAAATTCCTATCACAAATTCTATAAAAAACACTTTTGACTAGATTTCAAAACTAATAAAACATATACAAACCAAAAACAGAAACGTAATTGTTTTTTTGCAACAGACTGACACATATATGATTCTTTCTATTCTATACTTGTATTTCTAATTCATCAAAACCTATCCAAAATTCTATAAAAAAAATATTTTTGACTAGATTTCAAAACTAATAAAACATAAACGAACCAAAAACCAACACGTTTTTTTTTTTTTGCAACAAACTAAAACGTATTTGGTTCTTTATATTCTAACAACTTGTATTTCTAATTTATCAAAATCCTATTTTAAGTTAAAAATTCTTAAATTTGGAAGGAAATCTAATAAGCATTAAATTAAATAAAGTAAATAACAAAATCATTTTAATAGTATTAATATACATAAAAGCATGAAGGCCGTGGAAGCCCATTTAGTCCAGTGGTTGACTAAAGGTTAATTAATGCTTCTACTTCAGAAGATCTGGGGTTCGAGTCCGAGAAGTTGCAAAAAATTGCAGATTAATGGAGGCAAAGTTTACATGAAATCTCCCGAATAAAAAACTGCAAGAATGCCTCTAAATTATTATTATGTATGAAGACCTATATGCGTCTTGATAGGGTAATGAAGAATCTATTTCGACATTTGACACGACAAGTGTAACTATAAAACCAACACAAAATCTTTTGCTCTTCTTCACTTCTTACCAATGGCGTTTATGTTTTGAAACGTTTAGGTTTGTTGTTCATGTTATGAGATTAAAACATAATTCTTTACTTCGTTTAATAGATAGATTTTTCATTCTCATATTTGTGTAGAATTGTACAAAATACGACTATACTGTTTCTTTACAAATGGATTATAATAAAGGTTTGTTTGGGTTTCTTGGTGTCACTAGGTTGAACGCAATCTTGCAAAAGATTGGAAACGCAGAAGAGATGAATGAGACTGCACACAAAGAATTTTATCTCCCCATGGAGATTTTACTTCTCATAGTATCACGCCTTTCACTGAACGACAACGTCCGTGCTTCTTCTGTTTGCAAGGCATGGCATGAAGCTGTTGTTTTGGTTCGGGGTAATTCTCCTTGGCTTGTGTATTTCAACATTACTCGAACTGGCGTCTCTTGTGGGTTTTACGATCCAACAGAGAAGAAAAAGACCAAGTCGATGAAGCTAACTAATGAACCCTTTTACGCCATAAGATTTGGAACTTCCCAAATCTCAAATCCTTTTAAATTTTTTTATAAATTTTAGAATATATAAAAATAAATCAAAATCATTAATCTAAGATGCCTCTTTTAGTGTTCAATGAAAAAATAGATATTTTATTCATATCTTTAATTTTTTTAAATATGATTTTTTTCATCCAAAATTATGTTAAACACAAGAAAATATACAAAATGTGATAAAATAATAAAAAAACTTATACGTAAACCCGTTAATGAACACATTAAAATATGTAGTACAAACTACAAAGCCCCAAATGAAGAAAATGAAACCCGTAATAAATGTACATATTATATTGGTACAAACTAATTACTTAAATATATGTTGGGTGTAAATTTTGGTCAAATAATTTTAAGCCCAAAAAGCCAAAAACCGTCACTTTTTTTTGCAAAAGACTGACACGTTCTTGATTCTATCTATTTTAAACTTGTATTTCTAATTCCTAAAAATCTTAGCAAAAATTCTATAAAAAATACATTTGACTATATTTCAAAAACTAATAAAACATAAACGCACCAAAAACCGAAACGTGTTTTTTTTTTTGCAACAGACTGGCACATATTTGATTCTTTCTATTCTAAACTTTTATTTCTAATTCCTCAAAATCCTATCACAAATTCTATAAAAAAAACACTTTTGACTAGATTTCAAAACTAATAAAATATAAACAAACCAAAAACCGAAACGTAATTATTTTTTTGCAATTCTTTCTATTCTATACTTGTATTTTAATTCATCAGAAACTTATCAAAAAATATTTTAGACTAAATTTCAAAACTAATAAAACATAAACGAACCAAAAACCAACATGTTTTTTTTTTTGCAACAGACTGAAACGTATTTGGTTCTTTATATTCTAACAACTTGTATTTCTAATTTATCAAAATCCTATTTTAAGTTAAAAATTATAAAATTAGGAATGAAATCTAAGAAGCATTAAATTAAATAAAGTAAATAACAAAATCATTTTAATAGTATTAATATACATAACTGCATGAAGGCCGTGGAAGCCCATTTAGTCCAGTTGTTGACTAAAGGTTAATTAATGCTTCTACTTCAGAAGATCTGGGGTTCGAGTCCGAGAAGTTGCGAAAAATTGCAGATTAATGGAGGCCTCTAATTTATTAATATGTGTGAAGACTTGTTTGGGTTTCTTGGTGTTACTAGGTTGAACGCAATCTTGGAAAAGATTGGAAACGCAGAAGAGATGAATGAGACTGCGCACAAAGAATTTTATCTCCCCATGGAGATTTTACTTCTCATAGTATCTCGCCTTTCACTGAAAGACAACTTTCGTGCTTCTTCTGTTTGCTAGGCATGGCATGAAGCTGTTGTTTTGGTTCGGGGTAATTCTCCTTGGCTTGTGTATTTCAACATTACTCGAACTGGTGTCTCTTGTGGGTTTTACGATCCAACAGAGAAGAAAAAAGACCAAGTCGAGGAAGCTACCTAATGAACCCTTTTACGCCATAAGATTTGGAACTAAAATTCTGCAAAATTTTCTCAAATATCAAATCCTTTTAAAATTTTTCTAAATTTTAGTATATATCAAAATAAATCTAACTCATTAATCTAAGATGCCACTTTTAGTGTTCAATGAAAAAATAGATATATTATTCATATCTTTCATTTTTAAATAAGATTTTTTCATCTAAAATTATGTTAAACACAAGAAAATATACAAAATGGGATTAATAAAAAAACATATACGTAAACCCGTTATTGAACACATTAAAATACTGTAGTACAAACTACAAAGCCCCAAATGAAGAAAACGAAACACCAAATAAATGTACATATTATATTGGTACAAACTAATTACTCAAATATATATTGGGTGTAAATTCCGGTCCAATAATTTTAAGCCCAATAAGCCAAAACCCGTCACTTTTGTTTTGCAACAGACTCACATGTTCTTGATTCTTTCTATTCTAAACTTGTATTTCTAATTCATCAAAATCTTATCAAAAGTTCTATAAAAAATACATTTGACTATATTTCAAAACTAATAAAACATAAACGAACCAAAAACCGAAACGTGTTTTTTTTTTGCAACAGACTGGCACATATTTGATTCTTTTTTTTTCTAAACTTTTATTTCTAATTCATCAAATTCCTATCACAAATTCTATAAAAAACACTTTTGACTAGATTTCAAAACTAATAAAACATATACAAACCAAAAACAGAAACGTAATTGTTTTTTTGCAACAGACTGACACATATATGATTCTTTCTATTCTATACTTGTATTTCTAATTCATCAAAACCTATCCAAAATTCTATAAAAAAAATATTTTTGACTAGATTTCAAAACTAATAAAACATAAACGAACCAAAAACCAACACGTTTTTTTTTTTTTGCAACCGACTGAAACGTATTTGGTTCTTTATATTCTAACAACTTGTATTTCTAATTTATCAAAATCCTATTTTAAGTTAAAAATTCTAAAATTAGGAATGAAATCTAAGAAGCATTAAATTAAATAAAGTAAATAACAAAATCATTTTAATAGTATTAATATACATAACTGCATGAAGGCCGTGGAATCCCATTTAGTCCAGTGGTTAACTAAAGGTTAACTAATGCTTCTACTTCTGAAGATCTGGGGTTCGAGTCCGAGAAGTTGCAAAAAATTGCAGATTAATAGAGGCAAAGTTTACATGAAATCTCCCGAATAAAAAACTGCAAGAAGGTCTATAAATTATTATTATATATGAAGACCTATAAGCGTCTTGATAGGGTAATGAAGATTGTATATCGACAATTGACACGACAAGTGTAACTATAAAACCAACACAAAATCTTTTTCTCTTCTTCACTTCTTACCAATGGAGTTTATGTTTTGAAACGTTTAGGTTTGTTGTTCATGTTATGAGATTAAAACATAATTCTTTACTTCGTTTAATAGATAGATTTTTCATTCTCATATTTTTGTAGAATTGTACAAAATACGACTATACTGTTTCTTTACAAATGGAAAATAATAAAGGTTTGTTTGGGTTTCTTCGTGTCAGTAGGTTGAACGCAATCTTGGAAAAGATTGGAAACGCAGAAGAGATGAATGAGACTGCACACAAAGAATTTTATCTCCCCATGGAGATTTTACTTCTCATAGTATCTCGCCTTTCACTGAAAGACAACGTCTGTGCTTCTTCTGTTTGCTAGGCATGGCATGAAGCTGTTGTTTTGGTTCGGGGTAATTCTCCTTGGCTTGTGTATTTCAACACTACTCGAACTGGCGTCTCTTGTGGGTTTTACGATCCAACAGAGAAGAAAAAAGACCAAGTCGAGGAAGCTACCTAATGAACCCTTTTACGCCATAAGATTTGGAACTAAAATTCTGCAAAATTTTCTCAAATCTCAAATCCTTTTAAAAATTTTCTAAATTTTAGTATATATCAAAATAAATCTAACTCATTAATCTAAGATGCCTCTTTTAGTGTTCAATGAAAAAATAGATATATTATTCATATCTTTCATTTTTTAAAATACGATTTTTTCATCTAAAATTATGTTAAACAGAAGAAAATATACAAAATGGGATTAAAAAAAAACATATACGTAAACCCGTTAATGAACACATTAAAATACTGTAGTACAAACTACAAAGCCCCAAATGAAGAAAACGAAACACCAAATAAATGTACATATTATATTGGTACAAACTAATTACTTAAATATATATTGGGTGTAAATTCCGGTCCAATAATTTTAAGCCCAATAAGCCAAAACCCGTTACTTTTGTTTTGCAACAGACTCACACGTGCTTGATTCTTTCTATTCTAAACGTGTTTTTCTAATTCATCAAAATCTTATCAAAAATTATATAACAAAAATATTTGACTATATTTCAAAACTAACAAAACATAAACGAAACAAAAACCGAAACGTGTTTTATTTTTTGCAACGGACTGGCACATATTTGATTCTTTTTTTCTAAACTTTTATTTCTAATTCATCAAATTCCTATCACAAATTCTATAAATAAACACTTTTGACTAGATTTCAAAACTAATAAAACATAAACAAAACAAAAACCGTAACGTAATTGTTTTTTTGCAACAGACTGACACATATATGATTCTTTCTATTCTATACTTGTATTTCTAATTCATCAAAAACCTATCCAAAATTCTATAAAAAATATTTGTGACTAGATTTCAAAACTAATAAAACATAAACGAAACAAAAACCAACACGTTTTTTTTTTTTTGCAACAAACTGAAACGTATTTGGTTCTTTATATTCTAACAACTTGTATGTTAAGGCAAGATGATGCAAACTGGCACTATACGAAGACGGGAAGATATACGGTAAAATCGGGTTATACAATCGAACAGGAATACCCATCCAATGGCGATTTACGAAGATTTTATGGACCGGATGTGAGCGGTCTACAAGGTCACGCCTGGAAAATTAAATGCCCACCAAAGATGAAACACTTCTTATGGCAAGTGATATCAGGATGTATTTCGGTAATGGATCGACTGCGCAACAGGGGTATCAATTGTGATCCACAGTGTGGACGATGTGGTGCGGAGAGGGAAACGATAAATCATACATTATTTGAATGCCCCCCGGCCCTTCAAGTTTGGGCTTTATCGGCGATACCAACACCGCTGTATGTTTTTCCAACGGAAGCTCTATATACCAACATGGCTCATTTGTTCTGGCAATTACCGGACCATGACGAAATGCAAGGATATCCATGGATATTATGGTATATCTGGAAGGCACGTAATGATAAGATTTTTTCTAATATAGAACGGGACCCACGCGACATTTTGAAGATGGCCCAGGCAGAGGCAAGTGCATGGGATGCCGCACAGGTGGAGGATGTTCAGATGGACATACAACATCAACCAGGTGTACCCGGATCACAAGGACAGACGGGTTTGACATGTCAAGTAGATGGGTCTTGGAAGGAGACAACAGTAAATGCGGGGCTAGGCTGGTTTTGCCAAGGTTTCGGTAATGAGGATACATTAATGGGGACAAAAAATGTAAGGCGAAGCATTTCTCCATTGCATACAGAATTAGAAGCTCTAATATGGGCAATGCATTGCATGCTTGATGCAAGAAGATTTGCGGTGGCTTTCGTCACGGACTGCTCCGAGCTGGTGAAGATGGTGTCTAATCCAGAGGAATGGCCGGCCTTCGCATTACATCTGGAGGAATATGACCGAAGCAGGCGGGAATTCACATTCTACTCAATCGCGTATATTCCACGAGCTCAAAACACAAAGGCGGACAAGTTGGCACGAAGTGCTCGCGATTACCTTTATCATTTACATTATGTAAACTCAACTCCACCGGTTTGGTTATCTGAACCGTTCTAAGAGATGAGGCTGTTGACAAAAAAAAAAAAAAAAAAACTTGTATTTCTAATTTATCAAAATCCTATTTTAGAATGAAATCTAATAAGCATTAAATTAAATAAAGTAAATAACAAAATCATTTTAATAGTATTAATATACATAGCAGCATGAATGTCGTGGAAGCCCATTTAGTCCAGTGGTTGACTAAAGGTAATTAATACTTCTACTTCAGAAGATCTGGGGTTCGAGTCCGAGAAGTTGCGAAAAATTGCAGATTAATGGAGGCCTCTAATTTATTAATATGTGTGAAGACTTGTTTGGGTTTCTTGGTGTTACTAGGTTGAACGCAATCTTGGAAAAGATTGGAAACGCAGAAGAGATGAATGAGACTGCGCACAAAGAATTTTATCTCCCCATGGAGATTTTACTTCTCATAGTATCTCGCCTTTCACTGAAAGACAACTTTCGTGCTTCTTCTGTTTGCTAGGCATGGCATGAAGCTGTTGTTTTGGTTCGGGGTAATTCTCCTTGGCTTGTGTATTTCAACATTACTCGAACTGGTGTCTCTTGTGGGTTTTACGATCCAACAGAGAAGAAAAAAGACCAAGTCGAGGAAGCTACCTAATGAACCCTTTTACGCCATAAGATTTGGAACTAAAATTCTGCAAAATTTTCTCAAATATCAAATCCTTTTAAAATTTTTCTAAATTTTAGTATATATCAAAATAAATCTAACTCATTAATCTAAGATGCCACTTTTAGTGTTCAATGAAAAAATAGATATATTATTCATATCTTTCATTTTTAAATAAGATTTTTTCATCTAAAATTATGTTAAACACAAGAAAATATACAAAATGGGATTAATAAAAAAACATATACGTAAACCCGTTATTGAACACATTAAAATACTGTAGTACAAACTACAAAGCCCCAAATGAAGAAAACGAAACACCAAATAAATGTACATATTATATTGGTACAAACTAATTACTCAAATATATATTGGGTGTAAATTCCGGTCCAATAATTTTAAGCCCAATAAGCCAAAACCCGTCACTTTTGTTTTGCAACAGACTCACATGTTCTTGATTCTTTCTATTCTAAACTTGTATTTCTAATTCATCAAAATCTTATCAAAAGTTCTATAAAAAATACATTTGACTATATTTCAAAACTAATAAAACATAAACGAACCAAAAACCGAAACGTGTTTTTTTTTTGCAACAGACTGGCACATATTTGATTCTTTTTTTTTCTAAACTTTTATTTCTAATTCATCAAATTCCTATCACAAATTCTATAAAAAACACTTTTGACTAGATTTCAAAACTAATAAAACATATACAAACCAAAAACAGAAACGTAATTGTTTTTTTGCAACAGACTGACACATATATGATTCTTTCTATTCTATACTTGTATTTCTAATTCATCAAAACCTATCCAAAATTCTATAAAAAAAATATTTTTGACTAGATTTCAAAACTAATAAAACATAAACGAACCAAAAACCAACACGTTTTTTTTTTTTTGCAACCGACTGAAACGTATTTGGTTCTTTATATTCTAACAACTTGTATTTCTAATTTATCAAAATCCTATTTTAAGTTAAAAATTCTAAAATTAGGAATGAAATCTAAGAAGCATTAAATTAAATAAAGTAAATAACAAAATCATTTTAATAGTATTAATATACATAACTGCATGAAGGCCGTGGAATCCCATTTAGTCCAGTGGTTAACTAAAGGTTAACTAATGCTTCTACTTCTGAAGATCTGGGGTTCGAGTCCGAGAAGTTGCAAAAAATTGCAGATTAATAGAGGCAAAGTTTACATGAAATCTCCCGAATAAAAAACTGCAAGAAGGTCTATAAATTATTATTATATATGAAGACCTATAAGCGTCTTGATAGGGTAATGAAGATTGTATATCGACAATTGACACGACAAGTGTAACTATAAAACCAACACAAAATCTTTTGCTCTTCTTCACTTCTTACCAATGGAGTTTATGTTTTGAAACGTTTAGGTTTGTTGTTCATGTTATGAGATTAAAACATAATTCTTTACTTCGTTTAATAGATAGATTTTTCATTCTCATATTTGTGTAGAATTGTACAAATTTTGACTATATTGTTTCCTTACAAATGGATTATAATAAAGGTTTGTTTGGGTTTCTTGGTGTCACTAGGTTGAACGCAATCTTGGAAAAGATTGGAAACGCAGAAGAGATGAATGAGACTTGCAAACAAAGAATTTTATCTCCCCATGGAGATTTTACTTCTCATAGTATCTCGCCTTTCACTGAAAGACAACGTTCGTGCTTCTTCTGTTTGCAAGGCATGGCATGAAGCTGTTGTTTTGGTTCGGGGTAATTCTCCGTGGCTTGTGTATTTCAACATTACTCGAACTGGCGTCTCCTGTGGGTTTTACGATCCAACGGAGAAGAAAAAGACCAAGTCGATGAAGCTACCTAATGAACTCTTTTTCTCATCCACACTTGGGACCACGGTGCAGCTGAATGGGTCACGGAGGAATTCCATAAACCGGCACCTTTAAGATATCGTGGAAGTAAGAATATCATATTCTCTGATGGTTGTTTTTGGTTTCCGGATCGAAATGGTCTAGGGATATTTACCCAATTGCACGTACGTGGGTATATCTTGATGTGCCACTACTGAAACCAATCCCCAATCTCATGTGGATTACAGAATACAAAGGAAACATCTTTCTTGCAAGTCTTGTCCCAAATAGGTGCCAGATGGGAGTCGTCTTGTTTGGACTTGACCGGTCCATGTTGGTTTTGGGAAAAGAAGGAAACATTTGATGGTTTATCCTTCTTTATCAGTGATAAATCAACCATTGTGACAAATGAGCTCACTGGAGATATGAGTAACATCCTGTGTGTGGGATTCTGGGAGAACGGCCAATTCCTACCCAAACTCTGGGTTGCGGTCTCGATCCGTACCTGTACTTCTGACCTGTGCGAAAACATACCCATACTTTATATTTTTTACAATTTCATACATAAACTCTAAAAAGCGGTCAAAACATACATTGACCTTAAATCCGCCAGGTCGGAAGTACAGGTACGGATCGGGACCGCAACCCAGAGTTTGGGTAGGAATTGGCCGTTCTCCCGTGGGATTCTCGTATGTCCAAATTCTCGTTGTGTACAGGGATTTTATGTACGGACCAAGATGGCTCTGGTGTTGACTCTTCAACCGACGGTGAGGTACTGCATTCTGGCGCCTGGATCGAGCCGCCCCCAAGCCATATATATCCATGACTTTCCTATTATAGAGGGAAATTAAGTTTTCTGAGTTTTGAGATTGAAGATTTCAGACTAATGCTTTTACCTTTATTGATTCTGATAGCTGTGTTTTCAGAATAGGTGATATCTATTGACTTTGTCTATTAAAAATCTCATTACGTGAAAAGTCACAATAAATGGTAAAAATGTATTATAAGTAACTGACTGAAATGAATGTGTTTAAGAAGAAAAAAAACTAAGAGTATTCTATCTGCTTCATACGACTTTGTAAATGTCTAGTGAGATGTCGTCAAAAACAAATGTCTAGTGAGATGATGAAACTGTAAATTTTACTTTATTAATTGAAATATATCTCTAAAATGTACGGAGTTACATTTTTAAAAAAATTACCTTTAATTTTGAATTGGCAATAGAGCAAACGGTATGAAAGATTGTGAATTACTAACCAGATCTCTAATTGTTTTACCACATGTGAAACATCGATCCAATAAGAGTTATTTTACCTCTAACGATTAACAGACGACGAAACGAGTAACATAATAGATGGTGGTGACAAAAAACGACGAAACAACGATTATAAGAGTAAATGACAAAGGCAAATCAATAGAATAGATGTGTTTTAGGAAGAAATAAAAAAAATAATAGAAAAATAGAAAAAGCAATGAAAGAAAGTGACAAAGTTGATCAAGAAGAAAAGAAAATATGGATATATATATATATATATATATATATATATATATATATATATATATATTATTGTGAAAGTTATAATGATTGACTAGGTGATAACCTGCGTAGGATGAGACTTCTATAAATAATTATATTAAAGATTATTTTGAAATTATTTAAAGTAAAAGTAATTTAATCTATTTCATATTTATGTGAATAATATAATTTAATATTTTGATTTTTTGATATAATATTTTTAACTTGTTATGAAGTTTAAATATTTATATTATTTGGTTAATTTATATGGTTCTATTAACAAACCATATTAAACAAAAAAAATTTTAGTTCTCATTTCCAAACCACAAAGATTATCTAGTTGTCCTCACACCTAACCACGACCCTAATTTCTTAGAGTAAAATTTTAGATTGTGTAAATATGTTTGAATCGTATAGATATATGATATAACAATCTTAGATGAAAACATTAGACTACCAAATTGATTAATAAAACTTGATTGTTTTGCATAGTTTTAAAAACAATCCGAACATGAAATCTTGTTAGTTTCTGACTGATCGTTAGTAGTGTCATGGACGCTTTGTTTTCACATGATAGTGTAACACAGCCAGTTTCTAATTAATTTGGCCAATAGAACATTCTTGTCTTCCCATCTTACCATGATCTGAACCTCGTAAAATAAATTTTTAAATTGTCGTAAACGTGTTTGAATTATATAGATATACTAGTGGGTAATCCGCGCTTCGCGCGGAATTTTACATATTGTTTTATGTAAAACATTTCAACAATATAGAATATCAATTTATTTATTCATTAATAGATCTGACTTTTTAATATTCATATTCATAAACAAAATTTATATAATCGCAATATCTAATCTTAGTCCTACTTGTTAATTTTGGATCTAAGAAAAAATATTAAATATTATACTTATATTTCTCATTTTTAAATTTGAGTCGATATTCATTTATACGACATTAATCTTTTTCATAAACGTATAAAGGTTTTCGAAACACATTATAGACAATATTGATCTATTTTCGTTAATGCTTGATATATTTCAAATATGCACTCATAATCTCTCTCTCTCTCTCTCTCTCTCTCTCTCTCTCTCTCTCTCTCTCCCCCTCCCTCTCTCTCTCTTTAAACACAACATATTGAACTACCGATAACATTTTAGTCCGATTTTAACTTAACCTTCATTATCTTTCTCATAATTTCTCTTCTTCTCTTCTTCTCTTCTTTTCGCCATTCTCAATGTCTACTCTTTTACTTACATGTTGTACAATTTTTATTAAACTTTACCAATTTTTTACTCGTAGATTGTGTTATACTTGTTAGAGTTTTTGGGATAACAGATTTTGCCTCTCATAACATGCATTCTTATTATTCAAACTTTTAAAAGCTCACGTGAGTATTCAAAATGCATTCTTTTGTCCATGTACTTTTAATAGTTAGAATTGTAAAACAATTCTTGTCATTGTTAGAGGAATTCCATTCACTTGAAAACTGATTTCTAACCGTCAAAAAATTCAAAATGCATGTTTTTGTCCCTCCCCATGCCCTCCTTTTAAGTCTATTACACACTTGTAATCAAATTTTTTCTTCTTAATTTGAAATGTTTAATTTTTTTTTAAAATATCAACTTAAGAAATATATTTTTAAAACTATGTATTTTTCTATGAGCTACTTCTTATTGATCTTTTAAGCAATTATATTATAGATGATAATTTTTTTTTTTCATAATTGTTTTTTGTGTTGGTCAAAATTTATAATTTATATAAACTTTTGATTATAAGACTAAGTAGATATTTTTATTTATCTTTTAATGGATTAAACATCATAAACTCTTCAAATTAATGTGATGATAGATCTTGTTATTTTATATTATAAAGTTTAATAATAAATTAATATTGTCATTATATTTTAATGTTTTAATAGTTTTGTAACATTTTCACATTTTAAAATGGTTTTGGATCTGAAAAGTTATTTTTGCATTTGACATATAAATCTAATTGTTCTTAATTTTTCTTGTTTTTATCCGTCTTTACCTATTAAATTAAATATAAGTATATAATATTCACTAATAATATGAAGAGAACTTACAAATTAATAATTTTATTATAGAAATGTTTTAATAAACTATAGAAATAGATGTGATAAAACTAAAATTATAAAATTAGAGTTTCTTTAAAACAATATATAAGCTATCTATTATAAAGAAATGACTCTTCAAATTATATTCTTTAGATTTATAATAAAATTTGCAAGAGAGCTGATGTGGCAAAATTTTAGAGCATGTGTGATGAGGTGGCAGCCTAAGAAGAGACCCCATTTTCCTTTAGATATATATATTATAGAAATTTTTTAATAAACTATAGAAATAGATGTGATAAAACTAAAATTATAAAATTAGAGTTTCTTTAAAACAATATATAAGCTATCTATTATAAAGAAATGACTCTTCAAATTCTATTCTTTAGATTTATAATAAAATTTGCAAGAGAGCTGATGTGGCAAAATTTTAGAGCATGTGTGATGAGGTGGCAGTCTAAGAAGAGACCACATTCTCCTTTATATATATAGATGATCTAGTCGGCTTAGATAAAAAATTTAAATAGCCGAATTAATTAATGAAACTTGACTGTTTTGAATAATTGTGAAAACAACCTGAACATGGGGTCCTACTGATCGTTAGAGGTGCCATGAACGTTTTGTTTTCACATCATAATATAAAACAGCTAGTTTCTAATTAATTTGGCAAATACAACCTTCTTGTCCTCCCACCTAACCATGATCTGAAGCTCTTGGAGTAAAATGTTAGATTGTCGTATATGTGTTTGAATTATATAGATATATGATCCAATCGACTTATATGAAAGCTTTAGATTGCCAAATTAATTAATGAAACTTGACTGTTTTGCATAGTTGTTAAAATAACCAGAGCATGGAATCCTGTTGTAGTTTATGACTGATCATTAGAGGTTTTATGAACACTTTGTTTTCACATCATAATATAAAACGATTAGTTTCTAGCTTCTTGTCTTCCCACCTAACCACAACCTGAACCTTTGGAAGTAAAATATTATATTGTCATAAGCGTGCTTGAATTGTATAGATATATGATATAGTCTGACTTATAAGCTTTCCAAAATTCTATAATTATACATCTAAAATTCTACAGCAATAAAATTTACGGTTGTCGAAAACATATTTATTTATCTTGAATTGTTATGATCATGATACAAAGTTGTTGTTAGCCATGAAGGCGGATAACTACATCCAGAAAAGAAAACTCTATTTGGAGGGCCATTGCGAGCTAAAAGATGAGCTGTAACGTTACAATCCCTTTTTGCAAAGATAATATTCAAAAAATGAAATTTATTCATCCAAAGTTTAATATCATCTAATAAGTTGGAGACACTTATATCTTGATCGTTCTTGAGGAGCAGGTTGACAAGAAGCTGACAATCTCCTTCAAAACAGATATTATCATACCCCATGCACCAAACGTTTTGTGGAGCCACTAGGAGGGCTTTTCCTTCAGCTTCCAGGCATGAAGGCGTTGTTCCCAACACTGTTGATCCCCAATATTTGCTGTGTCCATAACAATCTCGTATAATCCATCCTGCAGT
This sequence comes from Alliaria petiolata, assembly GCA_020283515.1. Taxonomy (NCBI): domain Eukaryota; kingdom Viridiplantae; phylum Streptophyta; class Magnoliopsida; order Brassicales; family Brassicaceae; genus Alliaria; species Alliaria petiolata. Next base: position 38,428,005 of record JAHZTW010000003.1, read on the forward strand.
AGCCTGTCGTGTTTCCTGATTATAAGCAGCGTCGTAATTGCATTTGAAGTATCCATGTGAAGGGCGAGACCAAGATTTCTTTGGATGAGAAAAGTCAGTGGATATAGATGGCATATCTGTTGCAACTATCCATTCAGTTACGTCTGCCAGGGCTTTGTTAACGTCCTACAACCTACAACCATATTTTTAAAGCAAAAACATAAAGTTATAGCTGTTACCAATCATGCCCCAAGATGAAATTGTTTTAGATTGAATTCATAAAATGGAAAAAGAGTCTGCTCGAAATGGCAGTCAAAATTACAATCTCAGAAAATATAGCAACTACATTTATATGAAATACATGTGAAGAAACCTTAAACACATGCACTAGGCTAGACATCAAATTGGACTTGTCTTGGGCTTACGTTTAATAGAAAAATGGTATGGCATATACCCCTCTAATTTTTTTTTTTTCTAAGAATTAGTATAGAATTTATTTACGTGATTTTAGATTAATTTTTTTTTAACACGTGCCCTATACTAAATAAATTTTTGGATCCGCTCCTGCTCTGAATTATTGTATTATATGTTTACAAACTATATGTAATTGCAAATTATAATATAATAATTGTTGCATTTCACAAGTGGAATTTGCAATTTATTAAATTCACAGTATCATAAAAATACATTTTTCAAAATAGTTCGAACTAAAGATCTAAAAAGATTGGTTTCTGATTTTCGTCCAAGAACAAACTTCCATCACAATATTTCTTTCGGGTAAGATCGTCACTATTTGTAATAAAAATCGTAGTGTGTGACTAAAGTATGACTCTGTGTATCTAACCGCAAACGCAAAAGCAACATTAGAGGGCTATTCTCAGAAGCATAATAAAGCACCATTGAAATATATCACGAAGATGCAGATGGGAAGTTTTTGTTCACAATGTCAATAGAAACTCTCATCAAACAAAGTGTACAAGGCATCTTCGAAGCTCTTTTAAAACTAGAAACGGCTTAAAGAGTAGGAGCTCTCTCAGCAGTTCCAGCGATGACGGTAAGCAAATTGTTTCCAAAAGGATCACTTAGATGCTTTGAAAGGTTCTCAACAGGACCTTCTCCGGTAACATAAGCTTGGATGAAGAAACCGAGCATCGCAAACATGGCTAATCTCCCGTTCTTGATCTCCTTAACCTTGAGAAGAGCTGCTTGTTCAGGGTCTTTAGCAAGTCCCAAAGGATCAAATGGACCTCCTGGGTGAAGCCTGTCTTCGAAATCCTGCCCAAGTTTTCGCATTTCAAAGTTTTAGTTGTTTTCCCCGTGAGGATCCCGAATGAGTAATAGCTAAAATGTAGAGTAATGTACCAATTCGTTGGTGATTCTGTAGTACTCGGCTCCACCGAGGAGAACAACCTCAGCAACTACGGCGAGAACAAGGTTGATTGGGATGTTCTTGCCAAAGTAGTTCAATGTGTTTCCATCAAGAAGCAGAGCACCAGTCTGCATCGTTATTCCAATAAGATCCATCAAATCATAACTTCTTACATTGCTATACAGATTCTAAGTACGCTGAAGATTCAGAAAGATGAGGAGTAGCCAAAAAACCTTAAACCAGACGGCTTCAGGGCCACAGTTAGCGCCGTATTTGTTTAAGGCTTCAGGGATGATGAAACCAGCTGCTCCCAACATAGCCCATCTCGCGTGGATCAATTCAAAGGCTTGGTATCTGGCAACCACATTCATTTACACAGCCAGTCTTAATGACAATGACAAATTAGAGAGATAGATATGGAAGTAAAGAAACAGGTTCAGAGCAGTGAATCTACTTACTTAGCAAAGTTCTCAGGTTTCTTGCCAAGGCCAAATGGGTCATAACCATAGCTGCAATTCAGATTTCAGACCAGTAAATCCTAAGGATCGAAGCCAAAGTAAGCAAACAAAGAGAGACAGGGAGAAAGTGTCTTACTCTCCAGCAACTTCACCGTTTAAGTACTCTGGGATCTCTGATCTGTCCAAAAGACCATCCGGCAAGAAGATTCTCCTGTCAGGACCTGAATCAGAGTCACAATTGCAAACACATTCATAATCAGAGAGGCGTATTGATAGAAAACAAGGAAACATGAATGATTTTGAAAGGGAAGCAGAAGAAACATACCATACCACTTGGAGAGCTCATCGTTGGCAGGAGAGACAGCCTTGGACTTGGCAGGAGCAGGCTTCTTCTTCGAGAACAGAGCAACTGTCTTGAACGTGGCCGGGCTCGATGCCAATGGAGCAGACGATCTTGACACTGCCCTGAAGTTAAGGGGCGTACCAAGCATTTCCGACACACCCAAAGACGCCATCTTTTTTTAGTCCAAAGTTTCAAGCTTTTACTCTGCTTCAAGACCAAGAGGAGCTAAGTGAAAGGAAGGAAGAGACGAAACTGATACTATAAGGCGGAGAGTAGGATTCGTTCAGGCTTTTGATTGGTCCAATTTGTAAATGTGAAATATGATTCTGTTCTCTGATTGGCTGTGGTAGCTGATGTGGCACATAGATTGGCTTTTGTTGGATAATCTATTTATCCATATCCTCTGCTTTTCTTTTGTGTGGCCAAGCTTTACCTATAGGTCCTATACTGCAAAACTGTATACAAAGAATCTCAAAACACATGAAATCTCAGCTGTTAAATGTCATCCACAAATCTTTCAGTGTTAATAGAGTTTTCAGTAAATTCCTCAGAACACTTTAGAACCGTTGTGGTCTGCTTGTCACCGTAATATAGACGACAACGCGAATTCGCATTCAGAAGTCAAAAACGCTATTTGGGTTATGCTATTGCGTTTGTGATCCAATCTTGAGCCATAAACAACTCATAGCACCAAAATTGATAAGAGTCTGCGATGTAAAATATGCGATTCCGTCTTTATACCAATACGTAAATTGTACAATCACGAATGCGATTCACACATTCCGGATCCAAGAACAAGGAAACACTGACATTTACTAAAAAAAAGGATGCAACTTTCTAAAAGCTAAAAAGATGCTGAGTTTTTTCACAATCTTCTCCACTTGTCAATTTCTTTTGAAGTGGCTTTCACAATTTTCTTGGTGTGGACAACGAGTTCATCAATCAGAGAATCAACTTCATCTCTGTCAAAGAGTAGTATAGCCAAAAACAAAAACTTTCTTCAGTTCTCTAACACATTAGAGAGTCACACACACTAGAATCTAACCGCAGAGGCGTAAATTACTCACAGAGATGGTTTTCCGACGTTATAATAAGATCGAGAGTGATCATAAGCGGCGCCTCTTCCGACGCCATAGCCAAACCCTACACCGACTCCACAACCAGCTCCAAATCCGAGACCAAACTGTAATCCAGGAACTCCTGGTCCGAACCCTACGCCTGATGATTAAATCGATTTCTTACTCAGTTAACCAACACAATCAATCTCACAGTAAAACGATGCAACTATCTAAAGCAACTTTCGAAACTAGTTTCTGCGATCAAAAATTGGGAGAGAATACCTCCGATAAGACCGGCGCCGAAACCGAATCCGCAACCGAAACCGAGTCCTAAGGCGGGACCAATTTTTCCGACGTCTTTGATCCTCACCTGAGGGAGTTTCCACAGCAGTCCCTTGTCATCGTCTCCGATGTTCCTCCTGTTGCTCATCGTCTTTCTCTCTCTCGCTCTCTCTCCCCGTGATTTTCGCTAATTAAATAAGGCCCATTGTTATAACATGAGGCCCAATGGGTCTTTATAACTAGCGTAGAAGAGAATTATTGCCACATAGAAAATGATTGTGGTCATTAGACTGGATTAAACACAAATCTCTGCAAGTTTTTTTTTTTTTTTTTTTCTATATCAGTTTCATGAGAAGTTGTGATTGCACAAAAGTAAGAAGAAAAAGTGAGATCAAATGTGACTCATAGAAAGCAGGAAAATGGGAAAGACGGGAATACAATTCCAACAGGAAGACTTAATTTGATCATGTATATCATTGTTAACTTGATTGCGCCGGTTTATCTAGATTACGTTTTCATATTTTGAATGGATAGGAGAGATGTGTAAATCTCCGACCGTCACTGTGGGTTTCCACGCACTCTCTCGGCCTGTGGACTTCACTTTAGGTCCTTAGACTTTATTCTTATCTGATAGTCGATATATATGTTATTCTGGTACATTCGAAATACTTGTTTATTGATGATCATGCAAATCACACCATGATATTTTTCATGTTTTGTCTTCACTCACAATATACCAAAAATGACTTTCTAATAGATCACATATACTTAAATTGTTCCAGCTCAAGCACGGTTAACTTTGGAAGGACAAGGGACGAAAAATATAATTGCACTTTATTGACATATGTATCCAAATTAATTCTTACGATTTTACCTATTTGATTTTTCATATACTCTTTGTTACATAATGATTTTACATATTTATCATAAATATATAGTAGTCTATTTAGCATATAGAGATAGTTACAATTTTTGTGATTTGTTTGTAAACTTTGTTTTTCCATTTGGTTAATCAAACTATTTTATTAATTAATATAGTAATGCATGTTTTTTTTGGGTCAACTGAACCACAACCGGAATGCCCAATAGCCCATTAATACCTTTTATGGGAGAAAGGTGCAGTCGAACTCCACACGGGTGAGATGGTAGCAGATGTGTGACAAACCCACTTACTTTTCTCAGTAACACATGTTGATTATAAAAAAAAACATAAGTAAACTTTACCGTGGCTACAGAAGCTCAACACAAATCCATTGATGAATCTTTCGTAAAAACCCATTTATTGGAAGTTTGTCTGCAGCCTTTCAAAAGTCTTTTGAAAGCCATTGTAGGCTTCATATTTAACCACAAAAAAAACTTTATGATGGTGGAGTCGATACCATATTTGTTGGTAAAGATGCGATCATCTTGTGACAGCAGTTGGCCTGGCCATTTCATTTGTTACCATTTCTCACAAAAAGAGCGTACAAAATAGTCATTTAGAGTCGCTAACTTAAAGACGGTCGCCAATTCTTGCTTGAACGATTACCACTTCAAAAAAAAAAAATGGCACTCTGTTATACTTTCATGAGTGATTAATTAGATTTTGTTTAATAATTGTTACTATGTTATATTTCTCTATCGATGAGTGCTTTCTTATATACATTATGAATTTTATTTTATTTGTTTTCGATTTGATTTTGATTTGCACTCTTTCGTTTTTAGTTAGTTTTTAACGGATTGTAAAATATTAAATTACAAATCTCGCGTATACGCAGAGCTTTATCTAGTTATATATATAGTATAATGTACCTAAATGTATTTGGTTGGGTTTTTTTTTTATGCCTACCGGATATGATTATATATATAACACAGAGATGAAAATATGTGGTGATTTTTTTTTCATGATTTCAGGGATTGAGCATTTGTTGAGTAGTGGAAGTTTCTAGAGAGCTAAATTCGAATAAATTGACGTAAAGGAACGATGAAAGGTCTATTCTCTTCTCTCTGCTTACAGCTAAACTTTAAAGCAATGTGAGGGATATATCGTGTGGTTGTATATTTAAACCTTAATGGGCCAGAAATCCAAAACAAATGGGCTTTGTAACAAAGAGCAAGGAGAACGTCTGTCTCTCCCTCTCCCTCATTAGTTAGGTTAAACTTATGTATATATAAATATGCCTCTTGCTATTGAAAAAAGAACACTTCCGCAAACTTTGACAAGTCTTATCTTCTCTATCTTTTGCTAATTTGGTAAAGAATATGGCGATGACACCTCAGGAACTTGACCAAATCATGACGGTGCTCAAGCTCTATGGCTCCCTTCAATCCTTACAGATTAATTTTCCATACTTTAGAATTCGTTTTGTTCCACATTGTCAAAATAGCTATGCTGCTTTTCTGGCCCGATCTTCACGTTGTAGGAACGTTTTGTTTTGCATAGTTGTGTGTTGACGTTGAAACAATATATTACTATAACCAAGACAAGATAATAGACTCTTTATTTTATATTTTCATACACTGTCGAGGCAAATTATTGATAGAGGCAAACTAAACACAAACCTTATAGTACATTATAGTACATTACCCACATAATAAAATTAATCTCGTATGTCTGTACCCATTACAGTACAGACATACGTGATTAATTTTATTTTATATTTATATATGATATGTCAGGAAGAGGAGGGATAAAGTATCCATGCTCGCCCAGATTTGGCTGTGAACTGTTTAAACCTACCATAAAACATTACTAATATTAGTATGAATTTTCCACTTGGACTCCATCGTCCCGCAAAACCATAACCTGCGTCTTTGCAGCCACCGTCGCTCATGTCTAGGCGCCGTTCGCAGCTGTATCCGGTTGTGAATCCCACATTTCCATACGCGCTAACGTTACAATAATAAAAGTTGTTATTTCGCTAACAAGCATAGGTATATGTTTCATGGAATGAAATCATCTTGGGTATTAGATTTAAAAGTATTTTTCAAAATTTAGATATGTAAAAGCATACCTGATAACTTCGAGGGTGATGTTAAGTACATTGAAGTTGAGTGGATCTCGTTGTAGTTTCTGCCTTTCGGTGATGGAAATGAGAAAGATGCATATCACCAAAAAGGAAAGTTGTGACACGAAGAGCCCACTCTTCGTTCCTTCTTTTTCATTTCCGGAATCATCTTCTCCCTCTTTCTTTTTTTCGGTCAACGGCATAAACGATGTGTATGGAGGAAGATACCTTGTCAACGAAACCATATTTACTTATTATTCCCTAGAAAATCAAATAATGATTTGTGAATATAATGAATTGGAAGGCTGTGACATTCTCCACTACCTCGAAGGGACATCTTTTAGTTATTTTACTGAATCTAAAACCATGGACATATTCTGATTCACTCCAACAAATATTGTCCACCACATTCTCTTGTAAGTTCTGCTTTGATAATTATATTCCAAATAAAAAATTACTTTTACTGAACTTTGCTTTTAAGTTCACAACTTTCCTTTTTGGTGATATGCAAATCACCATTACATATTTTCCCATCACGTAAAAATTCACCATTACGTAAAGTTGGACATTAAAGTAAATTTTTTTTACTGAACTTTGCTTTTAAGTTTTCCAATATAAAAGTTTTTGTGGAAAACTTGACAAACTCACTGACATTTTTCTGTAGTGAGAAAAATCAAAACTCCACCGAAAGGGCCAACTGTTAATCTATTATTACTATATTTTTTTATAACCGAAAATCTATCAAAGTAAACACTAATCTTCAAAGATTATATTTATACATTAGGTAGCCGAAGTATTCATACTATTTAAGAAGTATATATATTTACCTACTATAGTTAAACTCGAGTCTTCATTTTAACTATAGTAGTTAAAATGAACACTTTAACCAAACGGACCAGAATTAATATAACAGTCGTTTATGTTAATATAGTTAATTAGTTATTATGTTACATCTAAATTCAAATCCCCATCATGCATGTTGTTGATAAAAAGAAATAAATTTTCATTGTCTAATTAAACTGACTAGTTGGCGGATTCAAGCCAAATAAACAACACCATTACTAGTGCAAAAACTTTTGCTCGACCACCCACAGTCCCACTCATAGGTGCATGATTGGCTTACGAGCTACAGAATCTAAAAATAAACAATAACTGTTTTGTTGGTAAAAAAAACAATTATTATTAGGAAAAAATCATTTTTGTATAAAAGTTAGGTAAATGATTTAAAGATTTTCCAAACTAAGTCAAATAATATACTCATCCACGATAGGTTTCATGTTTCTGTAGTGAAAAGTCGGCCAACTTTCTTATGGTGACCAGACCATTTATAATCTGCGCGTGTTTACATACACACATTAAACAAATACATCTTTTATATTGTATTATATTTGACGCAGCACTATCTAAATTGTTTTAGTTAAAAAAAAAAATCGTTCCAAAAACGGACGACGACTCAACTTGCAAGTAGATCTATATGAGAAACTGCAATTATGTTTATATATATTCATGCACACATGGGTATGCCAGCTTCCACACTCTGAAAACAGGTCGAAGCTAGTGCACTTTTCGACCGGACTAGGCCGCCAATAAATTAGGTTAGATCTAAATAATTTGAGTCCATGCAAATGCATCGATATATGAGAAGAAAATTGAAGTAACTCACATCATGAGGATGAAGAGTACCAATATAGCTGGGGAAAGTTTGGAGAGGTCGACAATTGTTTCTCCGGTGTGTCTCGAGTTCACCACTTGAAACAACGATCCAACGAACTTCTCGTACCAACTCATTCCTTCAAGAGACTCCGAGCTCCACTCAAAGGCGCAGAAGACAAAAAGTTGTATCATTACAAACCCGAACACCGTCAATCCAAGAAGAACACAAAGGCGTACGGAGAGTAGATGAGAATATCCCATCTTCTTGTGGTTCTTGAGAATATAACCAAACTCTTCGCGTTTTGTGATCTTATCTAATCCCCATATGAGCAACACCAAGAAGCAAGGGAACAAAGTGTTCCCCATCAATACTTGAGGGATTAAGAGCAAGAGGAGACCCGGATTCTTGCGGAAGATAATCATGTTCTCATTCGTGGGAACAAATCCGCAGTTTGCGAACGTGGAGACAGTTGTGAAGACAGAGAAGGTGAGAGGTGAGATTTTTTTGAAACTAAGAACATCTCTTGCCGTTTTAACAAAGTTTACGTACACAAGAAGCAACACAGAGCCAGCTATGTTTGTTACAAGATGGTAACCAAGAACTACCGAGTACAAGCACTTAGACGCCCTTTCCTTAATCTGGCTAGGACCCTCACGACGATTTATAACATTCTCGGGGTCACTACGGCGATCCTTGATCGTACGGTCCGCCTTGAAAGAGCCCATAAGATGTCTAATCTTGTTATGAGGGAATACGAAGTTGGTTAAATGGGATAAGTAGATGTTGAGAAAGGAGGTGAAGATCTCTCCGCCGAGTAACATGAGGATAGTGAGGAAGATAAGCTGGGTGTTGGAGAAGACTTCCATGTCGACGGTGGACATGGAAGAGACGGTGATGGCGGAGACAGAAGTGAAGAAAAGGTCCAAGTCATGAGGACGTGAAGTGGTTCTTGGATTCGAGATCTTGAGTGCCAAGAACCCTAAAAAGGAGAAGGACAAGAAGTAGATGAAGTAGAGGAAGAAGAGGGAGCCAGATTTAGCAAGTTGCGAACGGATTTTAGCTAGTTTTCCCCCGACTCTCTCCATATTATTTCTTGGGTCGGACTATGCACAATTATTGGCCATAGCATGTGTTTATATATTACACGCACATGAGCATTCTCAGCCACATGTGTATATATGATGGCTATTACTAACATGACAACATTGTCTAGTCCAACTCGTTTTTCCCAGAGATTTTCTCTTTTCGGCTTTGAATGCTATTGATAAGGAGATACGATTTAGAAATTCTATACGAAATAGTGTAGTTGGGTCAGCATCTCATATGGGGTGAGACTTCAAAAAGTATCTCATTAATATAGTATTCATATTTTAAATATAATTTAATTGGTATAATTAAATTTTAAGTTATTAACAAATTTAAACAATGCATGTAACAACAGATCTTGAGAAACATTAAATTTTAAGTTATTAATAAGTTATAAAAGTTTTGTTTTTGTTTTACAAAAAATATGGTTTGTATTTTTAATATTTTAAATAAAAATTTAATTTTAACCTTCTTATATTAGTATATTAATTAAAATTTTTTTTAGTGTATCGATAAATGGTATAATAGAAATTTTATTAATTTTTTTAATATGTATGAAAAATAGTAGAATGATACTATTTGTAAAAGAGAGAGAGTATTTGACTATTTCAAATGTCTCACCCATAGAGATGTTTTTAGGAAAGGAAAATGTGAAAGAAAAAAAACTTAAATGTTGAGATGACATTTTTAGTTGAATAACGTGCAAAAATTATCTTTTTTTTTTAATTGGAATGAGAATAATTTGTGGTTTATTATTTCTGTTTCAAAATAGTTCTTTCGATAATTATGTGATTTTATTTTCAACATTGGAGATACAATTAATATAAAGAAAATGGTTTTATTGATCCAATTCTACTATACCGTATAATTACTCCAACCCAATGTAATGAAAAAAAAAAAGACAATATGAATGATATGATGCGGAAAATAATAATATGTATAGGTAGTGTTTGAGAAGAAATTTTTTTTTTTAAGACGATTAAAGAATCGTTAGTAATATCTTTTCAAAGACCCTCCGTTGCTCAAATTTGATTTACTCTACAAAAAAATGGTCAGTAGTCAGTAATATCTTTTCAAAGACCCTCCATTGCTCCATTTCTCAAATCAGTTAGTCTGCCACCAACATTTTGAATGTGTTTGATCTGATTCTGATCAATCCAAATTTTAAAAGTGTGCCGATTTTTAACTTAATTAAAAGAGGTCCATAACTCGTATGTAATTTTAAACAAATCAGTTAATTCAAAACGCATGAGTTAGTCCATCTCCATTTTTTCTCGATCATTCCTTGACCAATCAATAATCATCGACCAAGCCTCTCTAAATTTACTTACCTTGAAAAACGACTACTAAATCCTCAATCTTTTTCCTCTTCGGTAACCTATTGCTGTTTGTGGGTGTTACAACTTTCTCTTTCGTATAGTAAAAATGGTTATCACATATGATGACAAAATCTGATTCGTTTAGATAACTAACGGTCTTTCGAAAAAACCACATCATTTTACGCATGTCTATTTACTTTCTGCGGCCGATTCTTCATAAGTTTTTGGAAAAAAATCGTTATAAGAAAATGACTATAAATTAACACGGTCAGAGATAATCTTTAATTTCGACTCGGTGTATATTTAAACGATATTTTCTTTCAAATTAACATGGGAAATATAACCAAATGTACCTTCTTTTTTTGTACCAAATATATGTACCATCTTACATAATTAAAATCTTTTAATATATATATATATATATATATATTATTATTATTTTTTTGCGAAAGTGTTTGCAAATCTTTTAAAATATTTCTTGAGAGAGTTATGCGCACGAGGGGTAAAATGTTGTACGATAGGACTATAAAGGGGACCACTGATCAAATCTAGGAGGTGATACTATATAATATTTAAATCGTGATGTATCAAATCACTTGCTAGGTGGCCACTAATATAAACGTTAACATACGTAATTAGTTTATGTTTGCTAGAGAGAATTAAATTCGAGTCTTTATGTAGATGTTGACAAAAGAGGGCGAACATAATATGTTCATCCTGCTCAAATGCGTTTGGCACTAGAAAAATCCTTTTCTTTATACTATATAAAACGTTATCTTCTGCTACCTGTAAATGAATTTATATACGAAAAGTTAGGAGATAAAATTCTGGCATATGGTGATTAAGCTTTAGAATCGAGGAAAGGTAACACTAACGAATTAAAAGTTACATTATACACTAATGGAAAAAGACGAAAGGTCATTTATTTGTAAATAGTACCATATTAAATGACCTCTCTTTTTGTGTCTTTAGATTCGTCTAGCTGTCTTGATATTAGATTTAACGATGAGAAATTTTAGTAGGCCATACAGTGTAAGCTTACTTATAACTTATGAGTACAGTAGTATAGGTTTAAGCGACCATTTTCTTGGTATCACTGATTTGTTGAATTGTATATTAGATAATGTAGTTGGCTATATCAGAAATTTAAAACTTGTAAACATCTAGATTAACAGAAAATTGTAGATAACAATAAATATATATATATATATATATATATATATATTAATCTATATATTGTTATTCGACTTTTTAAGAGCTTGTAAAACATATATACCAATATAATGTTATTCGTTTTTTTTTTTTGAAAAACTGAAAAACATATTGTTTTTTATCAGTGAGTTTTTAATTCATTAATTATATTTTTAATCAAAATTAGTTTATTTTAGAAGACTAGTAAAATAATTGAAAATCAATTGTGAGTTTTAATGTTTTGAACATATATAAGTTGTAACCATTTTAAACAACCACGTTAATATAGAGTGTAGAACAATAGAATACAAAAATCACATGGTGTACACCGAGAACCACCATATATAATAACACAACACTATGAAGCTTTGATCTTCCCACTCAACCTCTAGAAGAAGTAAGTTATACAAGGAAATGTTGAGTGGATGGTTTTTCGAAGGCCTCATACCCTATTTCGGACTTATAACCGGATAAAAAACAATGTTAGTAAGTATAAAATGGCAGAATATATACGCATTTCATTATATTCAAAGATGGAAGCACTAATCTACACGGATCTTGTTGCTCTGAATGATAAGCTGTTGGATCAAAATTATGAGGGAATTGCCATGTAAGTGGCTCTTTAAGCTTCATAGCCACACATTAGTTGTTGAGCCGCCTCTAGTGGTGCTAGTTTCTGATCTAATTAGGATTAAGTAGGTTTATTGTCTCTCCTGTAATATGATTTTTTTTTTTTTACTATTTGTGATTGGAGACGACGAAGCTCACGATTCAGTTTCTGTTTGTGAGAGAAGATGGAGTGATATTGGTGTCTCCACCATTGAGGACTCAAACCTGAATCCCTAAGTTAAGGAAGTGTTTAAACAAAAATTTCTTGGGATCCTCTTCTCTATGGGGGCGCTTTGTGACTATTACTAGTGTATTTAGTCGCTTTTTGTCTAAACCTGAAATAGCTTGAAGAATATGTCCCTTACTCTTGTATTTTGTCTAAGTAAGCGGTAGACTCTAATCCGAGTAGAGGGTCTAGCTGACATGTGAGAGTATAAGTAACATGTGAGCTGAGTTGTAAAAGGGACTGAGGTATAGAGTCTCTTCCTCTGCTCTTTAATCGGGTAACCCCGTGAAATTAGGGATTGAGTCACCGCTAAAGGCATTGAGCTCAGATCGGAGCTAAGGTTCTATTGGATTGATCGCCGGGGCTTCCAGATACGTAGCCGCAAGGTGAACTCTGGGTGAACAAATCTCGTGTTCTTCTTTTCTTGCTTATCTCTCTTCTCCCTCATCAAGTTTCTTCGGGTTCATAAGCATCGATTCAAAATCCGAATCGTACAAAGTGGTATCAGAGACAGGTTCTCTGGTTCGAGGAGTCGCATGGTTACATATCGGGGATTCTAATCGGAGATGGCGTCTTCACCGGCCGGGATCGAGAAGTTTGATGGAACCAGTGATTTCTCGTTATGGAAGCGAAGGATGTACGCTCACCTGAGCATTTCGGGGTTGAAGGATGTACTCGTTGAGCCAGCTCAAAGTTCGACGGATGTCGTTAAGGTCTCCTACGGTGGCGGCTGCAATAGCTGAAGGCATAGCGTTGGTTCTTCCAGATAAGAAGAAGGATGTCGTGGTAGATGAAGCAAGACTGGAAAGATGTGAGAGAGGGATGCACTTGATCTTCTTGAGTGTAAGAGATCAAGTACTACAGAAGATTGAGTGGTGTACTACATCTGCGGAAGCATGGGCTCTCCTGGAGAAGGAATACATGCCTAAGTCTCTACCAAACCGAGTCTATGCGCAACTACAACTCTACGGGTTCAAGATGCAAGGACAGAGGTCTATTGACGAGAATATCAATGACTTCTTGAAACTAATCAGAGAGCTCAGTCATCTGAGTATTCATGTCCCGGAGGAGGTTCAAGCAATCCTTCTCCTGAATTCGCTGCCAACGAGGTATGATCAGTTTAAAGAAACTTTGAAGTATGGCAAAGAGTCTATTCAGATGGCGGATGTAGTGAGTTCTGCTAGGTCTAAGGAGAAAGAACTAAGGAATAGTTCTGGATCTATGAGTAGTTCTGAGGGTCACTTTGCTAGAGGAAGGTCAGAGAACCGAAGCTATAATGATTGCAAAGGGAAGAACCACATGTCAAGGTCAAAGTCCAAAGACGACAAAAAGATTTGCTGGATATGTGGCAAGGAAGGTCACTTCAAGAAACAATGCTACAAGTGGCTGGAAAGAAACAAAGGTAAGTACCAGTCTCACGGTAAAAGTGAATCATCACTGGCAAAGGATGATGCTCAAGACTTGGTAGGATTGATAGCGTGTGAAGTCAACGTGTCTCAAGCTATGGTGGATCATGATTAATTGATAATGGATACTGGTTGTTCCTTTCACATGATGCCTAGAAGGGATGTCTTTATTGAGATGCAGGAGCTAACAACAGGAAAAGTCAGAATGGCCAACAACACGAGTTCAGAGGTCAAGGGTATAGGGTCTGTGAGGTTCGTTAATCCGGACGGTACCACTTTTGTCTTACACGATGTAAGATACATGCCTGGCATATGCAGAAATCTTATATCTGTAGGAACTTTAGAGAACAAAGGATGTGAATTCAAAGGTGCAAGTGAGGTTTTGCGAGTGTCAAGGGCTGCGCAGTCATAATGAGGGGTGCTACTAGGAATGGGAGTGATACTCTGTACATTCTGCAGGGTAAAGCAAAGAGGTCAGAAGCATGTTCAGCGGTTTCCAAGACAGCAAAGCAAGACAGTCAGGATGCGACCTACATGCAGCTGTGGCACAGCCGGTTAGGGCACGTTGGTCACAAAGCTCTCGAGGTTTTAGCAAAGAAAGGTTGCCTGGAAGGTGACAAGATTTCAGAGGTTAAGTTATGCGAAGATTGTGTAATTGGGAAGACACATAAAGTGAGCTTTGGTCCAGCTCAACACGTAACCAAAGAGAAGCTGGATTACATACACTCTGACTTGTGGGGATCTCCAAATGTCCCTATGAGTTTAGGAAGATGTCAGTACTTCATCTCCTTCACCGACGATTGGTCACGAAAGGTTTGGATTTATTTCCTGAAGACCAAAGATGAGGCATTCGACAAGTTTGTCGAATGGAAAAAATGGTGGANAGCTTGAAGAAGCCTGAAGAATATGTCCCTTACTCTTGTATTTTGTCTAAGTATGCGGTAGACTCTAATCCGAGTAGAGGGTCTAGCTGACACGTGAGAGTAGAAGTAACATGTGAGCTGAGTTGTAAAAGGGACTGAGGTATAAAGTCTCTTCCTCTGCTCTTTAATCGGGTAACACCGTGAAATTAGGGATTGAGTCACCGCTAAAGGCATTGAGCTCAGATCGGAGCTAAGGTTCTATTGGATTGATCGCCGGGGCTTCCAGAGACGTAGCCGTAAGGTGAACTCTGGGTGAACAAATCTCGTGTTTTTCTTTTCTTGCTTATCTCTCTTCTCCCTCATCAAGTTTCTTCGGGTTCTGAATCGTACAAAGTGGTATCAGAGACAGGTTTTCTGGCTCGAGGAGTCGCGTGGTTACAGATCGGGGATTCTAATCGGAGATGGCGTCGTCACCGGCCGGGATCGAGAAGTTTGATGGAACCGGTGATTTTTCGTTATGGAAGCGAAAGATGTACGCTCACCTGAGTGTTTCGGGGTTGAAGGATGTACTCGTCGAGCCAGCTCAAAGTTCGACGGAGGTAGTTAAGGTCTCTCCTACGGCTGCGGCTGCAATAGCCGAAGGCATAGCGTCGGTTCTTCCAGATAAGAAGAAGGATGTCGTGGTAGATGAAGCAAGACTGGAAAGATGTGAGAGAGCGATGCACTTGATCTTCATGAGTGTAGGAGATCAAGTACTACGGAAGATTGAGTGGTGTACTACATCTGCAGAAGCGTGGGCTATCCTGGAGAAGGAATACATGCCTAAGTCTCTACCAAACCGAGTCTATGCACAACTACAACTCTACGGGTTCAAGATGCAAGGAAAGAAGTCTATTGGCGAGAATGTCGATGACTTCTTGAAACTAATCAGAGAGCTTAGTCATCTGAGTATTCATGTCCCGGAGGAGGTTCAAGCAATCCTTCTCCCGATTTCGCTGCCAACGAGGTATGATCAGTTTAAAGAAACTTTGAAGTATGGCAGAGAGTCTATTCAGATGGCGGATGTAGTGAGTTCTGCTAAGTCTAAGGAGAAAGAACTAAGGAATAGTTCTGGATCTATGAGTAGTTCTTAGGGTCACTTTGCTAGAGGAAGGTCAGAGAACCGAAGCTATAATGATAGCAAAGGGAAGAACCACATGTCAAGGTCAAAGTCCAAAGACGGCAAGAAGATTTGCTGGATATGTGGCAAGGAAGGTCACTTCAAAAAACAATGCTACAAGTGGCTGGAAAGAAACAAAGGCAAGTACCAATCTCAGGGTAAAGGTGAATCATCACTGGCGAAGGATGATGCTCAAGACTTGTGTAGGATTGATAGCGTGTGAAGTCGACGTGTCTCAAGCTATGGTGGATCATGATTAATTGATAATGGATTCTGGTTGTTCCTTTCACATGACGCCTAGAAGGGATGTCTTTATTGAGATGCATTAGCTAACAACTGGAAAAGTCAGAATGGCCAACAACACGAGTTCAGAGGTCAAGGGTATAGGGTCTGTGAGGTTCGTTAATCCGGACGGTACCACTTTTGTCTTACACGATGTAAGATACATGCCTGGCAGATGCAGAAATCTTATATCTGTAAGAACTTTAGAGAACAAAGGATGTGAATTCAAAGGTGCAAGTGAGGTTTTGCGAGTCATCAAGGGCTGCACAGTCATAATGAGGGGTGCTAGGAATGGCAGTGATACTCTGTACATTCTGCAGGGTAAAGCAAAGAGGTCAGAAGCATGTTCAGCGATTTCCAAGACAGCAAAGCAAGACAGTCAGGATGCGACCTACACGCAGTTGTGGCACAGCCGGTTAGGGCACGTTGATCACAAAGCTCTCGAGGTTTTAGCAAAGAAAGGTTGCCTGGAAGGTGACAAGATTTAAGAGGTTAAGTTATGCGAATATTGTGTCATTGTGAAGACACATAAAGTGAGCTTTGGTCCAGCTCAACACGTAACCAAAGAGAAGCTGGATTACATACACTCTGACTTGTGGGGATCTCCAAATGTCCATATGAGTTTAGGAAGATGTCAGTACTTCATCTCCTTCACCGACGATTGGTCACGAAAGGTTTGGATTTATTTCCTGAAGACCAAAGATGAGGCATTCGACAAGTTTGTCGAATGGAAAAAATGGTGGAGGTTCAGTCTGAGAGGAAGGTGAAGAAGCTTCGCACTGACAATGGCCTAGAATTCTGTAATATCATATTTGATTCTCTATACAAAGAGGAAGGAATTGTAAGACACAAGATGGTGGCCTACACTCCTCAACAGAATGGCGTTGCAGAGGGGTTAAACAGGACAATCATGAATAAGGTCAGAAGTATGCTCAGTGAGAGCGGGTTAAAACAAAGATTTTGGGCTGAGGCTGCTTCAGCGGCAGTCTATCTGATAAACAGATCACCATCCTCGGTGATTGAGTTTGAGATTTGATAACTAAGCTTTTTCAGTGTTTATCAATGCCTTAGTCTCATTTGTCAATGTAGTATTTAAGGCTATCAATCCAGCTTAGGTGTTGAAAGTTACCAAGAATGCAAGAGCAAAGTAAATCTAAGCCAAATTCGAGTTAAATGGGGGAAACAAATTATAAAAAAAACTACTTGCAGCTACTAAATGATCTTGAAAACAATTTTAACAATTCTAATGAAGGGTTTAGACACTACTAGACGGTTTCTAAAAATTAAAATGGACAAGCTACTGATTTTAAATATTCGAATGCTAAAAACAGTCCAAATGGGCAATTTCTAGCAACCTAATTGAAAAGATTCAAACTTTAAAACTAAAAGGTAATGACTTTAAAGATTCAAATAGGTAATGACTTTAAAGATTCAAATACTAAAGACAGATTCAAGGTTGAGGTTCATGCTTAGGAATGTTCAAGATTCGAACTTGGGGTTTAATAAAATAGATCTACACATTTCTATGAGCTATCTCTAGGTCTAAGAAGTAAGAACTAGATTTATCCATGGTGTATGGTATAAATCCTTTCTTCAACCTTTCATCCTAACCCATGGTGTATGGTGGAAAGATAGATTGAAGAACATTATGCTAAGATCCTAATATGACCTAACTAGCTCCCTAAACATCCATGGTTTGTGGGAAAGGATGAGCTAGTCTCTTGGATTTGGGTTTAGAGGATCTCCTAAGTCTTTTTGAGATAAGAAAATCCCTATAATCATAGAGATCTCCAACGAGATTCTCTAAGCCTTAAAACTCCCAAATCCAAAAGAGATTAAGATTAAGAGCAAGAAAAACCCAATATTGAGTCCCTTAAACCTCCATAATCACCTCAACCTTAACCCGTAATGGATTACTCACTAATCATGTTCGAACCTCTCTTAAACATTGGGTTAGAGAAGTTGAACATGCTTAGCTTCAGCAAAGAAGAAAGATTAAAGATAAGTACTTAATTAAAATTTCAAGATTCAAGTTTACAAAACCAAGAAAAGCTTAAAACCTCCAAAAATGGTGGCTAAACCTAAAATGAAGATGAAAGCTCTAAGAAATTTCGTGGCCTTTTCAAGAAAATAGGTTAAAATGTCTTATATACGACCACCAACAATTGGTCCCCTCACTAGAAGACAAAATATGAGTTGGCAAGGAAAGAGGGGGAAAAAGGGTAAAAACGCGGTGGCCTGTTTGGAGCATCTGTTGGCCTCACAGGTGTTGCAAACTGGCGGGTATCTGCGAAAGAAGGACGGTTTGGAGCATTTTGGTAGCCTGAAGGGTGTTGCAAACTGGCGCCTTTCTGCGAGAGAAGGCCGACTTGGAGGCATTTTTGCAGGCCGGCGGGTGTTGCAAACAGTCGAGTTTGTGCGAGAAACAATTTGTTTGTGAACACCTTCTTGCTTCTTCATGACTTCTCCTTGCTCCACATTTTGTTCCACAACTATCGCAAGTCCTCAAATCTCACCTTACTCCATAATACCTAAAAAAGACTCAAAAGACTATGCAAATGCATGAAATGCAATATAAGACTCTAAAATGCATGATAAGAAGAAAAAAGACACAAATGAATAAAAATGACAAATACATGATCAAATGAGAGATCAAAACTAACAAAATCTATGGCTAAAATGATGCAAAATACATGAATATCAACTCCCCTAAACTTGCCTTTTACTTGCCCTCAAGCAAATCAAAGACAAACAAGGAGAAGAAGTTTGAAAGTGGGGGCTCAAATCCAAAAGTGTTTTTGAAATGAATCAATTCAATGGTCCTTGTTCTCAATCCTAAGCTGCAGCACACAAACTCTACTCCAAAGAACTTAGCCATATTCATCACATATTGAATTTCAAATCAAGACTTGTCTATTCCAAGCAATCCAAGAATCCTAACCTTTAACATTCATTAAAGCTCAAATCATGAATCATACTTATGCAATCAAAACCAAATACATTTGGCTAAGAGACAAGGTTATGAGATGAAAATGATCTCATTAAAGTGGGTACTCCAAGCAATGGTTTCTCTCTAGAAGGATTGAACTCATGCATAATGCTAAAGGTAAAAGGCAATTGATGCATACATGACTAGACTCTCATCTACCCAATATACTAACAATGAACCTAATTCCCCTCTCATTCATTTTCTTTTCAAGCTCACTCACCCTCTAGAACTACCCAAATCAAGCAAAGCAAAATGCCAAGTATAAACGCACAAAAACTCCATCATTCGAATTCACCTTAGGGAAACTTCT
The DNA here is from genome assembly GCA_020283515.1 of Alliaria petiolata. NCBI lineage: Eukaryota > Viridiplantae > Streptophyta > Magnoliopsida > Brassicales > Brassicaceae > Alliaria > Alliaria petiolata. The sequence continues at coordinate 38,447,575 of JAHZTW010000003.1, forward strand.
TCAACCTTTCTTTTAACGAGTGGTATGGTCATACACAAATTAGCTCTTTTCATTTACTTGGGTTAGCTCTCTCTCTTTTCACATATAATTTTTTTTTTCATTTGGCCTTTTGGCTCTTTTTCTTTTCTTTTTATTAAAGAGCTATCCCATTTTTTTCTTTTTTATAACTTGAGCTTTCATACAAAATATTTCAAGACCAACCACTTCAAACTATGTGTCCCTTTTTATTCAAACTCCTAACACCTTCTTCTTCTCAAACCCGAAATCAAAGTAGACAATTTCAATCACAACACCCACGAATTTCCACCCAAATCAAGCCTACAACTAGCTTTAATATGCAGAGCTAGAATCATATGAGAGCCTAAGCATGTCGCCCTAAATCTAACACTTTATGCCAAGTTCAATCAAAAATTTAAGGCCTCACAATATGACACACGAAGTTTTGGCTTGAAATGAGGGTAAGGGTTAAGGTGTGGAATTCTATTTATGCTTACAAGAGAGTGGTGAAAGGAATAAGAAAGCTTAAATATGTATATGTATCCATGTATTCTTTCTCAAATGCACAAGTATAATAATTAAAAGTTAATGTTAAGGTTCCAATTTATAGGATATGATTTAATTCATGCTTGTTTCAACTTTAAGCCAAGAAAATCAAGACAAATGGTCCAAAGATGGTTATAACTTAATTTTCAAATTCGCACAAAGCATCAAAGACTACTAACTAGGGCCTTGAACCAATTCATGAGGTTAAAACACTTTACAAGGAATTTTTGTATCATTGCCCCCTATGCATATGAATGATGCAACCTATATGATAAAAAATTTAGACTCAATCCTACAATATTTGACAATAAAAATGCAAGCTATATGATTTTTTTTGAAATTTTTAAAATTGTTTTGATTTTTTTGTATTTTTCTATGCAAATATATGTATGCATGAAGACTCAAATATGCTAAAGGAAAAATACGAGCACAAAACACAAAATTAAATCTCTCAACCTCTCCCCCAAACTTAAATTACACAGTCTCTTGTGTAATCCAAGTTCAAGAGAGACCATCAACAAAAATAAAAATCAAAATCCAAAAATGCATGATATTTACAAGGTTTTGGAATGGTGTACCTTGGAACTAGTTGTGGTTCCACCTTGCCCTTTTAACCCCCAAGAACCTGGTTTTGGATCTCCAATTCCCTTGTTCCTGCTCACACACACTTAAAAACATAATCTAGAACTGAAATAAAAATTTTATACACAAAGATAGTCATGGAATTGCCTCCCAAGTGCGCTTGTTTTAAGTCTCTTAGCTTGACTTTACCGGATTAGGCTAGTTGTGGATCTTACAAAAGCAATGTGGTGCTCTCCATGTTGGTCTCACTCGCCATGTAGGGCTTGACCCTTTGCCCATTCACTGTGAAATTCTCTCCACTCTTGCTAACCAAAGTCACAGCCCCATATGGTAGCACTTCTTTTATCTTAAATGGCCCGGACCACCTAGACTTGAGCTTCCCGGGAAACAACTTCAAACGTGAGTTGTAGAGCAGAACCATGCTTCCCTCTTTGAGCTCCTTATGCACCAGCTTCTTGTCATGAAAGGCTTTGCTCCTCTCCTTGTAAATCTTGGCACTCTCATAAGCATCCAACCTTATTTCATCAAGCTCTTGAAGTTGCACTAGCATTTTCTCTTGGGCTGTCTTGAGGTTGTAATTTAATTGCTTCACAGCCCAAAGAGCCTTGTGCTATAACTCCACAGGAAGGTGACAAGACTTGCCATAGAGGAGGTTGAAAGGCGTGGTACCAATAGGATTCTTGAAGGCTGTCCTATATGCCCAAAGAGCATCATCAAGCTTGCTAGACCAATCCTTCCTAGTAACACCCACGGTCCTCTCTAAGATGGTCTTGATTTGCCTATTCGAAACCTCCAATTGGCCACTTGTTTGAGGGTGATATGGTGTGGCTACCTTGTGTTTAACTCCATGTTTGCTTAAGAGACTCTCAAAAATCTTGTTGATAAAGTGGCTGCCTCCATCACTAATCACCACCTTGGGAACTCCAAACCTTGGGAAAATGATTGTCTTGAAAAGTTTAACCACCACCTTTGAATCATTTGTTGGTGATGCTATGACCTCCACCCACTTAGACACATAGTCTACTGCCACAAGTATGTACTTTCCCATATGATGAAGGAAATGGACCCATAAAATCGATCCCCCAAACTTCAAAGACTTCCACTTCAAAGATAGGAACTTGTGGCATCTCATTTCTCTTGGTTATGTTTCCAGCCATTTGGCAAGCTTCACATGATTTTATGAACTCATGTGCATCCTTGAAGAGTGTAGGCCACCAAAAACCAGCTTGTAGAACCTTTTTGGCTGTCTTGAAAGTTGCAAAATGGCCACCATAGGCCAAACCGTGACAAGCTAGGAGAATTTCCCTTCCTTCTTCTCTTGGCACACACCGGCGGTATAGGCTGTCCACACATCTCTTGTATAAGTATGACTTATCCCAGTAGTAGTGAGAGACATTTCTCATGAACTTCTTTCTATGGTAATGGTCCAAGTGTGTAGGTTCTTCCCCACAAGCCAAGAAGTTAACAATATCCGCATACCAAGGGAGATTTTCTTCCTTTAGACTCAAAACCTCTTGTAGCTTCTTTTCCAGCCTTGCACAAACCAAAGTGTTGACCATCATGAGCTGCTCTTCAGGGAGTGAGTCGTCCATAGACAAGACATCATCCACTTTCATTCTTGAGAGATGATCAGCAACACCATTCTCTATACCCTTCTTGTCTTTGATCTCCATGTCAAACTCTTGCAAAAGAAGGATCCATCTCAAGAGACTCGGTTTGGTGTCTTTCTTGGAGTATATGTACCTCAAGGCAGCATGCCCAGTATACACTATGATCTTAGAACCCACCAAGTAATATCTAAACTTCTCAAAAGCAAAGACCACAGAACCCACCAAGTAAGATCTAAACTTCTCAAAAGCAAAGACCACGGCTAGAAGCTCTTTCTCGGTTGTAGCATACTTCACTTGTGCATCATCAAGGGTGCGACTTGCATAGTAAATCACATGCAACTTCTTTTCCTTCCTCTGACCTAGGACATCACCTACATCATAGTCACTAGCATCACACATAATCTCAAAGGGCAGCTCCCAATCTGGAGCTTGAACTATAGGAGCGGTGACAAGTGCTTCCTTGATGGTCTTAAAGGCATGAAGGCATTCTCCATCAAAGTTGAAATCGGTTTCTTTGCACAATAACCTTGTAAGAAGACGTGCTATCTTGGAGAAGTCCTTGATAAACCTCCTATAGAAGCCAGCATGCCCCAAGAAACTCCTTAATCCCTTTCACGTTCACCGGAGGCTCCAAGCTCACCATAACCTCAACTTTGGCTCTATCAACTTCAATTCCTTTCTCTGAAATCTTGTGACCAAGGACTATACCCTCTATGACCATGAAGTGGCATTTCTCCCAATTGAGCACGAGATTGGTTTCCTCACACCTCTTCAATACCCTACACAAGTTAGACAAGCAAAAACCAAAGGAAGAGCCATACACGGAGAAATCATCCATGAATACCTCAACCATCTCCTCAATCAAATCAGAAAATATGGACACCATGCATCTTTGAAATGTGGCAAGAGCATTACAAAGACCAAAATGCATTCTTCTATATGCAAATGTTCCATATGGACAAGTGAAAGTTGTTTTTTCTTGATCATTTGGGTGAATTGGTATTTGGAAGAAACCACTATATCCATCAAGGAAACAATAGTATGGGTGGTTTGCTAATCTTTCTAAAATTTGATCAATGAAAGGAAGAGGAAAATGATCTTTTCTAGTGGCCAAGTTAAGTTTTCTATAGTCAATACACATCCTATGACCGATTATGGCCCTAGTAGGTATTAACTCATCTTTTTTATTCTTTACAACTGTGATTCCCCCTTTCTTTGGTACCACATGGACTGGAGAGACCCACGTGCTATCACTGATTGGGTATATCACACCAGCCTCTAAGAGTTTTAAGATTCTTTCTTGACCACCTCTTTTAAATTTGGGTTTAGGCGCCTTTGGTGTTCAATGGAGGATGTGTTTTCATTATCTAAGTGAATCCTATGAGTACAAAGCATTGGTGAAAGGCCTTTGATGTCACTCAAAGAATAACCAATGGCCTTTCTATACTTCCTCAACTCCTTAAGGAGCGAGTCTAACTCATCATCACTTAGATTTTCATTCACAATTACCGGGTATGTATCATTTGGACCCAAGAAAGCATATCTTAGCCCATTTGAAAGTTGCTTGAGGTCCACCTTTGGGGCAAGCAGCTCGCTCCACTCTTCTCCTTGGCTTACATTGGGGTTACTGTCCTCTTCGTCCTCTCTTAACCCAGCATCAATACCCAAAGCAGCTTGGTCTAGACCCAACTCCAAGTATGACTCTTCCTCCTCTTTCAAGACCTTGCGTGAATCAAGTAAGTTGGCATACTCTTGTTTCTCCTCACTAAGAAACCCAAACTCTCCACATTCCTTGGTCAAGGCTAGTTGAAGGTGGTCTTCTTGTCCTAGTTCTTCAAGGAGCTCATCAGCTAGAGCATCCATTGCCTCAATGTAAAACACTTGGCCACCAATAGTTGGTTTTTCCATGACTTCATTGATATCAAAGTCCAACTTGATATCTTTGCCGAAGTGTAAAGAGATCTTGCCATTCTTCACATCAATTATAGCTCCAGTAATAGTTAAGAATGACCTTCCAAGGATTAGAGGATCCTTGGGTTCCTCATCCATTTCCAAGACCACAAAATCTGTTGGCACATTCACATTGCTAATTCTCACGGGTAAGTCTTCAAGCATACCTACCGGGAGTCTTATACTTCGATCAGCTAGGATGAGAGATATCCTACACTCCTTGAACTTTGAAAAGCCCAACTTCTTGGCAATATAGTGAGGCATGAGGTTTATAATTGCTCCAAGATCACACAAGCAACTGTTAAACCTCAAAGGACCTAGCGCACAAGGTATGGTGAATGAGCCTGGATCTCCTAGCTTCTTTGGGGCTATCTCTTTGTGAATGATGGCACTGCACTCTTGACTCAATACCATGACCTCTTCACCCTATTTGACCCTATTAGCAAGTGTATCTCTCAAAAACTTGGCATACTTTGGTACCATAGCCAAACAATCAAGCAAAGGCAATTTTAGCTCAACATTCCTCAAATGCTTCTCAAACAAAGCTCTATGCTTCTCAATCAGCTGCTTCTTGAAACGTCCAAGGAAAGAGAGCTTTGGTTTGTAAGGTGGAGGAATGAAAACTTCTTTCTCTTTGCTAGCTTCCTCCATTCTTTTCTCCAAAACCGCTTCCTTGCCTTTCTTTGGCCTTGCAATGTAGACATTGTCAAAATATGATCTCATGATCATATGTAAGATTACTCTCCCCCTCTTGAATCTCAATGTCCTCATTGACCTTAACTGTAGACCATGGTGCTACCTCTTTTCCACTACTTAAAGTGATCACATTGGCATACTCCTTTGGATTTGTTTCACACTTTCCGGGTAAGCTCCCTTGGCCACTTGAACTTGCATTGCCTTTCTCTAGCTGGCGAATATTGTTGTTCATGTTACTGATCTGTGTAGCAACCTCAGTAAGAGAAGAGTCCAACCTAGTGTTTATCTCAACAAATTTCTGATTTGTAGATGCTTGGGCTTGAAGAAGTTGTTGGAACATAGCTTGTATAGGATCTTGAGTTTGAGCTTGGACTTGTTGTTGCTGTGGCACGAAACCAGGAGGGTAACCTTTGTTCCCTTGCTGTTATTGTCCTTGGTAGTTGCCTTGTCTTTGCCCTTGATAGCCACTGTTTTGTACAAATCCACCTTGATTGTAAGGAACAAAAGGTTTTCTTTGATTTCCTTGTTGTGGAGGATACACTTGGTCCTTTGGATTTTCCACATTGGTGCTTCTATAGAACAAGTTATTGTTGCCTTGATATCTTTGCACATAGCCTTGAGGCTTAGTATAATCTTGGCCAGCAACCCAATTAGCTTCCTCAAACTCCCCTTGACTTGCTTCTTGATTCTCAAACAAATCTGAAGCTTCACCAACAAAGTGGACTGGTTTTTGGTTTGCAAGCATCATCTTGTCTGTTTTCTCATGGAGTGACTTAAGCTCTTTCTTGTGTGCTTCAAGCTCACTGCCCCTAGGTGCTCGATCATATTCCTCAAAATAATTACCATCACTCAAAGCCAAATTCTCAATAAGATCCATTTCCTCTTGCACTTCTTGTCCAAGGAAGTTTCCTTTGCTTGCGGTATCTAATAGCATGCGAATCTTTGGCAAAGCGCCTCTGTAGATGGTGCTCAAGAGTGTCTCCTCAGTGAAACCATGATGAGGACATGCAATGGTGTAGTCCTTGAACCTCTCCATTGCTTCACTAAATGTCTCATTTTGCCTTTGAGTAAAACGCTTATTTCACTTCTTAGGCGAGTTGTCCTTGTGTTTGAGAAAATTATTGACAAGAAGGCTTTCTTGCAATCAGCCCATGACGTGATGGTGCCCTGAGGGAGTGTCTTCTCACAATGCCTAGCCTTGTCCCCAAGAGAAAATGGGAACAACCTTAGCTTGAAGCTATATTCGGAGATACCATTAATCTTGATCATTCCACAAACTTGCTCAAAGTAGTCCAAGTGCTCCAAAGGGTCTTCCATTACTAGACCATTAAACTTGTTATTCTAGACCATAGACACAAATCCAGGCTTGATCTCAAAGTTATTGTTTTGGACTGGTGGAGGAGTGATGCCAAAACGATTGTGATGAGTGTTTGGTGCATCACCCGCACCAATGATCCTTGGCAGCCTTGGAGCGTGGTTGGGGTTTCCATTACCCCTACCAGCAGCAGCATGGTGAGGTAGAGCATCAGCCTGGTCGTGGTCAGCCATGACCTCTTGCTCAACTTCTTCAAACTTTTGTTGTCTTTCTCTTCTATGCCTTGCATTTCCAAGTTATGGATGTTGTCTAGAGGCTGGAGTAAGTTGTTGTCACCTCTAGACTTCAAGTTCATGTACCTCAAAATACAAGTAGCAAAGTAGAAAAACCAGTAACCAAAATAAAATTAAAAACTTAGTCTTTACTAAGCTCCAAATCCTAATACTTTCAAGCAAACCCAAGTTGCCAGCGGCGCCAATTGATAACTAAGCTTTTTCAGTGTTTATCAATGCCTTAGTCTCATTTGTCAATGTAGTATTTAAGGCTATCAATCCAGCTTAGGTGTTGAAAGTTACCAAGAATGCAAGAGCAAAGTAAATCTAAGCCAAATTCGAGTTAAATGGGGGAAACAAATTATAAAAAAAACTACTTGCAGCTACTAAATGATCTTGAAAACAATTTTAACAATTCTAATGAAGGGTTTAGACACTACTAGACGGTTTCTAAGAATTAAAATGGACAAGATACTGAGTTTAAATATTAGAATGCTAAAAACAGTCCAAATGGGCAATTTCTAGCAACCTAAGTGAAAATATTCAAACTTTAAAACTAAAAGGTAATGACTTTAAAGATTCAAATACTAAAGACAGATTCAAGGTTGAGGTTCATGCTTAGGAAGGTTCAAGATTCGTACTTGGGGTTTAATAAAATAGATCTACATATTTCTTTGAGCTATCTCTAGGTCTAAGAAGCAAGAACTAGATTTATCCATGGTGTATGGTATAAATCATTTCTTCAACCTTTCATCCTAACCCATGGTGTATGGTGGAAAGATAGATTGAAGAACATTATGCTAAGATCTTAATATGACCTAACTAGCTCCCTAAACATCCATGGTTTGTGGGAAAGGATGAGCTAGTCTCTTTGATTTGAGTTTAGGGGATCTCCTAAGTCCTTTTGATATAAGAAAATCCCTAGAATCATAGAGATCTCCATCGAGATTCTCTAAGGCTTAAAACCCTCAAATCCAAGAAGAGATTAAGATTAAGAGCAAGAAAAACCCAAGATTGAGTCCCTTAAACCTCCCTAATCACCTCAACCTTAAACCCTAATGGATTCCTCACTAATCATGTTCGAACCTCTCTTAAACATTGGGTTAGAGAAGTTGAACATGCTTATCTTCAGCAAAGACGAAAGATTAAAGATAAGTACTTAATTAAAATTTGTAAGAATCAAGTTTACAAAATCAAGAAAAGCTTAAAACCTCCAAAAATTGTGGCTAGACCTAAAATGAAGATGAAAACTCTAAGGAATTTCGTGGTCTTTTCAAGAAAATAGGTTAAAATGTCTTATATAGGACCACCAACAAATGGTCCCCTCACTAAAAGATAAAATATGAGTTGGCAAGGAAAGAGGGGGGAAAAAAAGGGTAACAACGCGGTGGCCTGTTTGGAGTATATGTTGGCCTGGCGGGTGTTGCAAACTGGCGGGTATCTGCGAAAGAAAGGCCGGTTTGGAGCATTTTGGTAGCCTGGCGGGTGTTGCAAACTGGCGCCTTTCTGCGAGAGAAGGCCGACTTGGAGGCATTTTTGCAGGCCGGCGGGTTTGTGCGAGAAACATCTTGTCTGTGAACACTTTCTTGCTTCTTCATGACTTCTCCTTGCTCCACATTTTGTTCCACAACTTTCCCAAATCCTCAAATCTCACCTTACTCTATAATACCTAAAAAAGACTCAAAAGACTATGCAAATGCATGAAATGCAATCTAAGACTCTAAAATGCATGACAAGAAGAAAAAAGACACAAATGAATAAAAATGACTAATACATGATCAAATAAGAGATCAAAACTAACAAAAACTAAGGGTAAAATGATGCAAAATACATGAATATCAAGATTCCAGAGGAAAGGTGGACTCTCAGCAATACCGAGCTTGGCTGGGTTAAGGAGGTTTTGGTGTGTCGTATACATACATTCAGATGAAGGAAAGTTGAAACCCAGGGCCAAGAAGGGAGTCTTCACGGGTTATCCAGAAGGAGTTAAAGGATTCAGGGTCTGGTTACTTGAGGACAGGAAGTGCACAATTAGTCAAAATGTCATCTTCAGGGAGGATACGATGTACAAAGACATCAAGTCAGACGACAAAGCAGGTAACAATGTCGATATGTTTTATACTAATCAACTTTTGAGCTATGATCTTGCAGGTACAAATAGGGAACCGGAGATGCTAGTTCCAGGTGGAGCTACTCAGGGTGCAGAAATGCAAGATCAGTGTGAAGAAGTTCAGACTCAAGAGCAAGTTGACGAGGAGCAACAAGGGTCACATGGGCAGAATGATCCTGAGAAGGTCAGAGAACGTCCTAGAAGAGTCACAAAGCTGCCAGAGAAGCTTAAAGACTTCGTCGCCTATCCTGATGATGAAGATATATCTGGATACGCGTACTTGGTGGTTGAAGATGGAGGCAAGTCCGAACCTCAAAGCTATCGAGAAGCGTTGAATGATGCTGACAGTGAGCTTTGGGAGCAAGCTACAAATGAAGAGATGGAATCACTAATGAAGAATGGGACGTGGATTTTGGTTGACAAATTCAAAGGACAGAAGACGATAGGGTGCAAGTGGGTATTCAAGAGGAAAGCTGGTATAATTGGGGTTGAGGGTCCGAGGTTCAAAGTAAGGTTAGTAGCCAAAGGGTACTCACAAAAGGAAGGAGTAGATTACCAGGAGATCTTCTCCCCCGTGGTGAAACATGTTTCTATCCGTCTACTCCTCTTGGCAGTGGTACATTTCGATATGGAACTTCAACAAATGAATGTGAAGACGGCTTTTCTACACGAGTATTTGGATGAGACTATTTACATGGAGCAACTTGAGGGTTATGTTGATAAGAAGCATCCAGAGAAGGTGTGTTTACTCAAGAGGTCCTTGTACGGTTTGAAGCAGTCTCATCGGCAATGGAACAACAGGTTCGATGACTTCATTCAAGACAGTGGCTACAACAGAAGTGAATACGACACGTGCGTATACTACAAGCGGTTGAAGAATGGTGAATACATCTATCTACTTCTGTATGTAGATGACATATTGATTGCTTCGAAGAAAAAGGAGCAAGTCAATGAGCTGAAGAAGCTATTCAAGTCAGAATTTGAAATGAAAGATTTGGGGGATGCCAAGAAGATATTGGGAATGGAAATCAGCAGAGATAGAGTCAAAGGAACTCTTACTATTTCTCAAGAGGGCTATCTTACTAAGGTCCTAGGGAATTTTGGAATGGACCAGGCTAAGTCAGTTTCAACACCAATAGGTATACACTTCAAGTTAAAGTCAGCTACTGATGAGGAAGCACAAGAACAGTTTGAAGAAATGAAACAAGTTCCTTACCAGAGCGCAGTTGGGAGTGTGATGTACTCGATGATCGGAACAAGACCGGATTTGGCCTACTCAGTGGGTTTAATCTACAGGTTCATGAGTAAACCTATAAGAGAATACTGGCAGACAGTGAAATGGGTACTGAGGTACATAAATTGATCGTTGAAGACGAAGCTATGCTACAGGAAAGAAGGCGAGTTTGTCATCAAGGGTTACTGTGACGCAGATTATGCAGCAGACTTGGATAAAAGAAGATTGATTTCAGGGATGGTGTTCACGGGAGGAGGTAATGTCATTAGTTGGAGGTCGAGTCTTCAGAAGGTGGTTGCCTTGTTGTTTGGGAAAATTTTAACCGGTTCGCACAAGAACAGTAATACGGAATGACAGAGAAGAGTTTATCTTTATTAATCAATCGATATCGAATTACAATGAACAAATATCGAAGATCTCCTAAGAGGGAATCGTCTGTCACTCGTCGTAGATCGACAAAGCTCTTTGCAATCGATTGTTAGGTCTTTTGTCGGTGTAGCTAGGGAGCGGCGAGAATATATCTCTTAGGGTTTATATGCTTATTCTTTTCTTGGCGTGTCGGTCCTCATTTCATGACTTCTTTATTTATAGGTTTATGTCAACCCTAATCCTTATTGGATTGGGCCTCGAACTTCGGTCGTAAGTTTAATAGAATTGAGTTTGGTCTGTCGGTCGCTCCATTTAATCCTCTTTGAATCAAGATCTTATGTCGGTCGCTCCCTATAATTTCCTTTAGAATTATGATCTTATGTCGGTTGTTGCTAAACCGTTAATGAAGGCCGTCAGTCGCTACCTCAAGACAGAGATACTGTCGATGCTTAAGGTCTTTTAAATAATAGAGAATAGCTATGACCGGTCACTTGATCGTTCGTCTGTCTTACCTTTAATTTACGAATTGAGTTTATATAGGGACCGACTAGTGAATTTATTTCACCCAACACTTGTCAACAACAGAGGCTGAATACATGTCTTTGTCTGACGCGTCAAAGGAAGTTGTATGGCTGAAGGGGCTGGTGAATGAATTAGGTTTTGAACAAGGATCGGTTAACATCTACTGTGACTCTCAGAGTGCAATTGCATTGGCAAAGAATGCTGTTCACCATGAGAGGACAAAACACATAGATGTTAAGTATCATTACATCCGTGATCTGATAAGTTTTGGGTTAGTCCAGGTGGTGAAGATTGTTACTGCTTATAATCCAGCTGGCATATTTACGAAGACACTTCCAGTGGGCAAGTTCAAAGAGGCATTGGAGCTGCTTCGAGTTTCAAAGAATTGAGCAGAGCGAGGCTCTGTGAGGAAGCTGAGTGGGTTTACTCAGAAGATAAATAGCTGAGAGGGTTATCTCAGGGAGCTTTCAAGTGATGAAAGGTTGAGGAAGTATTCTCAAGAAGTTTTTAAGATGGGCGGGTTTTTGCTCATGAAGATAGAACAAGGTGGAGTTAGGGACAAGGTGGAGATTTGAAGAATATGTCCCTTACTCTTGTATTTTGTCTAAGTATGCGGTAGACTCTAATCCGAGTAGAGGGTGTTGCTGACACGTGAGAGTAGAAGTAACGTGTGAGCTGAGTTGTAAAAGGGACTGAGGTATAAAGTCTCTTGCTCTGCTCTTTAATCGGGTAACACCGTGAAATTAGGGATTGAGTCACCGCTAAAGGCATTGAGATCAGATCGGAGCTAAGGTTCTATTGGATTGCTCGCCGGGCTTTTCCGGCCCTAGAGACGTAGCCGCAAGGTGAATTCTGGGTGAACAAATTTCGTGTTCTTCTTTTCTTGCTTATCTCTCTTCTCCCTCATCAAGTTTCTTCGGGTTCATAAGCATCGATTCAAGATCCGAATCATACAAAGCCTATGTTGCTTGTTTCCAATTTACATTCGGATATTTGTTTCCTCTCAATTCGTCTGATACTCTTAATTACAAACCCAAGTATCTTCTGAGTTTACAAATAGGGAGAGGAAAAAAAAAATGAGAGACAAAACCAAAGAAGCATTGTAAAAAAAAGGAGACCGGTATTGTCTTTTATTTATCTTTGTCTGGGTCGGGAATGAATCGGAGAACCCGATGATTGCGAGCCTCTGTAGTTTCTGCTTGGAGAATCCATTGGTCCTCTGTAGGCAGCTTTGGGTAATGGAGGCGTTGGCTCTGCAAAGCATGCTGTGTTCACACGAGTTCTCTCCATTTCTGATTGTAGCAATTCGCTTGAATACTGCTTCGTCAAAGCCTTTGTTCACGAACCAAAACAAAAAAAAATGATTTAAGATTTGAGAGGTTCTGAAAATTTGATTCAATTTGTTTCAAAAAACAAGGAAGATTAATGCTTACGAGGAGGTCATCTGCTGAAACAGATGATCCTTGTTTGTCATCTGAGACTGTGTCTTCGCTGCCGAGTTGGTCTGCGATTATGCCCCGGGGTGGTCTCAACTGCTTCACTGATGCTCTCTATAGCTATCTCCAACACGGTTCCTTGTAGAGATTTAAGAGACGCGGTTGCATCGCTCGTAAGATATAGATTCAGTACCGTCTCAAAATACTCAAGCTGCAACAGGTTGTTGTGAAAACAGAATTAGCAAATCTTAATTCTACAAAGTATGAGATGAAACGTGGTTACGAGTAAGGTTAGGACGGGGCGGGAAGGACATTCACCGGTTTCAAAGTATGAGATGAACTTTAAAATATATGTAATTATTTTTATATTTAATATTCTATTTTTAAAAAAAATTAAAGTATATGTAAAATTGTATTAAAATCTTTTTTAAACAATTAAAAAAAAAAAAAAAACTTGGTGGCCATAAATATATAGCTATTATCATGAAACAAATATTTGATAGTTTTGAGAAACTGTAAAAAGATTGGTAATTCTAAACTGTCATTTAACCCGCTTGTCTTTTTGGCCATACATGAATTTCGTAACAATGTATTCATATCTATTATATTAAAAAAGAGTCATTTTTTACCTATTCTTTTAATAGTTCGTCAAATGTTATATTACAATATATGCCATTGAACTTTAAAGATTCATTAATATTACTTTTGCCATTTGACTTACATGCTATTGATTTTAGTTTTTTTCTTTATTTAATTCCTATATTATTATTACCAAACCCATTTATTTTCAAATATTATCTATTTGAATTACTTTACTTTAATTGTCAAACACATTTAAATAATATTAAACTTACCAAAAATATTTATTTCGAAAACTTTAATATTTTACAATTAAAACTTTAACAAATAAATGATTTAAAAATAAAAATTATATAAAAAATTCATATACGAAAATTAAAAATAATTTTAAAATAATCATCATATGTCTTTCAGTTGTTGTATTATATATTTTTATAATATAAAGTAATTTTCAAAATTTATAAAAATCTTATAAAACATGACAATTCTACTATAAGGCTAAATTTTATTTATATTAAACCATCGAGTATAATATATATATATAATTTTTTTCTTTGAAGTTATAAAACTATCAACCATATATTTTAATAAAAGATTTTTGGAATTTATTTTATTTTCAAAATCAAAACATTTAACATATTAATTATAAAAATATAGCAAGATCAATATATGGCACAAAATTTTAGTTACAACTTATTTAAATATCACATTTTAACTTATTTTCTTTCTATTTAAATATGACCAGCATATATTTCACAACAAATCAAAAACATATTATTTTTCACTAAAATCATATTAGTTTCTTACTAAAAATAAAACAATTATAATTTTAACAGATTTGAATCAGTAACACATAAATTATTAGCTTTTATATATTATTTCACATTTTCTATATTAAATAAATTATTTCAATTTTTCATTTTACGTAAAAGTTTATCTATAAAAATATTTGCTATGCGCAAACGCGTGGAGATAAAATCTAGTTTCATTACAAATTTATTTTTCTTTTATTTCACATCAATTAAAATAGAAATCATTATTATTAATATAAGTAGGTGGTTGATAATATAAAATAAAGAATTCAGCGTTAATCGCAACAAAAACTTTTTAACATTATTAATGATTTATAAAGCCATTGTTGGTCTTTACAATAAAATAAGTAGTATATAATTTTATTATATAAAGATTGAACTTCAAGGTTAGTAATTAACATGATCGTGACATATTCATAATTAACAAGTCGAGGGTTCTTTTCTCTTTTTCCACGTGGTTTGCCCTTGTGGAGGAGGTAATGTTTCTTCCGAGCTCGTCGGTGCGGCATCGATCTCGGCTCTTTGGTGGTTTGAGTGGGTGGTTTCGGCGTAGCTCTTCTCTGTCGTGGCNTTTTTATCAAATATATAATGAATTTTTAAGATTTTCTTGGTCATGAGCTTGTGTTAGTAAGTGTTCTTCCCTCTATATCAGTTATACGTGTTTATAGTTTATAGGGATGGTGAAATCAGGTTTTATGTTTTACAAGTTACTTAGCTTATTAGTCGTAGACTTCTCGAAGAAGTCTACTTAGTAGACTTCTCTGTACTTCAGATGAAGTCTACTTCTTTAATTTCCTTATAAAATTCTTTAATCTGTAATTTATGAAAAATAAAAATTATTTTTTGACTCTTGAGTTTGTGTTATTTATTAGTCTTTCTTATGTATGAATTTTACATGTTTGTTTAATATATTTGAGCTTTAATTAATTTTCTTCTGTTATTAGGCATTTAGCATATTAGTAGTAGACTTCTCGAAGAAATACAAGAAGTCTACTTTTCAATGTTTATTTCTTTCTAACGTGTTTTGGATTTTTTTTTCTTACAGAGAATGACTCACATACCAGCGGTTTATGGAGAATGGGTGATGAAAGAATCATTGTGGCATTTCGAGGTGGATAATAGCAAAGGAGGGCAAATGTTTTTTTTGAGAGATGGTTGCACACATGGTGAGCTTATTGAAATGGCACAAGAGGATTATATGCTGGAAACAGAAACAAAGTTTGTGGAGTTATCCTATCCATTACCACCTCTGATGCTTCAACAAATGCCTCCTGATTCTCCGCCTATATATGTCAGAAATGATAGACACGTTCACACCTTGATTGAGTTGAGTAGGATCCATGGTGTACGCCTTTGCGTTTCGAGTAGGATAATAGACCATGAGAATGCTGATGTAGGTGGAGATTCGGATCCCTGCTCTGATGATGAAGAAGAGTGGGATGAAGACGATGAAGAAGAATGGGGTGAAAACGCTAAAGATGAGGATGAAGCTGATAATCCGAATGTGGAAGTGAAAGATGAGTTGGATGATTCAGATGTGGATTACAGTGAGTACGGGAAAGTTAAAGATGAGGATGAAACTGATATGTCTTTTGTTGTTGAGGGTTTGAAAGAGCGTTGTGGTGGTTTTGATCGATCCAATGCTACTTGGTCCTCTAATATATTTGTTGGTCAAAGTTTTTCTAACAAGGACAAGCTTGTATCAGAGTTGAGATTGGTGGCAGTGATGAAAAGATTTGCTTTTAAAGTATATAAGTCTACGAAGATTCTGTTTGTAGCAAAATGTTCTGTCAAAGGATGCACATGGAAGCTTAGAGCGAGTGTGAAGAACGAAGCACGCACATTCTGGGTGACAAAGTATATGAAGGATCATACTTGTTATGTGGTAGACCGATCAGCTCACCGTAGACGTTGTACACCCAAGTACGTTGGAGCTCTATTTATAGAGCGGGTTGGCATAATCGATGGAATTGTGCCAAAGCATATCAAAGATTCTATGAAGGTGATGTTCGGTCTCAACCTCGGTTACACCACATCTTATCGAGCTTTGATATATGCCCAACAATTGGTGAGGGGAACAACAGAAGATGGATATGCAAAGCTGCCTTCTTATTTGCGTCAAATTGTGAGAGCCAATCCGGGAAGTGTCACCGACCTTGTATGCGATGAGATGAATCAGTTTAAGTACCTATTTATATCTTTTGGAGCTTCCATAGCTGGTGTTCAGTATTTGAGGCGAGTGATTGTTGTTGATGGGACTCATCTAAATGGAAAGTATGGAGGTGTTTTGCTAGTGGCAGTCGGACAAGATGGTAACTTTCAGATATTTCCTTTGGCTTTTGCAGTTGTGGATTCTGAGTGTAATGCTTCATGGAATTGGTTTTTCACCAAATTGAGTAGATGTTTCTCAGATGAGTATCCGCTTGTCATAGTTTCTGATCGGCACGACTCCATCGCTGCCGCATGTAGGAATGTGATACCATGGGCAACACGGGGCATATGTTACTATCATCTTCAGCAAAACATAGTGACAAACTTTCACGGAAAGCAACTCATGTACTTGGTGAAAGGGGCTGCATACGCGCATACGTCTTACGATTATAACCGATACATGGATGCAATCCGAGATGTAAACCCCTGACTTGCTCAATATTTGCAGGATGCGGACCCGAGGTTATGGTCACGAGTTCATTTCCCTGGAGACAGGTACAACATAAAGACTAGCAACATCGCAGAATCGATCAATGCGGCTGTTAAGCAAGCCAAAGGATTTCCCATCACATTTTTGCTGGAGTTTATTAGAGAGAAACTCGGGAGATGGTATAATAAAAGGCGTGAAGATGCTCTAAGTCTCACAACGAGCCATACCCGGGGGGTAGAATATCTATTGGTAATACAAGAACATTATGCTGAAAATCTTAAAGTATAACGTATAGATGGCTGGCGTTTCTTTGTTAAGGGTGGAGCACGGGATTGTGTTGTTGATTTGGAACAGCGAAAGTGTTCGTGTGGTGTGTATGATGTTGAGAAAATCCCTTGCTCACATGTCATTGCAGCCGCAGTAGAGGCCAACGTGCAACTGTCATCAATTGTGTGTCCATCTTACTCGAAGGAGTCGTTATATGCTGCGTACTAACATCCCATTAACCCTCCGATTTCTGATGAAAACGAAGTCAAGAAAGAAGAACCATGTGGTGTTCCGGTCATGAAGATTACTCCTGGAAGAAAGAAAACGTCGAGGTGGCAAACTTGGCTAGAAATGTCAAGGAAAAGAGGCACAAGACCGAGGAAGATGCACAAGAAATACAGTTGCTCAAAGTGCAAGCAACATGGTCATACTCGCCCCCATTGTGTAAGTTAATCTCTACTCGGGAAGTCTACT
>JAHZTW010000003.1:38533475-38638399 GCA_020283515.1 Alliaria petiolata
CGGCTTGGCCGAGTCATTTATAAAACGCATACAGTTGATTGCTAGACCATTACTCATGAGGTCAAAGCTTCCTGTATCCGCTTGGGGACATGCTGTCTTACACGCTGCAGAACTAATTCGCATCAGGCCATCTAGTGACCATAAATATTCCCCGTCCCAATTATTATCGGGACAAGAGCCAGAAATTTCCCATCTTAAGATATTCGGTTGTTCAGTTTATGTGCCGATTGCACCACCACAGAGGACTAAGATGGGACCTCAAAGGAGGATGGGGATATATGTTGGATATGATTCACCCACGATCATAAAGTACCTTGAGCCGACCACCGGAGATTTATTTAAGGCCAGGTACGCAGATTGTCATTTTGACGAATCCGTTTTTCCAACATTAGGTGATGGAAACCGGCTGGTAAAAGAAATTGCATGGAATCAAACATCCTTAAAATGGCAAGATCCCCGGACTCGTGAAAGTGATTTAGAGGTCCAAAAGATAATACATTTGCAAAAGCTAGCTATACAATTGCCAGATTCCTTTGCAGACCCAAAGAGGGTAACGAAATCATATATACCAGTCGTGAATGCACCAATTCGTATTGATGTCCAAGAAGGACCGAGTCAAGCGGCTACTGAGTCTAAACCACGATTGAAACGTGGAAGACCAATTGGTTCCAAAGATAAGACTCCTCGGAAATTAAAGAAAGGTGCTGAAATTCAGACCGAGGAGATAGTGGACGTTCCAGACATAAATGAACCTAAGGTGCCGGAAAATGTTGCTTGGGACGCCAAGCTTCATGGGCCTGAAGTTTCTGATAACAAAGAGATCGCGATCAATTATGTCTCGTCTGGAATCCAATGGAACAGAAAGAATGTCCACATTGATGAAATATTTGCATGCAATTTAGCACTTGAGCTCATGAATGAGGATCTAGAACCCACATCCATTTTAGAGTGCACTCGTCGATTAGACTGGAATAAATGGAAAGAAGCTATAAACGTGGAGTTAAACTCTTTAAAGAAGAGAGAGGTTTTTGGTCCCATAATTCGGACACCTCGTGATGTTATACCAGTTGGACATAAATGGGTCTTTGTGAGGAAGAGAAACGAACAAGGTGAAATCGTTAGACACAAAGCACGGCTTGTGGCACAAGGATTCTCACAAAGACCATGAATCGATTATGAGGAGACATACTCCCCTGTGGTGGATGCAACGACTTTTAGATTCCTGATAAGTCTGGCCATAAGAGATAAATTGGATTTGCGGTTAATGGATGTTGTAACCACATACTTATATGGTCCACTGGATAACGAAATTTATATGAAAGTCCCAGAGGGAATAGAGCTGAAAGATAAAAGAAGTTCTCGAGACCAGCATTGTATTAAGCTGAACAAATCGCTCTATGGATTAAAACAATCAGGTCGCATGTGGTATAATAGACTAAGCGAGTACTTAGTGAAAGAGGGCTATAAAAACGATCCCATAAGTCCATGCATATTTATAAAGAAATTTGACAAGGGATTCGTAATCATCGCGGTGTATGTAGACGACCTGAACATCCTAGGAACCTCTGAGAAAATATCCCAAACGGTTGAATACCTAAAGAAGGAATTTGAAATGAAAGACTTAGGAAAGACTAAGTTCTGTTTGGGAATACAACTTGAGTACGTCAATAATGGAATCCTTGTGCATCAAATGGCATATACATAAAAGGTACTCAAGCGTTTTAATATGGACCAGGCTCACCCACTGAGTAGCCCAATGATGGTGAGAAGCCTTAGTCTGGACAGCGATCCATTCGGTCCAAAGAGGAAGGATGAAGAAATCCTTGGTCCTGAAGTGCCATATCTCAGTGCCATAGGAGTGTTAATGTACTTGGCTAGTCACACTAGGCCGGACATTTGCTTTGCCGTGAACCTCCTTTCAAGATTCAGTTCTTATCTGACCCAAAGGCACTGGAATGGGATCATACACATACTTCGTTACCTGCAAGGGACGAAAGATATGGGTCTGTTTTACACTAACCTTAACAATGAAGGTTTAGTTGGTTTTGCTGATGCAGGTTACCTTTCGGATCCGCACAACGGTCGATCCCAGACGGGATATGTCTTCACTCACAATGGAACAGCCATTTCATGGAGGTCCAAGAAGCAGACACTCACGGCTACATCGTCCAATCACGCGAAAATATTGGCGATCCATGAGGCCAGCCGAGAATGTGTTTGGTTGAGGTCAATGACTCAACACATTAGACGAGATTGTGGGATGGCAGAAGGGAAAGAAGAACCGACCAGCATGTACGAGGACAATGACGCATGCATAGCTCAGTTGAAGGATGGATACATCAAAGAAGATTGGACGAAGCACATCTTACCAAAGTTCTTTTTCACTCACGACGTACATAAGACCGGTGAACTCAAAGTGCTCCAAGTCCGTTCCAGCAACAACTCAGCCGACCTATTCACTAAGTCGCTTCCAACCTCCACATTGAAGAAGCTAATGCATCAGATCGGCATGCGCCGATTAAAGGACTTAGAGTGATGATCACTTCAGGGAGAGTAATACGTGTTGTACTCTTTTTCCTCGCTAAGGTTTTGTCCCACTGGGTTTTCCTTAGAAAGGTTTTAATGAGGCAGCATCCCCAAGCGTATTACTATGATCCCATCATCACAACCGGTTATGTCAATCAAGGGGGAGTGTTATAATCCATTGAGGTTGGATCTCCATAACCGGCCCAGCCCATTAGACCATAGGCGGTCAGGACTCCTAAGTCTAATAGGATTAGTAGATGTTTTCCTTTTTCTTGTAGAAGTAGTAAAAGGACTATTTCCTTTTCTATCCTTTTATGTAATCACTATATAAAGAGACCTTTGGTCCTCATAATAATACACACAGAATTCATTCGATTTACAACACTTCGTTTAATAGATAGATTTTTCATTCTCATATTTGTGTAGAATTGTACAAAATACGACTATATTGTTTCTTGAAAAATCTACTATATGAAAGAGGAAGGAAACTTCCCTGTTGATGCCACGTCAGCACACAAGGAGATGACATGTGTCCTTCATTATTTAATTTTCAAAAATTCATTTTATTTATACTAAAACTTGCATCCATGAGGATTTGAACCCACAATCCTCTCAATATAAGACATCTGATTTATCCATTAGGCTATGAGTACTACTTGACAATCCTCTAACAAATTGTGATATTGTCTCTATGTTCTACACATTAAATTCAAAGCATTTTTCTTAACAACTGGAAGCACTTATATGGTAAATACATTGTATGATCACATTTAGACTTTAAATTTGATAGTTTTATATAAAAAAATTTAGATTTTTATATTGAGTCAAAATTTTAGATTTCTGATTAGTGAAATAACAAATTTTTATTTATTATGTTCATGTTAGTTTTGATCCTTTCATAATTAATTATATGGCAAAAATATTTTACGCATTAGTTTCTTTAATTTCTCCAAAAATAACAACCTCTACAATTTATCAAGTCGTGCTCATGAAGTCAGTCGTGTCCGTGCTTGTGAATTGGATAGGTAAAAACCTCGCATGGGTGAAATAGATACAAGGAGTAGCATTTTTGATTCATCGATTTCCAATCACAAGAATGTGATCTTATTCAAGAGTCAAATCAAAATTTTGCATCTTCTAATAAGTTTGATAAATATCGTTTAATATGCACCTCAGAGAGCATCTACAGATCCCCGTCAATTTTTTTTAGGTGTATGGTCTAATACTTGTTTATAATATTCTACATAGCGACTTCGAATTGCAATCGTATGTGAAAATTGATCCAAAATATTCTATAAATTGAAATTAATCAAAACTAATATAAGGATACAGATAAAACTCATTTATTAAACTTCAAAATTCTAAATTAAAAAAGAAAGAAATATAAGCTATAAATACGACTGCTTAACTTTATGAAGTTTGTGGGAATGGAACAAGTTGTGAAGAAAGACGAAATGACTTTTACCGTCTTCATTCTTTTTCACATTCCGTCATGTGAGTTTTAGTTTATTTTAAAAATAATTTAGACTTTTAATACCTATTAAATTTTGACTAAACTTTCTTATAGAATCAAACCACACTTAATGCATCACCATTTTTACTTTTCCATGTCCCAACAAAATTCTTTGCAAACAAAAATTATATACTCTTTTAATATAAATATATAATGGTTGAATGTATCAAATTATAATTAATTTTGATTGTTATGTATAATAAATATATAATTTTGATTTTTATATAAACATCTTTGAAAAATATATTGAAAAAATAAACTTGCGCATACGCGCGGATATTCTCCTAGTCTACTATATGAAAGAGGAAGGGTTCTCTCATGCTTCTGCCACGTTAGCACCTACCGAGGTGACACGTGTCATTCATTATTTAATTTATAAAATTTTGTTTCATTTGCATTAAAGTGCCAAACAAAATATTTTTCTTCCTTCCTTTCAGGAGATTCGAACCCACAATTCTCCCAATTAAAATCAACAGCCTTATCCATTATGTCATGAGTGCTCCTTGCCAAAGTTTGGGAAGTTTACTATAATAATAGTGAAAGACATAAAAAAACTATGCTGATCTACACACTACGATTTTAAAAATAACTTAACAAAATAAATCAAAAAAGAAAATAATAGAATTAAAAAAATTATATTCAAATGAACACTATATGTAACTTCCACTTACAAAATCACTAGATTATATACATCATCTATTGTAATTAATGACAAATAAAATTTTATTCACAAAACCTAAAACAAAAAAAAAGGATTCAAGTTAAAAAAAAAAATTAGGATTAGCGTTTCACCTTATATTTTCTTAAATTGAAGTTAATCTCCTTTACTTTTGTTTTTATTTTTCTTTTCTTTATTGATAACATAGTAACACTCATTTATTTATTAAAATCTAAATACTTATAAATTTAAATTTTACCTATTTAATCTATATATAATAGCAAAACCATTTTTAGGTCATGCTGACATCATCATTTTTTATGGGGAAAAAAAGTTTAATCTAACGGTTGAGTTTGTTTTGATTTGGTATATGTTGTAGTAACGGAGTAGCGTAAACACCAAGTAACTTCAATCTTCCAGGATTAAAGAACTTAGAGACGAATCTGGCTAGAAGTCTTCGCAAAGATTACAAGACAGAAGTCGATTTCAAAGAGATACTTCTCTTATAATTTTATTAATCAAAAGTTGACCTTCATAAGGTAAATACAAGCATATTTATAACTAGAAGAGATGTAAACACCAACACCCAAAACCCTAATCTCTTCAATCTAAATAAAAGTAAAGTTTACATTGATGCAAAAAGGAAATACTTGAAGCTCACGCTAAAATAGTAAAAAGGATGCTACATCCGAAAGGATGTTACATCAAAAAGGAAATACTTGTAGCAACGCTAAATAGTAAAAAGGATGCTACATCCGAAAGGATGCTACATCCGAAGGGATGTTACATCAAAAGGGATGCTACATCAGGTCACCCGGGGTGAGGAAAAATTCGTCCTCGAATTTGCATCATTGTCATCATCCAAATATGGAACCAAATGTTTGACGTTGAATACATCCGCTGTATGCATATGTGGAGGAAGACGAAGACGGTAAGCATTGTTATTGATCTTCTCAAGAACTTCAAGTGGACCAACCTTTCGAGCCTTGAGCTTGTTATACTCTCCTGGTGGGAAGCGATCTTTTGTTAACACAGCCCAAACGAAATCACCAACAGAAAATTGTACTTCTAGACGATGTGTATCAACCGCTGCTTTATACTTGATTGCTGATTTCTCGAGATTGTCCTTAACCATTTGATGCAAGGATGTTACTTCTTCACCCATATCACAAGCACGTACATGAAAGCACGTCCGATCAGGTGCAATGCTTAAGTCAACAGGACGATGAGGGTTTAAACCATATATCACACGAAAGGGGCTGAAGCTGGTGCTACGATTCACATCGTGATTATGAGCGAATTCGGCTTGACAAAAAACCTTGTCCCACGTCTTGATGTTATCTCTGACCAAACAGCGAAGAAGGTCACCTAAAGCACGATTCGTTACTTCGGTTTGACCATCAGTTTGGGGATGGTAAGCAGAACTCATGTCCAAACTTGTACGCAAGAGCTTCCACAATGAACGCCAAAAATGACTTAAGAATCTGGAATCGCGATCAGAGAAAATGGATAATGGAAGACCATGAAGTCAATATATCTCATGAAAGAAAAGAGAAGCTACTTGCGAGACATCCGTGGTCTTTTTGCAAGGGATAAAATGCGCCATCTTTGAAAACCAATCAACCACCACAAAGATAGAATCATGTCCATGCTGCGTTCTTGGCAACCCAAGCACAAAATCCATGCTTATATCTGTCCACAGCTGAGTAGGAATGGGTAATGGTAGATAAAGACCTGCATTATTAGCGTGACCTTTTGATCTTTGACAGATGCTACATCGCGTTACAAAGCGCTCGGCATCACGTCGTACGGAAGGTCAAAAGTATGAGGATGTGACGAGTTGAAGAGTGCGATCGCGGCCCGCATGACCTTCACCATGTAGCTCCTTAATCAATTGTAGACGCAGGCTGCAGTCGGGAATACATATCTTGTTATCACGGAACAAGAAGCCATCGAGCACCATATAATCAGAACTCAACCCGCGTTTCGCGTCATCCCAAATCTTACCAAAGAAAGGATCAGTCGGATATAAGTCAGACAAAACATCAAAACCCAGAACTGAAACATGTAAGGTGGAGAGGAGAGAGTGTCGACGACTTAATGCATCTGCCACTTTATTAAGTGTTCCCGCCTTGTGCTTAATCACAAACGTGAACTGTTGTAGATACGAAAACCAAGCAGCATGTCTTGCTGAGACCTTATCTTGGGAACCCATATGCTTCAAAGCATCATGATCGGTGTAGAGAACAAACTCTTGGTGGAAGAGATAGTGGCGCCAATGTTTGATTGCTTGGACTACAACATATAATTCTACATCATACGTACTGTAACGACCCCGTGAACCAGCGATCTTCTCACTAAAGAATGCAACGGGTCTGCCTAGCTGGCTTAGAACTGCTCCAATGCCTAGCTTGAAAGCGTCACAATGAAGCTCAAATGCAACCTGAAAGTTTGGTAAGACAAGAACATGCGCTGAAGAAAGCTTTGTTTTAATAAGCTGGAACGCCATTGCTGCATCTTCAGTCCATGATATAGGTCTAGTTTTACCCAAATAATCAACTACTGCAAGTGCACAGCAATGCAGTTGAAGTATAAGGGGTATCGAATCCTCAGAGAAGTTAAAGCTACACTTATGGTTTCTAGGTTTAGATTATGCTAGGTCGAACAATGAAATTGAAAACTAAGCAATTAAAGCAAATAATAAATCGGAATTAGATGGATTAAAGTTCAGGAGACGAGGCGCTAGGCAAGGATAATTATCAGGTTTGAATCCAAGAATGCAGAATCTAAGTCTATTAGGGATTTATTAAGAACCGTCTAGAACTCGAAACTCTAAGGTAAAACCAATCAACTCTCGTTGCAGAAGTTATCTATGCCTAAATCCCTAAATTCCAAATCTCTTTGCGAATTTAAACAATCAAGGCAAGCAATAAGAACAGGTTCGATTTGTTCACAAATTACCTAGACCAAATCTCTTTGCGAATAGATAATTTGCTCACCTAAGATTAGTTCAAGTTATTAATAATGCTCTCGCATCTATTAAACAACCTAAGGTTTGATTTCTAAGTGATCAATTCAGAGAATCAAGTTAAGCACAAATCTAGGTGAAGATCCAATTGATTTCCCTAATAATTCTAGTGATTCTATAAACTCTTCATCAAACCCTAAATTACCCTAACCTAACTAGCAAACTACTCAGACATAATAATGCAAACACAAAACATGGCTGAATAATATTGCATAAAAGAATAGAGAATGATACAGGGGTTCGAAATCTGGCTCAGATGAGTTAGAATTGTCTCCCCAAAAGCTCAGGATCAATCTCTCTCTAAGTCTCAAAAACAGAAAATAATGATAATGTAATTGGCTAAACAATGCCTGAAAACTATTTATAGAAGGGGATTTTTCGTCCAGGGGTAGATTTGTAATTCTTCAGAACTTGCTCTTCTTTCCTTTTCCTGATTGGAAACCGTCAAGCTTCGCCGTCTATCCTTGGTGTCGATCGACACTGATGGTGTCGATCGACACTCAGCTCGTGAATTCCAGCCTCTTGACTTCATCACTTCGGCTGCTTCTCCAAAGTGCTCCAAAATGCTCCAGATTCTCCCATTTAGCTCCAAATGCTCTCCATCCTGTAAAGACTCTAAAAAGACTCCAAAACTAGCAAAAGACTCTATAAAAACACTTATATCATGGCTTAAAAACGGGTAAAAACCATGATATATCAACTCCCCCAGACTTAGCCTTTGCTTGCCCTCAAGCAAAACAGAAACTTAGACTGAAGTAGAAGTTTGAAAACAGGAACTTCCAATCACTTCTTCAAAACGCCACATGAATTAACACTTCTTGAATCCACATGATATTAGAGCTAACCTTAGGAAATGTTCAATGTACTTACCACAAGCTTAGCAATCTCCCAGTTCGAATCCAGATCCTTTCCTTGGTATAAATTTCGAACTCTAACATTGGTAATGCCATAGAACTTTTCTGATTCTTTCCCTTCCTTAGTACCTGAACAAGACATTCTCATACAGCTCCCCTATTTTCTCTTCCCTTAGTCAACTTCTGCCCATTTTCAGGGTGTTCTAAGATCTTTTCATTGACTTTTCTTATTCTTCTTTTTTATGGGATCTCTGGAATAATGCTACTCTCTACTTGTGTTCCTTGTTAGGAGACGTGTTCAAGAGCATCACTAATATTGTTCCTTGTGAGGAGACAGGCTCATGACAAAGGCACTATTCCAGACTTAGACTATTTTTCTTTATTTTCTTTTCTCTTAAGGGAAGATCAAGGAGAAACTGCAATTGCCTATCTGTTCGGACTGAAAGAGGAATCAAGTTCTGCACATACCTAGTTCTTATAAGGGGATCTGAACTCGCCCTGTTAGACTGATTCCACTTGTAGCTTTCTACTTAGTAAGTCCTGCAATCAACTCTTATAGCAATGGTTCTTCAAGTGCTAATTTTCTGTGGTTAGTCCCTAGAAAAACTGAAAGTTCCAACTAATTTTGACTCAATAAAACAGATTTTGAAAACTTTTGACTCAAGACTTAACTGACTCTCAAAACAAAACACTAAATTAGCAACTACCTCCCCCAGACTTGAATAACACTGTCCCCAGTGTTACTAAGAATGAGTTTGGATAGAAAAAAAAAAAAAAAATGTGCCAAACTGTTACAAACAAAGAGAAGAATCAGATTACCTGACCTCTGCGCGTAGCGTCGATCGACACAGGTGGTGTCGATCGTTGCTGGGTCTGAAGGTGGTGTCGATCGACACAGATGGTGTCGATCGACACTCTGTCCGTAGACAGAGTTTTGCCATTCGAACATGATTGTTGCTAAGTCATATTTGTTGTTAGAGTTAGCCTAGCTGTTAGAAAAACTCAAACAAACGTTAAAAGCACAGATAATCCAATAATCTCAATGAGTTTAACAAGTTATGAAGCAAAGTACTGAAGCAAATGCAGACTCAAGAGTAAAAGAAAAACTGACTCAAAAGACTAAAAGGAATGGAGAATCACTCATCGTCATCTGGTCGTGGTGGAGAAGAACGTGGTGGTGAAGCAGGTCGAACGCAGCCACAGTTAGACACAGTGGCAATGGCGTTCCAGATGGCCTGGAAGCTCTGAACCACGTATCTCTGGAAAGCAGCTTGCTCCATAGGAATCTCAGGAGCAGCTGGAAGGTGATGAGAACCAATAGGCTCTAAAGTAGCCGGTGCTCTGCGCCTAGAAGAGGATGGTCGTGAAGGCTCTGCAGCTGTGCGTGATGAAGTGCCTCTGCGCCTAGTAACGGGAGGGTCCCTGAGCTTGCTCGGGCTAGGGCGGAAAGCGAGGCGGTTCAAATCTGATGTGATGCGAGTCAGGTCCCTGTCTGGCAGCTGTACCACTCGCTGCACTCTCTGCTCGTCGGTGAAAACCCACATCTTCTCTGGCGTTACCCAATGAGTCCTCTTCAGATACTCCATATCAATCAAAGATCGTGATGTCTCAATGGAGCAGGGAGAAGTGTCTATCCCGCAGTGCAGGAAGATAGGAGTAAGAAGGCTCCCTATAGTCTCTGGCTTAGACTTCGTCCCACTGAAAGGCTTGGACTTCAAAGAAGCCAAGTGATGTGCAAAGACCGCGCCTAGGTTCGCGCTCTGTGGTGCGTACTGGTCCTCATAGATCTCAGACCAAAGACCCCGGTAAAGCAATACCAACTCAGAAACGCGCATCTTCCCTGGCTCGCTCTTACACAGAAGTGTAGTGGCAAAGAGACGAACCAAGTAGCGAAGTGTGGGATGGCGAATGTCCGTCTGAGTGGAGGTCTTAGAATCGTACCTCCCATTCCCGAAAGAAGACCAGAAATCCTGGGTGTCTGGAAGCTGTGTCTGAAGAGAGACTCCTGTAGCATGCTCATCTTCGAAACCATAGATTTGGCAAAGCTCTGGAAGTGAAATGCGGTAACGGATCCCGCGGATGAGAAATGTGAGTGTCCCTTCCAGAGCGTTGCGGACTACCTCGTTCCTGTAGTATACTCTGGCAGTGGCGATGAACTGACGGACTAGATCAGAGTACAAGTCGTATTGACGAGTCGCAATAGTACCCATCCCAATGCGGTTCAGCAAGTTCAGGACGTCATCCTTAATGCCAAGTTCCTGCATTGTCTTCTCGCAGGCAAAACGTGTTGGAGCAATCTCAACTCGCAGCCATGCGTTGTAGAACAAGGTGTCGTAGTCATCCCAAGCCTCATCGACACCTCTGTACAGACACTCATCCTTCTCAATCTCCTCAGCTGGAGGATCAGCCCATTGCCTTCTGCTTCGAATCCTTGCCTTTTCCAGTTTAGGCCAAGGAGCAAGACACGGAATCGCCTCATCATTAGCGGTTCCTGAGGCGGATGCTTCAGTACGGCGTGGTTTCTTACTCACAGGAGCCATCTGCAAAGAAAAGTAAAGCTAAAATCAAATCCAAAGTCAAAGAAATGAGGCGCAATGCGTCTGTCTGGTCGGGTGTCGATCGACACACATGGTGTCGATCGACACCTTTCGCGGATTTTTGATTCCGAACCAAAACCGACGATTGTAGCTATATGCAACAACAATTAGCATTCTTAACAATCCCCATATCGTCAATCGACCTAGTCGAGACCATAAAACCCAAGAAAAACTCCAAAATTTGACAATATGCATCATTAATTTCCAAATTCGAAAATTTCAAATTGTCCAATTTAAAGTGTGAAAATCAGTTGGGAAATGGTTGGAATCGTGTTATACAACCTAAACAAGCATCATTCAACAAAAAAATCAAGCTAAATAGGCTCATTTCGAAAATTTTCACCTTAGATCGAAAATTGAAAATGGGAGATGTGAAGAACATACCTTGGTAGATCGAATGAATTGACTATGGAATATGAAAAAGGGCAAGAATCCGCACGGATTGGAGTTTTGAATCACTCAATTCGGTGAAAAAATGAGAATTTGGGATTTTGGGGGAAAAACTCTCAAAGCACGGTTTTGAAAAAAAAATGAAGAAACAAAGAAGAAGTCTCGGGTTTTGAAGAACTTGTGATCGATCATCTCTCTCTTTTTTTTTTTTTATGTAAAAGCCAAAATAATTAGTAAAATCAAAACAAAATGTAAAGAAAAACGTACCTAACAGTGGGTTGCCTCCCACTCAGCGCTCGTTTAACGTCAATAGCTTGACTGTTCACGCGTTTAAGCGTTGGGTGGATCAGAGGGTAGCATTGAATGTTTCCCAGATGAATGTCTCCTCATCCATGGTGGTGTGTACGCAGTAGGTGCATGAGATCTTCCAAGGAAATGAGGGACAACAGTAGGTGGGATACTACTTTTTCCTGCAACATCATCGAAAGAAATACCAAGCCCTCTACGAGAATCTCGTGGCTTTGATAAGTGTGCAGCATCCTTTGAATTTTTAAAACTCTTATTGAGATGATCAGGAGGTTTGGAATTTATTCCAGGAAATGCATACATTTGCTTCCGTCGAGGTGTATGGGCTATAGGATGTGAAGGCAGCTGGTTGATAGCATATGATGGGGGTTCGGTATTTGAGACATCTTCTGGTATGATCCGTGAAAGGTGTCGATCGACACTAATTGTGTCGATCGACACCAAACAAGCAGCTCGGGTCTCTACACTCTTTGTCCAATTTAGCTCTGCTATCACTGTCTCCATGACAAAAGCGTCATCCTCCATCAATTTAGTACTGATCAGACTCTCATCTGCACCCAAAGTCCTGAAGATATGATTGTTCCCACCCCATTCTTCAAGCTTCACAGCCTCTTCAGAATTTCCATCCAATGTTCCTTGAACAACCTCCTTGCTCACTTGTTCCTTAGAATCCAGCTCTTCTCCAGCGATCACAGCAATACATGAGATGGGCGTGGAAGTTCCAGTTCCAGTAGTAGGGATAGCTTTTTAGAACACTTCTTTGTCAACATTAGAGAAGGACATTCTCCTATTGGGCATGTCTACAATAGCTCCTACTGTCGCCATGAATGGTCTTCCAAGGATGAATGGCATGAAAGACGCTTTGCTTACTTCCACAACTTGAAAATCTGTTGGAACCATGCAATTCCCAACTTTGATGAGTAAGTTTGGAATGATACCATGTGAGACTGCGGTAGAAGAATTGGCGAACTCAAGAGTAACGCTGGAAGGGTGAATGGCAGTAATCCCCAGCCTCTCTGCAATGTCTTTCGTCATGAGGTTAACGCTGGCTCCTGAATCGCAGAGGGATTGTTTAAACTCAACTCCACCAATGGAGCATGGAACCATAAACATCCCAAGATCTTCAACCTTAGGCAGCTGCCTCATTGGTGTCGGTATCTCTCTTGCCTTGTGAAAGAGTTCTTCCATCTCTTCAAAGGTTTCCTTGTTATTCTGAAAAAAAGCACACAAAGGATACCTCACATAAGCCTCATCAAAGGAGAGTTCCTTAGGAATCATTGCCACCCTCTTGTTGAAAGCAGCTAGTTTCTCTTCACTAATGGGCGGTCACAGATGCTTGGGTATAGGGGTGTTTGGAACATTGGTCTTATAGACACTTCCTGATGCAACCTGTGAAGCTTTAGGCGTATTTGTGCAAGTTCGGGAAGGGTGTCGATCGACACCCTGCTGGTGTCGATCGACACAAGACGTTTGCGTCGATGATGTTGTCTCGATCGGGCTCGATTTGTCTGATTTCAACTCGGGTGTCGATCGACACTCAATAGTGTCGATCGACATAGACTCCGCAGCATACTTTTCATCTTCAAGCTCCTCCAAATCTTCAGCATTTAACCCTCTTTTCTGCACAGTCTGAAGGTCCCTTTCGTCCTGGATCCTGATGGCATGCACATGTTGTCTCGGATTCACATCCGTCTTCCCAGGAAGGAATCCCTCTTGCCTGTTAACAGTTTCTGCGGTTTGAGCAACCTGAATATCCAGTTTCTTCATGTGAGAATGTATGTTGGTAATCTTCCCATTCAGGTCCTCATACAGTGCATCAATCTTGCCATTGAAGCTCACTGTCATCTTCTGCTGTCCTTCCAATATCTGCTCAAGCATGGCCTCCATTTTGTTGTCTTGCGGAGGTGGCTTCTGGTATGAAGAATTTCCATAGCTCCTAGTGTAGTTGCTGCTCTGAAATGGAGGTTTCGGCGTGTAACCAGAAGAGTTTTGATTTCCTGTGAAGGAACTCTTCTGATAATTCCCAGTGAAGTTCCTGTTTCCCTGCTGGTTCCCATAGCGCTGGCCCTGAAATCCTCCTCCGTTGATGTAATTCACGTCTTCTTCTTCACAGTCTGGCTCTGGTTCGAATGACTCCACCTCATTGGCAAAATGGACTTGCTTCTTCCCTACCAAGAGATTTTGTACGTTGTCCAGCTTCCTATTGACTTCAGCGATTTGGTTTCCTCCAGCTTGTCCTGCGCTTTGTCTTCTCTCGAAGTCGGCATTCTTGGTGCTGTTACTAGAAGCCAAATTTTCAATAAGCTCTATCGCAGCTTCCGGAATCCTTGTGTTGAAGTTGCCATTGCTTGCAGCGTCCAAGGCCATCTGGTACCTCCAATCAATCCCTCGGTAAAAGATACCGATAAGCTGTGGTTTGCTAAAACCGTGATGTGGGCAGTCCCTCTGGTAGGCCTTGAATCGCACCCATGAAGCCTTGAATGCTTCAGCAGGTCCTTGGGAGAATGTAGTGATCTTCATCCGCAGCTCCTCGGATCTTGCATCATCAAAGAAATTGCATAAGAATGCATTCTTTGTTTCTTCCCAAGTGTTTAAAGATCCTGGATCAAGCTGCTTCAGCCAGTAGGACGCATCGCCTGCAAGTGAGTAAGGAAAGAGCTTGCAGAAAATGTAGTCGTAGGTCACTCCATTGGCCTTGATGCTTGATGCGAGGTCCTCGAATCTTTCGATATGGTCCATAGGGTGCTCACTGGGAAGACCATGAAAGAGATGCTGAGCCACTAAAGTGTAATAAGCGGGCTTCAGCTCAAAGTCATTCCTCTGGAATGCAGGAGGACGGATCGCAGCTCTATTGGCATAGAACTGGTCTGGGCGGTTGTACTCGCCTAGTGTTCTTCCACGTCCAGCTTCTGCAGCTTCGACGATGATGGCGCCAGCCTCATCAAGTTTCTGTCCTTGGGCGTTTCTTCTGTTGCCCTGCAGGTCAACAAAGTCGTCATCCTCGTTGCGTATCATGATTACAGGTTCAGCCATCTCTGTCTGCGCAAGGTGTCGATCGATACTAGGTGTGTCGATCGATGCTGGTTGAGAACGGTGTCGATCGACGCCTGGTGTGTCGATCGATGCTTGTGCATACTTGCGGTTCGTATGTTCGAGACGGTTGATTTCCTGGTTCAAAGTGACTAGTTCTTCTTCCTTGTTGCTCCTGGTACTGGGCATGCACCTGAAACAAAAGATAGAGAACTAAATCAGTAACAAAAATAAAACAAAAACCTAGACAGAATCCTAATACTAGATCCCGTTAGGTAGCTATTAGCTTCCCCGGCAACGGCGCCAAAAACTTGATATAGGTCTAGTTTTACCCAAATAATCAACTACTGCAAGTGCACAGCAATGCAGTTGAAGTATAAGGGGTATCGAATCCTCAGGGAAGTTAAAGCTACACTTATGGTTTCTAGGTTTAGATTATGCTAGGTCGAAAAATGAAATTGAAAACTAAGCAATTAAAGCAAATAATAAATCGGAATTAGATGGATTAAAGTTCAGGAGACGAGGCGCTAGGAAAGGAAAATTATCAGGTTTGAATACAAGAATGCAGAATCTAAGTTTATTAGGGATTTATTAAGAACCGTCTAGAACTCGAAACTCTAAGGTAAAACCAATCAACTCTCGTTGCAGAAGTTATCTATTCCTAAATCCCTAAATTCCAAATCTCTTTGCGAATTTAAACAATCAAGGCAATCAATAAGAACAGGTTCGATTTGTTCACAAATTACCTAGACCAAATCTCTTTGCGAATAGATAATTTGCTCACCTAAGATTAGTTCAAGTTATTAATAATGCTCTCGCATCTATTAAACAACCTAAGGTTTGATTTCTAAGTGATCAATTCAGAGAATCAAGTTAAGCACAAATCTAGGTGAAGATCCAATTGATTTCCCTAATAATTCTAGTGATTCTATAAACTCTTCATCAAACCCTAAATTACCCTAACCTAACTAGCAAACTACTCAGACATAATAATGCAAACACAAAACATGGCTGAATAATATTGCATAAAAAAATAGAGAATGATACAGGGGTTCGAAATCTGGCTCAGATGAGTTAGAATTGTCTCCCCAAAAGCTCAGGATCAATCTCTCTCTAAGTCTCAAAAACAGAAAATAATGATAATGTGTTTTGCTAAACAATGCCTGAAAACTATTTATAGAAGGGGATTTTTCGTCCAGGGGTAGATTTGTAATTCTTCAGAACTTGCTCTTTTTTCTTTTTCCTGATTGGAAACCGTCAAGCTTCGCCGTCTATCCTTGGTGTCGATCGACACTGATGGTGTCGATCGACACTGATGGTGTCGATCGACACTCAGCTCGTGAATTACAGCCTCTTGACTTCATCACTTCGGCTGCTTCTCCAAAGTGCTCCAAAATGCTCCAGATTCTCCCATTTAGCTCCAGATGCTCTCCATCCTGTAAAGACTCTAAAAAGACTCCAAAACTAGCAAAAGACTCTATAAAAAAACACTTATATCATGGCTTAAAAACGGGTAAAAACCATGATATATCAGTCCACACAAACGGAGTAGTCTTAATACAGTCAGTAATAGGCGACATGATGCTACTGAATTGTGGTACGAACCGCCGATAAAATGAAGCCAAACCATGGAAGCTGCGTACATCTGCGATCGTACGTGGTGTTGGCCAGGATTGGATTGCTGCAACCTTCTCTGGATCTACATGTAAGCCACATGAAGACACAATATAGCCAAGGAACAAAACTTGAGAAACACCAAAAGCACACTACTTTGTCGCAGCAAACAACTTTTCACGGCGAAGAACGGCCAAAACCTCCTGCAAGTGAGCAAGATGTTCGTCGAGAGAGGAGCTGAAGATCAAGATGTCGTCGAAATACATCACGACGAAGCGGCCAATAAAGGGGCGAAGTGCCTGATTCATGATGCGCATGAAAGTGCTAGGGGCATTGGATAACCCGAAAGGCATTACTAACCATTCAAATAAGCCTTCATGAGTTTTAAAAGCTGTTTTCCACTCATCACCAGGGCGGATACGAATCTGATGATAACCGCTCTTCAAATCCAACTTAGTAAACATTAAAGCATTCCCAATCTGATCAAGAAGATCATCAAGACGTGGAATAGGAAATCGATATCGTATAGTGATTTTGTTAATAGCTCTACTATCAACACGCATACGCCAAGTCCCATCTTTTTTGGAATGAGAAGAGCTGGGACCGTTGATGGACTCAAGCTCTCACGTAAATAGCCTTTGACAAGTAAATCTTCCCCTTGACGCCGTAGTTCATCATGCTCATGAGGACTCATACGATAATGAGGCCTATTTGGAAGCACCGCATGAGGAACCAAATCAATACAATGCTGAATATTGCGTAGAGGAGGAAGCCCCGCAGGTAACTCGTCAGGAAATACATCAGAAAACTCCTTCAAAAGTTTATGAAACTCTTCAGGCGCATCCGTTACCAATGAAGAGCAGATGAGACTGAGACACAACGCAAATACAACTTTCTCGGATTGTACTTCCGCCATAAACGCTGCTTTCGACAAGAACAACACTTGTTGCGCTGGAGTAGGCAGATGTGGTGAAGTCACAATGTCGCTGTAAGATGCTACCGGATCTGCAGCTTCTTTCGTGGGGAGCAAAGTAATACGTTTGCCTTCAAAAGAAAACGTATATGTGTTGGTGAAACCATCATGAAAAGTGTGCCTATCATATTGCTACGGTCTTCCGAGAAGGATGTGACAAGCATCCATCGGGATCACATCGCAACACAATAAATCTTTGTAGCTTGTACCAACGGAGAAAGGGATATGACACCTTCTGGAAATCCGAAGCTCTGTCTGAGTGTTAAGCCATGCGAGCTTATAGGGTGATGGATGAGGCTCTGTGAACAAAGCTAATTTTGAAACCGCTTCTTCCGAAACAATATTGGTGCAGCTACAAGAATAATTAATCAGACGACAAACTTTGATGCGAATTGTGCAAGTACTACGAAAAATATTCGATCTGAGCCAACTTTATTCTACCCCGCGCGGAACGAAACAATTGCGACGCAATACCAAGGCTGTACCAACGTCACCAACGACCTGTTCTGCAACGTTTGATGGCTCTGCATCATCTTGGTAGTCGTCATATACCACTTCCTCATCACCGAAAAGAACACGCTTGGGACATGTAGATTGTCGATGCCCAGTCTCGCCACAATTAAAACATTTGAAAGTGACAGATCTAGTAAATTTTGGGGCCGAAGCTC
This sequence comes from Alliaria petiolata, assembly GCA_020283515.1. Lineage (NCBI taxonomy): Eukaryota > Viridiplantae > Streptophyta > Magnoliopsida > Brassicales > Brassicaceae > Alliaria > Alliaria petiolata. The sequence goes on from JAHZTW010000003.1 coordinate 38,551,633, forward strand.
CACTAGACTGCTCGATTGCTCGCGACAAGAAGTTAGACACTGCAGAAGGATCAAAATTTGCACCCCCGACAGACTCTGAAGCAACCGACGGGCGAGGCCGAGAACTAGAAGTAGACCAAGAAGACGAAGAACTCCTTGAGTTCTGTTCAATCAGAACGACTCTCTGATGAGCCTCTGACACCGACATCGGGTTAAAGAGTAGAAGTTGATTCTGAAGTTGTGGACGCAATCCACCAATGAAGCGTGAGATCAACTGTTCTTCTGATTCCACCGTTGAAGTTCGTGCCATCAAATTGAAGAAATCTGTTGCGTAGTCTTCGACAAAGCGGCTTCCTTGTCTGAGATTCTGAAAGCGTGTATACATCGTACGTTCATAGTTAAAAGGCAAAAAATATTTACGCAAAAGTCGTTTCATCTTTTCCCATGACACAATTCGAGCTTTACCAGCTCGTGCACGCTGCTCTTTCACTTGTTGCCACCACGCTGATGCTCGACCTTTGAAGCGAGTGGCGACTAACGGGACGGACATGGCATCGGGTACTTGTTTAAACTCCAATAGTTCTTCCACTGAACTAATCCAATCAAGCAATTTTTCAGGTTTTAAAGAACCATGAAAGTCTGGTAAATCCACTTAGAAACCAGATTCCCATCGGTTATTGTCACCCCTTGGAACCACCACATCAGCCTGATGCAAAGGCTGTAGTACGCGCTCCCTCTGTCCTGCGAACGGGTTAACATCATCAACGTCATCATCATCATCCTCCCTGAAAATCTGAGGAGCCCGGTGAGGGTTTGCGGGAGGTCGTTGATGCTCTTGAAGCACCACACGGACGGCTGTTTCAACAGATTCACGCATCATGTTGCGAAAATCTTCTTGAAACTCAGCTAGAACTCCACGAAACGCTTCAGTTGTCTCTTGCAGATTCTTCTTTGGTGGCATGATTAGGATCTTTTGTCTTTGATACCAACTGTTGTAGCAACGGAGTAGCGTAAACACCAAGTAACTTCAATCTTCCGGGATTAAAGAACTTAGAGACGAATCTGGCTAGAAGTCTTCGCAAAGATTACAAGACAGAAGTCGATTTCAAAGAGATACTTCTCTTATAATTTTATTAATCAAAAGCTGACCTTCATAAGGTAAATACAAGCATATTTATAACTAGAAGAGATGTAAACACCAACACCCAAAACCCTAATCTCTTCAATCTAAATAAATGTAAAGTTTACATTGATGCAAAAAAGAGATACTTGAAGCTCACGCTAAAATAGTAAAAAGGATGCTACATCCGAAAGGATGTTACATCAAAAAGGAAATACTTGTAGCAACGCTAAAATAGTAAAAAGGATGCTACATCCAAAAGGATGTTACATCAAAAGGGATGCTACATCAGTATCTAACAGATATGATTGGTTTCGCTGATGTCACTAATTTTTAACAAAAAGAAGAAACTTCAATCTAACGGTTAATGTTCTTTGTTTTAAGATGGAACGGTGAAGATTATATTTTTGTTTTATTTATCGAACATTCACACAATTGAAACGTTGTAACTCTTGTGAATCATTGTGATTTTTTCGTCATGAGATGCAATGAAGAGAAACAACTTTTTAAAAAGTCAAATCATCAATAATTATGACTTTTCAAAGTAAAGAATATATATATTTCTCCATCCATGTTTTTTTTCTTATTATTTATTATTTTAGAAATTTTCTTCATCAACATTGGTAACTTACTTTTATTGTGTCTTAATTGTTGATTTGACGTTGATCAACAATATATATTATATATATATATATTACCATCCATATTTTTTTTCTTCTTAATCAACGTTTGTCACTTTCTTTCATTTTTTTTTCTATTTTTCTGTTTCTTTTATGTTGTTTCTTCCTAAAAACACTTTAATTCCATTAATTTGTCTTTGTCAGTTTCTCTTACAATCTTTGTTTCGTCGTTCTTTGTCACCACCTTCCCTTTTGTTACTCGCTTCGTCGTCTATTAATCGATAGAGGTAAAATAACTATTTTTGGATCGATGTTTCTCATGTGGTACACCAATTGAAGATCTGGTTAATAATTCACAATCTCTCATGTCGTTTGCTCTATTCCCAATTCAAAATTAAACGTAATTTTTTTAAAATGTAACTATGTACATTTTAGAGAGATACTTCAATTAATAAAGTAAATTTTACAGTTTCATCATCTCACATCCATTCCACTCGATTACTTTTAATACACTTTTACCATTTATTGTGATTTTTCACGTAATGAAATTTTGAAAAAGAAAAAATCAATAGATATCACCACTTCATTTTAGCGTACATGAGATATTTGTTTTTGTCAAGTTATATATACAACCAAACTAGTTTTTTCTTATTTCTTGTATAGTTTGTTTTGAGATTTTCCTAATCAAAGTTGGAAACTTCGTTTGTTGTTTTTATTTTCTTGTTTCTTTTTATGTGTATCGTTTATTTTAAATATAAATAATTGATTAAAATTGTCAGAATTTATATTTGACAATTACATCTATTTTTGGTTATTTATTGCAGATAAATGCCACAAAATCAAAAAACCGAAACGAATAGTTCTATAATAATAGATGAAGATGATCAATTTTATTATCAATCTATGTCAAATAATAAAAATAAAATGGGGGAGAAATGTTGAAGATTTAAGTGAATCGTTGCATTCGTTTCAGTGAACCATTTCAACTGTTTAAATGAACATTTACAACTGTCTGAATGAATAATTGTAACTGTTGGGTTTATGGTTAATTTGATTAACCATTGCAACCTTTAGTGATCAACCATTGCAACTCGATTAACAATTGCAATTTTTGGTGGTTAACCTTTACAATTCTTGTTCTCTATAAAATAAGTTGTGGGAATTTAAACAACAACAAGAAACAGAGATAAATAATCATATGTATCTACGATCCAATAAACGATCTTGTGGGATGACATCATTTAATTTCAAATCTACTTTTTCCTAAACATAGCATTTCATTTAATACATTATAAATGATAAATAAATAAACTTTATTAATTATTTTAATATATCAATTTTTGATAATAAAAATACCCAATATGAAAGAGAAGATGCTAAAAAAAGATTATTGCAGTTAGTCTACCAAAAAAAGAAAAATATGAAAGATAACAATTCATAATATACAAATAATTCTCCTCAAAACAACAACAAACGATCCAATAAACAATCCAATAATCATATGTATCTACGCCAATAAACGATCTTGTGGGATGACATCATTTAGTTTCAAATCTACTTCTCCTAAACATAGTATTTCATTTAATAAATTATAAATGATAAATAAATAAACTTTATTAATTATTTTAATATATCAATTTTTGATAATAAAAAAATACCCAATATGAAAAAGAAGATGCTAAAAAAGATATTATTTCAGTTAATCTACCAAAAAAAAAAAGAAAAATATGAAAGATAACAATGCATAATATAAAAATAATTCTCCTCAAAAGGAAAAAATCAAAGGCAAAGAGTTTAGCAAATAAAAATGATTTAACAACTACAAATGAAAACAACTTTAATCATATGTAAAAAGAAACTTCAATATTCAAAAAGGCACAAAGAAAGAAGAAGAAAATAATTGACTATGATTTCATCTATTCTTAATACAATGTTTAAAGAAAATTTAATTTTATATTTTGCATTTAAAAGATAATAGTATAGGATTTGCGATTTTAAATAAAGCTATATTAAAAAATAACTTAATTTACATTTAATCATCATTAATACATAATTTTAATATCATTAAAATTTGCATTTAATTTTTAATGAATATAATGTGATTTAATAACTAATAAATAAATAATTTATTGAAGTGTAAAGTGTATACAAAGTTTTCAAACGCATACCTCAATCTCATCTCATGTTAGGAGTAAAATATTTAAAAATCCAATTAAATTTTAAAGATCATAAAAAAACTTAATCTACTATATAAAAGTAGAATGACACACTTCAGGGGCTGCCACGTCAGCACAAAAGTAAATGTAATTGTTTTTTTTTGGCAACAGACTAGCACATATATGATTCTTTCTATTCTATACTTGTATTTCTAATTCATCAAAAACCTCAAAAATTCTATAAAAAAATATTTTTGACTAGATTTCAAAACTAATAAACCATAAACAAACCAAAAACAAACACGTTTTTTTTTTTGCAACAGACTGAATCGTATTTAGTTATTTATATTCTAACAACTTGTATTTCTAATTTATCAAAATCCTATTTTAAGTTAAAAATTCTAAAATTTGGAATGAAATCTAAGAAGCATTAAATTAAATAAAGTAAATAACAAAATAATTTTAAAAGTATTAATATACATAACTGCATGAAGGCCATGGAAACCCATTTAGTTCAGTTGTTGACTAAAGGTTAATTAATGCTTCTACTTCATAAGATATGAGGTTCGAGTCCGAGAAGTTGCGAATAATTGCAGATTAATGGAGGCAAACGTTACATGAAATCTCCAGAATAAAAAACTGCATGAAGGCCTCTAAATTATTATTATTATGTATGAAGACCTATATGCGTCTTGATAGAGTAATGAAGATTGTATTTCGACATTTGACACGACAAGTGTAACTATAAAACCCGCAAAAAGTCTTTTGCTCTTTTTCACTTCTTACCAATGGCGTTTATGTTTTGAAACTTTTAAGTTTTTTGTTCATGTTATGAGATTAAAACATAATTATTTACTTTGTTTAATAGATAGATTTTTCAATCTCATATTTGTGTAGAATTGTACAAAATACGACTATATTGTTTCTTTACAAATGGATTATAATAAAGGTTTGTTTGGGTTTCTTGGTGTGACTAGGTTGAACGCAATCTTGGAAAAGATTGGAAACGCAGAAGAGATGAATGAGACTGCAAACAAAGAATTTTATCTCCCCATGGAGATTTTACTTCTCATAGTATCTCACCTTTCACTGAAAGACAACGTTCGTGCTTCTTATGTTTGCAAGGAATGGCATGAAGCTGCTGGTTTGGTTCGGGGTAATTCTCATTGGCTTGTGTATTTCAACATTACTCGAACTGGCGTCTCTTATGGGTTTTACGATCCAACGTAAAAGAAAAAGACCAAGTCGATGAAGCTACCTAATGTACCCTTTTACGCAAGAATTTGTTACTCCAAAAATGGGTGGTTACTACTAATGGAAAATTACCATGATGCTGACCCCGATAGATTAGTCTTCTTCAATCCATTTATTCGAGTGCACATAATGCTGCCAAGGGTTATATCAGTTGGAACCATTGGAGGTGACTTCTCTTTCTCTTGTGCTCCTACAAACGAGAGCTGTTTGGTATGTTGCATTAGTAATGGCACACAATATCGTTTACTCATCCACACTTGGTACCATGGTGCAGCTGAATGGGTCACGGAGGAGTTCCATAAACCGTCACCTTTAAGATATCGTGGAAGTAACAATATCGTATTCTCTGATGGTTGTTTTTGGTTTCCGGATCGAAATGGTCTAGGGATATTTGACCCAATTGCACATACGTGGGAATATCTTCATGTGCCACTACCGAAACCAATCCCCAATCTCATGTGGATTACAGAATACAAAGGAAACATCTTTCTTGCAAGTCTTGTCCCCAATAGGTGCCAGATGGGAGTCGTTTTGTTTGGACTTGACCGGTCCATGTTGGTTTTGGGAAAAGAAGGAAACATTTGATGGTTTGTCCTTCTTTATCAGTGATAAATCAATCATTGTGACAAATGAGCTCACTGGAGATATGAGTAACATCGTGTGTGTGTGTGGGATTCTCGTATGTCCAAATTCTCGTTGTGTACATGGATTTTATGTACGGACCAAGACGGCTCTGGTATTGACTCTTCAACCGACGGTGAGGTACTGCATTCTGGCGCATGGATCGAGCCGCCCCCAAGCCATATATATCCATGACTTTCCTATTATACAGGGAAATTAAGTCAACTATGTTTCTGAGTTTTGAGATTGAAGATTTCAGAATAATGCTTTTACCTTTATTGACTCTGATCACTGTGTTTTTAGAATAGGTGATATCTATTGAATTTGTTTTTTTTTTAAATCTCATTACGTGAAAAGTCACAATAAATGATAAAATGTATTATAAGTAACTGAGTGCAATGAATGTGTTTAAGAAGAAAAAAAACTAAGAGTATTTTATTTGCTTCCTACGACTTTGTAAATGTCTAGTGAGATGTCATCAAAAAAAATGTCTAGTGAGATGATGAAACTGTAAATTTTACTTTATTAATTGAAATATATCTCTAAAATGTACTGAGTTACATTTTTTAAAAAAATTACCTTTAATCTTGAATTGGCAATAGAGCAAATGGTATGAGAGATTGTAAATTACTAACCAGATCTTCAATTGGTTTACTACATGCGAAACATTGATCCAATAAGAGTTATTTTACCTCTAACGATTAACACACGACGAAACGAGTAACATAATAGATGGTGGTGACAAAAAAACGACGAAACAACAATTATGAGAGAAAATGACAAAGGCAAATCAATGGAATAGATGTGTTTTAAAAAGAAATAAAAAAATAATAGAAAATAGTAAAGGCAATGAAAGTGATAACATGCATATTTTACTCATTTTTACCATCATAAGTGATACCCTAGAAAAGTAGGGAAAAATCGACTAAGGGAAGAGAAAATAGGAGAGTTGTGTCTGAAATGTCTTTTTCTAGATGTTGGAGAGAGAAGAGTATAACGTCTCGTCAACCAATACTCCCTCGATAGAGACCGCACGCCTAAATGAATAAAGGAGTCAACAAGAGGGAGCTCGAAATACTCAAAGGGACCATGAAGCGTATCCGGGAAGGGTGAAAAGCTCAAGGTAACTAGACCCAAACGCCTTGAAGCTGAATTCCGAGTTATGTGGCTCAACAGGTCGATTGCTAGACTTGATGAGTTCCCAAGTATTGGTGAGTTTCCACGTTTTCAAACCTCTTTTCCTTACTTAGATTTCTGTTTTGTTTGAGGACAAACAAAGGTTTAAGTCTGGGGGAGTTGATAACATGCATATTTTACCCATTTTTACCATCATAAGTGTATGCTTTAATAAGCATTTCACTAAGGTATTAATGTATATTTAGTAGTTTTCGAGTATTTGTGTGTCCAAGACTCTTTTCATAAATACTTAGGAAAAAGGGAGAAAAACGGAGCAAAACAGATATTTTCGGAACATGAGCTTTTTGACATAAGTTTAGGACTAGACAGAGACCTTCCCACCACGGGATCGAGCTGAATTTTGGTGAAAGATAGCTTGAACTACTACCTTTCACGTCGAAGTGGTTTGAGTCCAATCCCACGGTTGGATCTCAAGTTATGAAGGAAGTAAGAAGGCCCGTCAGACACATCCTCAGAAGAAGCCTGGCCGCGCAAGGAAAGCTCAGAAGACCAATGGCCGGCCCATGAACCCACGCTCGCGTGGCCAGAACAAGTGACGATTCCCGAGCCCATTTACAAGTCCAAATCAAGCCCGATTGCCCCCAAACTCGGTGGAGCCCTAAGTGACGCCAAAGAAGACCTAAAGACCTATAAATACTCCTATTCTACAACCTAATGGAGGCAGCCACGAAAAAAACACTAGAAGCCACAAAGAGAGAGCCTCGCGGCCGCCTCTTAGCATACTTTTTATTGTTTTTTGTTCTTAAGAGAGACGAATCAGCATTTCATTTCAAATACTCTAAGTTATAGAATTCTCTTTGGCGGCCGCGAATCTCTGATTCGTGCTTTTCACCTTGTTCTTTGAGGGAGATTGATTTGTTCTTGAACCCTCTTTCTCTCTATTCGATTTATACAAGTTATGCATTCATCAATCACGTTTTCTACTTCTTCTTTTATATCTGAGTAGTTTATTTTCGTTGGGTGTTCTTTAAGGGGATCTATGGGGAATTTCATTAACTATCTTTAAACCGATTTGTTAGGCCGTAGATTAGGGTTTTCTGTCTCACCATATTCGTTCTTATTGCATGAGTCTAGCGTCATGAACTATATTCTGATCGCATGGTCTTGAGAGCGACGCACGTCCTGAATCTCAGATCTATACCAAAATAGGGTAGATAGCATCCTTTAAAAGATGTCTGAATGTATATCAACCCGATCTTATTGTGTGGTCATCTAGGACGCAGGATACGATAGTATACCTGCGAAATAGACGGTCGCAGATCGACCTCGCTTGATAAAGTTAGGTAGTTAAAACCAGTGAATCAGTTTGGGGAAAATCGCCTAGTCTCGTTTGCTTAACTTTCGCATGTTTGATTTTTAGTTAGAACCCCATAGATTTCCCGAGAAGATTCCCAACGTGTCGCCCCATCTGCTTTTACATCGAGATTTACGCACTTCAATATTTACTTTTCCTGCACTGCTTAGCTGATTTCCTTTTTACAAGTCTTAAAGTTTATTTTCCTTTTCCCGTTGGTTATAGAAAAGATTAATAACCTTCTCTATATAAGGCGTGTTATTGCTTTCATTATTTTCTGCAAAAACCGTGACACTTACCCCAAAACCCAGTTCCCTGCTGATATATCATGGTTTTTACCCATTTTTGGACCATGATATAAGTGTCTTTATCGAGTCTTTTGTTAGTTTTAGAGTCCTATTAGAGTCTTTACCGGATGGAGAGTATTTGGAGGTAAACGGGAGAATCTTGAACTTATTTGAGCATTTTGGAGAAGCAGCCGAAGTGATGAAGTCAGGAGTGGATTTACACGCAAGGTGTCAATCGACACCCTCTATGTCGATCGACACCAATGGAGACCGCCCAAGTTTTCGGACTTCCATCAGAAAAAGGAAATCATCTCAAGTTTTGAAGAATTACAAGTCTGTCCCTAGACGAAAAATCCTCTTCTATAAATAGTTTTCAGGCATTGTTTAGCCATTCACCTTATCATTATTTTCTGTTTTTGAGAATTAGAGAGAGATTGATCCTGTGCTTTTGGGGAGACAATTCTAACTCATCTGAGCCAGATTTCGAACCCCTGTATCATTCTCTATTCTTTTTATGCAATTTATTTCAGCCATAATTTGTGTTTGCATAATTATAAATGAGTAGTTTGCTAGTTAGGTTAGGGTGATTTAGGGTTGATGAAGAGTTTGTAGAATCAATAGAACTTTTAGGGAAATCAATAGGATCTTCACCTTGATTTATGCTTAACTTGATATTCTGAATTGATAACTAAGAAATCAAACCTTAGGTTATTTAATAGATGCGAGAGCATTATTAGTAACTTGATCTAATCATAGGTGAGCAAAATATCTATTCGCAAAGAGATTTGGTTTAGGTATTTTGTGAACAAATCGAACCTGTTCTTATTACTTGTCTTAATTGTTTAAATTCGCAAAGAGATTTGGAATTTAGGGATTTAGGCATTGATAACTTCTGCAACGAGAGTTGATTAGTTTTAACTTAGAGATTCGAGTTCTAGACGGTTCTTAATAAATCCCTAATAATCTTAGATTCTGCATCTTGGATTCAACCTGATAATTACCTTTGCCTAGCGCCTTCATCTCCTGAACTTACACCGCATTAATCTCGTTTACTTATCTCGTTTAATTACTTAGTTTTAATTTCATATAATTCGACCTAGCTTAATCTGAATTTAGAAACCTTAGTGTTGCATCTACTTCCCTTGGGATTTCGATACCTCCTATACTACGATTGCATTTGCTGTGCACTTGCAGTAGTTTTATTAGGGTAAAACTTGAGCCCTATCAAGTTTTTGGCGCCGTTGCCGGGAAAGTAATAGCTGCCTACGGAATCTAGTACTAGGATTTTGACTAGGTTTTGTTTTTATTTTGGTTACTAATTTAGTTTCTTATCTTTGATTTCAGGTGCATGCCCAGTACCAGAAGCAACAAAGAGAAGGAACTTGTCGCACTGAACCAGGAGCTTGACCGTTTGGAACGTACGAACCGTCGATCTGACAGCACCAGATCAGGCCAAGACCACGTTAGTTGCTGAAGAAAGGGTCTACAAACCGAAGATCCCTTTCTCCTTGATACCAAAGAAGTCTAAGAAGGAACTACTTGATGCCAGATGCAAGGCTATCATGGATAGACTAGTGGTTGAAATCCCTTTGATGGATGCCATTAGAACTACTCCAGTGATAAAGAGATACTTGAAATGGATGATGATAAAGAACATGGATATGGAGGAAGGAGTGATGATGATATCAGAGCAAGTCAGTGCTGTTATTCAGAACAGGCTTCCAGAGAAACTCTCCGATCCAGGAAGTTTTGTTATTGATTGCTCCATCTTTTCAGACAAGTTTGGGAGATCTCTGTGCGATTTAGGCTCAAAGTGTCAACTTGATGCCTCTTTCAGTTGCTCTTAGGCTGGATATGACAGACTTCAAGGCCACAAGAATCTCCCTAGTCCTTGCTGATCGTTCTGTCAGGATCCCTGAAGGTGTCTTAGAACATGTTCCTATCATAGTGGGAGATTGTTTGATTCCCACAGACTTTGTGGTATTAGCATATGATGAGGAACCCAAGGACCCTGTCATACTTGGTAGACCATTCTTGGCTACAGCTGGAGCAATCATTGATGTAAGAAAGGGAAGGATCGCACTGAACATTGGTGACTTGGTGATGAATTTCGACATGGAGAAGCTGATGAAGAGACCCACGATTGATGGACAGACCTTCTATATCGATTCACTCACCAACCTTGCTGAAGAAATTTTCCAAGAGGACCATCCTACAGACCCTTTGGAACGAGCCTTGACGACTTCAACAAAGGACATTGAGCACTTGGACGATGCAGCAGCTGGTTACACGAAGATGTTGGATGCTAGTGAGCAAGTCCTGCAGCTGATCGCACAAGAGGAGCTCAATACGCCATTGTGTCAATCGACACCATGTAGTGTCGATCGACACCCTGCGAGGACTGGCAAACTTGGCGATTGGAGTGAGGCCAAGGCACCTAAATTTGAGCTTAAACAGCTCCCTGTCGGGCTAAGGTACGCATTTCTTGGTCCTAATTCAACTTATCCTGTCATTGTGAATGCTTTCTTAAACAATGCAGAGCTCACTTTATTGCTAAGCAAGCTGCGCAAATATTGCAAAGCTCTTGGCTATTCTCTTGATGACATTTCAGGTATCTCACCAGACTTATGCATGCATCGGATTCACCTTGAGGATGAGACGAAGTCATCGATTGAACATCAAAGGAGGCTGAATCCGAACCTGAAGGAAGTAGTCAAGAAGGAGATCATGAAGCTCTTGGAAGCAGGGATCAGCTATCCCATTTTGGACAGTGCTTGGGTCAGTCCAGTTCATGTGGTTCATAAGAAAGGAGGAGTCACAGTGGTGAATAACGAGAAGAATGAGCTGATTCCTACAAGGACTGTGACTGGACACAGGATGTGCATCGACTACAGGAAGCTGAATGCCGCGACGAGAAAGGATCACTTTCTTTTGCCTTTCATCGATCAAATGCTGGAGAGATTGGAAAATCATCCCTACTAATGTTTCCTTGATGGCTATTCGGGATTCTTTCAGATTCCAATCCATCCAGATTACCAGGAGAAGACCACATTTACATGTCCTTATTGTACATTTGCATATCGCAGAATGCCATTCAGACTTTGTAATGCTCTTGCGACCTTCCAGCGATACATGATGTCCATCTTCACATATATGATTGAGAAGTTTATGGAGGTCTTTATGGATGACTTTTCTGTTTATGGGTCATTTTTCAAAGACTGTTTGGACAAATTGTGTGCGGTGTTGCAGCGATGTGAAGAGAAACACTTAGTCCTGAACTGGGAAAAGTGTCATTTTATGGTCACAGTTGGGATTGTACTTGTACACAAGGTTTCGGCAGAAGGAATCGCAGTGGATCGCGCCAAGATTGAAGTGATGACGACTTTGCAAGCACCTGATTCGGTAAAATCAGTGAGACGTTTTCTGGGTCATGCTGGGTTCTATAGAAGATTCATCAAGGATTTCAGCAAGATTGCAAGACCACTCACTACTCTTCTGTGCAAAGACGTGAAGTTCGAGTTCACTACTGAATGTCATTCAGCCTTTGAACAGATCAAGCAAGTCTTGGTGAGTGCTCCAATTGTGCAACCTCCGGACTGGGATTTGTCTTTCGAGGTGATGTGTGACGCCAGTGACTTCGCAGTAGGCGCGGTTTTGGGACATAAGAGGGACAAGAAGCTTCATGCCATCTACTATGCCAGCAGAATGTTGGATGATGCTCAGAAGAATTATGCAACAATGGAGAAGGAATTGCTAGCTGTGGTCTTTGCCTTTGAGAAATTTCGCCAGTAACTTGTTGGTTCAAAGGTGATTATCCACACTGATCATTCTGCACTGAAGTACTTGATGCAGAAGAAGGATGCCAAGCCAAGGTTGTTGAGATGGATTGTTCTTCTTCAAGAGTTTGACATAGAATTCAAGGACAAGAAAGGAGTTGAAAATGGAGTAGCTGATCATCTCTCAAGGATTAGGATTGAAGATGACGTGCCAATTGATGATTTTCTGCCAGAGGAAAACGTCTACTTCGTTGAGAGTCGTTCCCAAGCTGCATGCTCGGAGCTGATACGCCAAGTGTCGATCGACACTAGTGGAGTGTCGATCGACACCCCGTCCGAAAATCTGAGAACAAGTCGCGATTCGACACTTCAAAGTTTGCCAACTTCACGAGTGTAGATCGACACCATCTGTGTCGATCGACACCAGGGACCATCATCAGTTCGCAGGATCTTGGACGAAGTGTTTGGACAGCCAATATTTGCCATTAATGATGCCAATCGACCATGGTATGCTGACATTGTGAACTTCCTTGCTGCTGACATTGAGCCTACACATCTCAAGGACTATGAGAAGAAGAAGTTCATGAGAGAACATAGAAGGTATTATTGGGATGAACCTCACTTGTACAAGCATTGTTCAGACAATGTTTACAGAAGATGCATTGCAGAGAGTGAGGTTCGTGATGTACTGTTCCATTGTCATGGTTATGAGTATCCTGGACACTTTGCTACTTTCAAGACAGTGTCCAAGGTTCTTCAAGCAGGCTTTTGGTGGCCTACTATGTTCAAGGATGCTCAGCTGTTCATCACGCAATGTGATGTTTGTCAAAGGAGAGGGAAGATCAGCAAGAGACACGAAATGCCACAGAACTTCATCCTTGAAGTGGAGATCTTTGATTGCTGGGGTATTGACTTCATGGGCCCCTTTCCTACATCTTTTGGAAACAAGTACATCTTGGTAGCTGTGGATTACGTCTCTAAGTGGGTGGAAGCAATTGCTTCTAAGACCAATGATGCTGATGTGGTTCTTAAGTTGTTTCGAACCATCATCTTTCCAAGATTCGGAGTGCCTCGGATTGTTATAAGTGATGGTGGTTCTCACTTTATTAACAAGGTCTTCAACAAGCTACTGAAGAAGCATGGAGTTCAACATCGCGTGGCTACTCCTTATCACCCCCAAATGAGTGGACAAGTTGAAGTCTCCAACAAACAGATCAAGCAGATCCCGGAGAAGACTGTGGGCAAGACAAGGAAGGATTGGGCTGCGAAGTTGGATGATGCACTTTGGGCCTACAGGACTGCCTACAAAACACCACTTGGGACTACACCTTTCCAGCTACTCTATGGCAAAGCTTGCCATCTTCTAGTGGAGTTGGAACACAAGGCGCATTGGGCGATCAAGAAGATTAACTTCGACTTGAAACCTGCTGCAGAGAGGCGCCTACTACAGCTCCACGAACTAGACGAACTTCGTTATCATGCTTATGAGAACTCAAAGCTCTACAAAGAGAGAACTAAAGCATATCATGATAAGAAGATCGTCTCCAGACAATTCGAGCCAAATGACCAGGTACTTCAATACAACTCTCGTTTGCAATTGTTTCCTGGTAAATTGCGTTCACGTTGGTCAGGTCCTTTCACCATCAAAGAAGTCAGACCTTATGGAGCAATTGTCTTGAAAAACTTCAAAGAAGAGGAGTTCACTGTGAATGGGCAGAGAGTGAAACATTATTGGGCTCAAGCCAAAATTTCAGAAGGACACATTGTGTCTATGGATGATGCACCATCTGCCTAACCGCATGAACAGTCAAGCTATTGACGTTAAACGAGCGCTTAGTGGGAGGCAACCCACTGATAGGTACTTAGTTTATTTTTCATTTTGGCTTTTGGTTTTACTAATTATTTTGACTTTTATATATAAAAAAAAAGGAAGAGAGTTCGATCATGTTCAGTGTCGATCGACACCCCCTTGTGTCGATCGACACCACCACGGGACGCAGGTAAGTCTTCAAAACCCCGACTTGTTCTTCTTTTCTTTCATATTTCAAAAACTGCACCTTTAAGAGATTTTTCCCCCAAATCCCAACTTTCTCAAATTTTCACCAAATTGAGTGATTCAAAGCTCTAAACCGTGCTGATTTTCACCCTGTTTCATAATCCATTATCTATTTGTTCAATCTACCAATGTATGTTCTTCAAATCTCTCAATTTCATTTTCGACCTTAAGGTGAAAATTTTTGAATTCAACCTATTTAGCTTGATTTCTTTATTGAAAGATGCTTGTTTAGGTTGTATAACATGATTTAGATCATTCCCCAACTGTTTTTCATCCTCTAATTTGCATAATTTGAATTTTTCGAAATTTTTGAAAATTGATGATGCATGATGCGAATTAGGATTTTTCTTTGGGTTTGATGGTTTAGACTTGGTCGATTCATGATATTGGGATTGTTAGGATTGCTAATTAATGTTGAATTGAGGTTAAAATCATGATTTCTGGTTCATGTTCGGATTCCACGCATGGTGTCGATCGACACCCGACCATTACAGACGCAATGTGTTTCATTTATGGGACTTTGGATTTGATTTTGCTTTCTTTCTCTTGCAGATGCCTAAGAGAACAAGAGATAGTGACGCCTCAGCTTCAGGGACTGCTAGTGATGCAGTGATTCCCTCTCTTCCTCCGTGGCCTAAGCTTGAAAAGGCAAAGATTCGGATTACACGGCGCTGGGAAGATCCACCAGCTAAGGAGGTTGCAAAAGACGAGTGTCTTTACAGAGGTGTCAACGAGACGTGGGATGATTTCATGCCTACTGTCTCTCACACTATGGAGGAAAAGATGTATGCAAATCGCTTGTTGTTCCTTGGCTCTTCATTTGCTGCACCTGTTCGAGCTTTGATTGACAAGCTGAACCAACAAGTGTGCTTCTCTAAAGTCAACAAGAAGACCTTCTATCCAGCAATACTTACAAGGAGCATTCATTCCACGACCATAGGCAGTGGAATTAAACCAATCTTAGCCCCTAAAGGAAGCACGAAGGATGACAAAAACATCCTAGAAGGAGATCGACCCAACACGCTCAAGGAAAGCACCAAACAGAGGAGTTTCAAGCGCAAGGAGATCCCATATGATCCAGGTTCGATTTTTCCTCATAAGAGACGTGATGGAGACATACATGAAGCCAATGAGAAGCTTAGAAGGTCCTCAAGATCCTCTCCAAAGGCCGAGCTCATCACCCATCCGAACCGAGAAGAGAAAGGCGAACAACCTAAGAGAAGGAAGCTGAACGATGCATTTGTTCTTCGAGACAACGATAAGTATTATCAAACGCTAAATAGAAGATGTCTCAAGCCAACAAGTGTGGAGTGCCGAGAAGCTAAAGGAGCCACGAATCCTTTAGTTGGAGTCGTTCACAACTGAAAACTCTACCAAAATCTAGCTAAAAGACTCTAAACAAGAGCGGCTCAATGGGAGACAACCCATTTTATGTATCTTTTTTCTTTTTCTCATCTTTCTAACCATACTAATTTTTAGTTTTGGTTACTTCTTAATTTACAGCTTTTATATAAACCCCAAAAGCCAAAAAAAAAAAATTCAGAAAACCAAGAAAAGCAAAAAAAAAAAAAAATCAGAAAAACCCGAAAAAGACCAAAAAATGAAGGAGTTTCGAAGAACACTCACCGGGCGACGAACCGCCCGTGGGCCGGCCAGAAGAAGCCTGGCCGCGCAACGAGCCACCCCTGCCCGCGGCCGCGACAACCCGTCGTGCGGCCATCCTTCTTCTGCAATTTTCTCCATCCCGAACTTCACCAGACCGGACCTCCTTCAACCCACGTCAAGCCTTGCAAGTTTTCTTCTTGTTTTAAGGCTTGTACACGTCCAAAAGACCGCAAAGACAACTTTCAAAACCGCGGTATGCTGTTGTTGCATCAAATATGGGAAGATAAAACAAGGCTCCATCCAAGTCAAGTCAAGTCAATGATCCATCTCTCTACATACTTCTTCCAACACGTTCACCGCACCTGTATCCATGAAGATGAAGAAGAATACAACGGTTCTAGAAGATGAAAACCGTTGTGCAAGCTCCAGAAGGAAGAAGATGCAACTTCCTTCACCAAACCGCGAAGAGAAAAGTTCCCGAAGACTAGCTTCTCTCTTCCGCGACCAAGACGTTTACCAAAGCCAAGTAAGAATTTCATATGGCATTGAAGTTCGAACTAGCAACACCAGTCTTCCGGGGTCCCGAACAGATCACTGGATAGGCCAGCATAGACCCAAACTAGGGGTGGGCGTTCAGATTACCGGATCGGATAGGATCGGATATTTCGGGTTTTGGATAATTCGGAACTATAGCCTTAGGTACCGATCGGATATTTTTAACGTTCGGATCGGGTTAAGTTCGGATCTCTCCGGGTTCGGATCGGTTCGGATATTATTTTTCGGATCCGGTATTTTTCGGATATTTCGGGTTCGGTTCGGATCCACTTACATTTATCTCAATTGCAACCCAAAAGTAACCGAAAATAACAAAAAGTAATTATAAATAACCGAAACTTAAAACTTGAAAATTATGAACTAACCAAACAAAAACAATGCCTCATTGTCACCAAAGAAAGAAACAAAAAAAAAACCAAAATCCAAACATACGAATACATAAACCCAAATGACAAATTCAAAGAATTTTAAATGTCTTGCAAAGTAAAAGCATGTGCCTCAGTTTCTCCTTTTTCCTAACTCCCTGTTACATAAGTATCAAATGATTCAAAACAATTGAGAGAGAAAGATATGGTATTTTGTAAATTGGATGAAACACCACGATATAAAGCAAATTGAATTCTTATACAGCTAAAATAAACAATTAACAAAGAATGGGAAAAGACGAGCAGCACCAAGCACATGAAAGATCGACAATGTAGAGAACAAAAAAATGATGAAGAGACAAAGAGAGCAATTTACCTTACCCCCACCTTCGCTTCTAGTTCAGGTTGATTCCTCCATAGAACTCTGAAAAAGAGTTACAAGAATCAGAAAACAGAATGATAAAATTTACAAGTGAAAATCAAAAACTATAAAGAAGGATTCAAACATAAAAATAATAAGAAAAATTACGTTTTTCAAGTTCGGTGTGTAAATCAGCATCAGCAAACAGAATAGAGTTTGTAACAACTCTTTTGTCACTTAATTTAATCTCACTCTTCATCCATTGCTCAGTGCACATCAAGACCTCAATCATGTAGTGCGTTAAACAACTTCTATAAGGATCGACGATTCGGCCACTAGTACTAAATGCACTCTCAGATGCAACAGAGGACACTTGCATTGTAAGAACATCTCTAGCTACTGCTGATAAAATCGGGAACTTCCCCGTATTGACCTTCCACCACGACAAAACATCATACTCGGTTCCAAGCAAAGTTTTAGGATTTTCAACCGCATCTTTTAGATATATATCCAACTCGTTTCTGGTCTCATCAACGCCTATTTCATTAACCATTTCCTTGTAAACAAAGTCCATCCTTTCATATCATGGATCATCATCCACTAAATCAATATTTTCAGCTGCTGAAACATGATCATGACCACTAGAAGATGATGTATGAGTCGACTGAGATGCTGGAAAAGTCGATTCTTTCTTTAACCAAAGACTATACTCATCAAACAAAGCTTTCATAACATTACCCAATGTTTGAAGCATCCCTTTATAATCTGAAGTATCATTGCCATAAAGTCTCTCAAAGCAAAGCTTAGCAAATTGCATTTTCTTAGACGGATCAAAGACACTAGCAACAATCAATAGCCTATTGATGTTCTTCATTCCTTCCCAATACTTGTCAAATTTTTCTCTCATATCATCGGCTTTAGCTGCTAACTCTCTGTCTAAACTATTGATCTTGTTCATTAGATTCCTCTCTATAGTAACTATCTCTCCATAGCACTTATAAGAGCAAATCAAAGTAGATGTTGAGACAACCAAAGTAGAATTGTAGAAAATGAGTAGAAATTGTACTAACCTCTCCACAGCTCTCCAATCGCAAGAAAGAGGAGGTCCAATCCTTTTTTTACCATTCTCAAATTCCATAAAATAGTCATTGTAGAGCTTGTCTTCAAGTTCCATTTTATCGAATGCAACCTTAAACTTAATAGCATGTAGCAACATCAAATATGTTGAATTCCACCTTGTTCTAACATCCAAAGGCAAACTCCCTCGACTTATCTTTCCTATGTCAACCCTCTCATCAAAAGAGTTTAACCTATTCGTAGAAGCCCTCACATATTGCACTGCATTACGAATGGCTGAGACATTATCATCTAACTCAAGCAAACCTTCCTTGACAATGAGATTGATAATATGTGCGCAACACCTCACATGCATAAGCTGCCCATCTAAAACCAATGCCTCATTGTTCAATAACTTGAATTCGCTCTTAAATTTCTTGAGAGCGGATGTGTTGGCCGTGGCATTATCAACTGTGACGGTGAATATCTTCTCTATTCTCCATTCAGCCAAACACTCTAGAAGAACTCTCGATATGGTCTTCCCTTTATGATCAGAGACGTACTTGAACCCGATTATCAGCTTCCTCAAATGCCAATTTGCATCAATAAAGTGTGCAGTGATCACCATATAACTATTACCTGTAGGCTGAGCAACCCATATGTCAGTAGTAAGTGACACTCTTTGCTTGTTGACTGCAATATATTCCTTAAGAGCAGCTTTTTTTTTCTCATACATCTTCACAATGTTTCTCGTAGCAGTTCTTCTTGAATGAGGAGTGTAGAGATTGACCTTATCACAAAACCATCTATAAGCCAGAGATTCCACAAATGCAAGTGGTAATTCTGCCAACACTATCATCCCTTCTGTAGCCTCTTTGAAAACATCAAACGAAACCTTTGCATCCTTCATACCTCCATCCTTAGAAACGACTCTTGTGTCTGAAGAGTGACTCTCTTTCAATGCTTTGTACTTCTTGCAGCTTAACAGATGCTTCTGCAAGTTCGAAGTCCCTTGTGAAGTTGCACAACCAAAAATTCGCAGACAATGATCACATCTGCATTTGTCACAGTTGTCCTCTAATCTTGTATAATTATCCCACACAGGAGACCTTGTATTTGGTGCCTTCTTTGGCTTAGGTGGCTTAGAAGTAGCTTCAGTTTCTGAGGTGACGCAATCTTCAAGACGCAAGGACAGAAGATTTTCCATCTCTCATTCACGGTGTTTCACAAAGGTCAAGGAACCAAGACAAGTACTCAACAATCGGAGTACATGTTCTTCTCAACATAGGCGTGCCCCAATCATCATCATCATCACCAGCCTCCAACATCACCACCACACGCCCACCACCACCATCCGAAGCAAGGAAGCTCAACCGCGCAACACATTTCCTTTCGAGCTAAGTTTTCAATTTCTTTTGTTCAATCAAATCGATTCTAAGCAGGGACATAATGAAAATAATCAAGTCCTTAGCTCAATCATACCACACGCCCATCCACCCATACCAAACCCAACGCCACTTTCAAGTAAGTCTTCACAAGCTTGTACTTGAATTTACCTATATTTTTCACCTCAACTCGATTTAAACAAATTGGGGACAGTTTGATTTAAGTCTGGGGGGGTTTCTTAAATTACTAACTATGCTTTGATTTGATGAGTCTTATGCATACTTACATCATTTAACGAGTCGTTTTATAGAGTCAAAAACTTTTTTTTTTCCCTTTAGTTGGAAACTATGAACTTTGCTAGGTACAAGTCGTTTCGAACAAGGAACCTTAATGACCATTCTCACGGTTTTAGAAGAAAGGTTTACTAAGTTGAACACTGCGAGTGGATCATTCCAACAGAGAAAGTTCTAATCTCTAGAGTACTCGAAGGATCTTGCGTTGACTCCGCACCTAATGAATCAAAACTTCTCGCCAAGGGGCTTCAGGTACTTCGAACTTTGCTCCTCTTTTAAAATCTAGCATGACTAAGTAGATGCAATGCAACCTCTCCTTGATCTTCCCTGTTATAGAAAAGAAAAAAAAATATATATATATAGAAAGGAAAGCCTTAGTTTGAGGATGGCAACCCAAGTTTCTTAAAGGACAATGACAGTTCGCAAACATCCTGAAAGCTTCGAAGAAGTGATCATTCTCAAGCTAAGAAGAAAAGAAAAAAAAATAGAATAAGAAAGTCGATAGAAAAAATAAAATGATACCCTAGAAAAGTAGGGAGAAATCGACTAAGGGAAGAGAAAATAGGAGAGTTGTGTCTGAAATGTCTTTTTCTAGATGTTGGAAAGAGAAGAGTATAACGTCTCGTCAACCAATACTCCCTCGATAGAGACCGCACGCCTAAATGAATAAAGGGGTCAACAAGAGAGAGCTCGAAATACTCAAAGGGACCATGAAGCGTATNAGAGAAGAGTATAACGTCTCGTCAACCAATACTCCCTCGATAGAGACCGCACGCCTAAATGAATAAAGGGGTCAACAAGAGAGAGCTCGAAATACTGAAAGGGACCATGAAGCGTATCCGGGAAGGGTGAAAAACTCAAGGTAACTAGACCCAAACGCCTTGAAGCTAGATTCCGAGTTACGTGGCTCAAACAGGTCGATTGCTAGACTTAATGAGTTCCCAAGTATTGGTGAGTTTCCACGTTTTCAAACCTCTTTTCCTTACTTAGATTTCTGTTTTGTTTGAGGACAAACAAAGGTTTAAGTCTGGGGGAGTTGATAACATGCATATTTTACCCATTTTTACCATCATAAGTGTATGCTTTAATAAGCATTTCACTAAGGTATTAATGTATATTTAGTAGTTTTCGAGTATTTGTGTGTCCAAGACTCTTTTCAGAAATACTTAGGAAAAAGGGAGAAAAACGGAGCAAAACAGATATTTTCGGAACATAAGCTTTTTGACAGAAGTTTAGCACAAGACCGAAACCTTCCCACCACGGGATCGAGCTGAATTTTGGTGACAAGATAGCCTGAACTACTACCTTTCGCGTCGAAGTGGTTTGAGTCCAATCCCACGGTTGGATCTCAAGTTATGAAGAAATCAAGAAGGCCCGTCAGACACATCCTCAGAAGAAGCCTGGCCGCGCAAGGAAAGCTCAGAAGACCAATGGCCGGCCCATGAACCCACGCTCGCGCGGCCAGAACAAGTGACTATTCCCGAGCCCGTTTTCAAGCTCAAATCAAGCCCGATTGCCCCCAAACTCGGTGGAGCCCTAAGTGACGCCTAAGAAGACCTAAAGACCTATAAATACTCCTATGCTACAACCTAATGGAGGCAGCCACGAAAAAAACACTAGAAGCTACAAAGAGAGAGCCTCACGGCCGCCTCTTAGCATACTTTTTTCTTGTTTTTTGTTCTTTGTTCTTAAGGGAGACGAATCAGCTTTTCATTCCAAATACTCTAAGTTATAGAATTCTCTTTGGCGGCCGCGAATCTCTGATTCGTGGTTTCCACCTTGTTCTTTGAGGGAGATTGATTTGTTCTTGAACCCTCTTTCTCTCTATTCGATTTATACAAGTTATGCATTCATCAATCACGTTTTCTACTTCTTCTTTTATGTCTGAGTAGTTTATTTTTGTTGGGTGTTCTTTAAGGAGATCTATGGGGAATTTCATTAACTATCTTTAAACCGATTTTTTAGGCCGTAGATTAGGGTTTTCTGTCTCACCATATTCGTTCTTATTGCATGAGTCTAGCGTCATGAACTATATTCTGATCGCAGGGTCTTGAGAGCGACGAACGTCCTGAATCTCAGATCTAGACCAAAATAGGGTAGAGAGCATCCTTTAAAAGATGTCTGAATGTTTATCGTCCCGATCTTATTGCGTGGTCATCTAGGACGCAGGATACGATAGTATACCTGCGAAATAGACGGTCGCAGATCGACCTTGCTTGATAAAGTTAGGTTGTTAAAACCAGTGAATCAGTTTGGGGAAAATCGCCTAGTCTCGTTTGCTTAACTTTCGCATGTTTGATTTTTAGTTAGAACCTCATTGATTTCCCGAGAAGATTCCCAACGTGTCGCCCCATCTGCTTTTACATCGAGATTTACGCACTTCAATATTTACTTTTCGTGCACTGCTTACCTGATTTCCTTTTTACAAGTCTTAAAGTTTATTTTTCTTTTCCTGTTGGTTATAGAAAAGATTGACAATCTTCTCTATATAAGGCGTGTTATTGCTTTCATTATTTTCTGCAAAAACCGTGACACTTACCCCAAAACCCAGTTCCCTGCGTCTTTGGTTGCCATGATTCTTCTGTTTTACAGTTGACCTCCTCCCTGTGGATAGATACCCTAAGTACTACAACGCACGCTGTGCACTTGCAGCTTAGGGTCCTACAAATTCAAAGCTAGACGAGTCCCCAAAGAAATTCTCCAATCTTGGACGACTATTTAGACCCCATCAAAAAGAAAGTGACAAAGTTGATCAAGAAGAAAAGAAAACATGGATGATAATATTATATATATATATATATATATTTTATTGTGAAAGTCATAATGATTGATGATTTGACTTTTTAAAAAGTTGATTCTCTTCATTGTCATCTTATGACGAAGAATCACAATGACTCACAAGATTTGCAACGTTTCAATAGTGTGTCTGTTCGGTAAATAAAACAAATGTAATCTTCACCATTCAATCTTAAAACTAAGAATATTAACCGTTAGATTCAAGTTTTTTCTATAAAAAATAGTGACATCAGCAAAACTAATCATATCCGTTAGATTATCAAATCAAAACAAATACAACCGTTAGATTTAACTTTTTCCTATAATAAATGATGGTGTGAGTAGGCCCCAAAAATAGTTTTGCTATTATATATAGATATATTTAATTATCTATATAATATACTAAGTATATAATTTGTCTCGTATAGAATTTTTGAAACTTACGTTACCATCATATCTTGTCCCATTTCTAAACAATAAAAAAAGTTTATATAATATGTGAATGCATTCTCATTTCCAAACCACAACGATTATCTAGTTGTCCGCACACCTAACCACGACCCGAATTTCTTATAGAGTAAAATTTTAGATTGTGTAAATATGTTTGAATCGTATAGATATATGATATAACAATCTAAGATGAAAACATTAGACTACCAAATTGATTAATAAAACTTGATTGTTTTGCATAGCTGTAAAAACAATCCGAACATGAAATCATGTTAGTTTCTTACTGATCGTTAGTAGTGTCATGGACGCTTTGTTTTCACATGATATTGTAACACAGTTTCTAATTAATTTGGAGCCAAGAGAACATTTTTGTCTTCCCACCTTACCATGATCTGAACCTCGTAGAATAAAAATTTAAATTGTCGTGAATGTGTTTGAATTATATAGATATATGATCCAGTCGGCTTAGATAAAAGTTTTAAATAGCCGAATTAATTAATGAAACTTGACTGTTTTGAATAATTGTGAAAACAACCTGAACATGCGGTCCTACGGATCGTTAGAGGTGCCATGAGCGTTTTGTTTTCACATAATAATATAAAACAGCTAGTTTCTAATTAATTTGGCAAATACAACCTTCTTGTCCTCCCACCTAACCATGATCTGAAGCTCTTGGAGTAAAATGTTAGATTGTCGTATGTGTTTGAAATATATAGATATATGATCCAATCGACTTATATGAAAGCTTTAGATTGCCAAATTAATTAATGAAACTTGACTGTTTTGCATAGTTGTTAAAATAACCAGAGCATGGAATCCTGTTGTAGTTTATGACTGATCATTAGAGGTTTTATGAACACTTTATTTTCACATCATAATATAAAACGATTAGTTTCTAGCTTCTTGTCTTCCCACCTAACCACAACCTGAACCTTTGGGAGTAAAATATTATATTGTCATAAACGTGCTTGAATTGTATAGATGTATGATATAGTCGACTTATAAGCTTTCCAAAATTCTATAATTATACATCTAAAATTCTACGGCAATAAAATTTACGGCTACAAAAAAAAAAACTACAAACATATTTTTAAAGCAAAAACATAAAGCTAGGCTAGACATCCATAGTTACCAATCATGCCCCAAGATGAAATTGTTTTAGATTGAATTCGTAAAATGGAAAAGGAGTCTGCTCGAAATGGCAGTCAAAATTACAATCTCAGAAAATATAGCAACTACATTTATATGAAAATACATGTGAAGAAACCCTAAATACATGGACTAGGCTAGACATCAAATTGGGCTTGTTTTGGGCTTACGTTTAATAGAAAAATGGTGTGGCATATACCCCTCTAATTTTTTTTTCTAAGAATTAGTATAGAATTTATTTACGTGATTTTATATTATTTTTTTTTTAATACGTGTCCTGTACTAAATAAATTTTTGGATGCTCCTGCTCTGAATTATTGTATTATATGTTTACAAACTATATGTAATTGCAAATTATAATATAATAATTGTTACATTTCACAAGTGGAATTTGCAATTTATTAAATTCATAGTATCATAAAAATACATTTTTCAAAAGGGTTTTTAACAAAGAAAACCATCAACTAAGAATCGAGAAAAAACCATTCAACTATAAATTTAATGTAAAAACCCATCAACTATAAGTCCGTTAATGAAAAAACCATCCGTATACAGTACCGTTAAAACCTTAACGGCGACACATGTTTTGCGAAATCTCAAAAGATTTTGTTGGAAAAACCCCACAAGTAAATATTGATTGGGAATAAACCTCTCAACTATAAAATTTAATGTAAAACCCCCTAAACCTTTTTATATACAATTACGTTAAAACCTAAACGGTTAACGATAAATCAAATGTGTGTGCTTTGTATTATAAAAATGACATTCAAAACCAGCAAGGTGTTTAAAATCTTGAAACTCAATTAGAAAAATTATTTAAATTTCTAAAATCCACAATATGATAAATGCTAAAATTATCAAACTTTAATTTCAGATAGTAAGATTATGTGGCTTGAAAGTTAATTGAAGAATAAATAAATGTCAAATTTTCTGTACAACTTGATAAATTATTTCAGCTTCTCAAAACTCTAGATAAATTAAATTGTATAAAAACAATTAATGTATATGTATTTTTCAATCAACTTTTTAGACAGAGAATCTCATTATCACATCGTATCCATGTCAATGTTTACAATCAAAATCGTATTTGATTTAATGTTGACCATTTATTTGTTAATGTCATTAAATTTATAGTTGAGTGGAAAATACTTGATACATCTGAACTTGAGGGTTTTTTACACTAAATTTATAGTCGAGGATTTTTTTCTCAATTCATCTTTAGTTAAGGGTTTTTTTTTGTTAAAAACCTTTAAAGTTTTAATGGTATTGTAGACGGAGTGGTTTTTTCATTAACGGACTTATAATTGAGGGGTTTTTACTTTATATTTATAGTTGAAGAGTTTTTTCTCGATTCATCTTTAGTTGAGGTTTTTTTTGTTAAAACCCTTTTCAAAATAGTTCGAACTAAAGATCTAAAAAGATTGTTTCTGATTTTCGTCCGAGAACAAACTTCCATCACAATATTTCTTTCGGGTAAGATCGTCACTATTTGTAATAAAAATCGTAGTGTGTGACTAAAGTATGACTCTGTATATCTAACCGCAAACGCAAAAGCAACATTAGAGGGCTATTCTCAGAAGCATAATAAAGCACCATTGAAATATATCACGAAGATGCAGATGGGAAGTTTTTGTTCACAATGTCAATAGAAACTCTCATCAAACAAAGTGTACAAGGCATCTTCGAAGCTCTTTTAAAACTAGAAACGGCTTAAAGAGTAGGAGCTCTCTCAGCAGTTCCAGCGATGACGGTAAGCAAATTGTTTCCAAAAGGATCACTTAGATGCTTTGAAAGGTTCTCAACAGGACCTTCTCCGGTAACATAAGCTTGGATGAAGAAACCGAGCATCGCAAACATGGCTAATCTCCCGTTCTTGATCTCCTTAACCTTGAGAAGAGCTGCTTGTTCAGGGTCTTTAGCAAGTCCCAAAGGATCAAATGGACCTCCTGGGTGAAGCCTGTCTTCGAAATCCTGCCCAAGTTTTCGCATTTCAAAGTTTTAGTTGTTTTCCCCGTGAGGATCCCGAATG
Organism: Alliaria petiolata; assembly: GCA_020283515.1. Lineage (NCBI taxonomy): Eukaryota > Viridiplantae > Streptophyta > Magnoliopsida > Brassicales > Brassicaceae > Alliaria > Alliaria petiolata. The sequence goes on from JAHZTW010000003.1 coordinate 38,578,017, forward strand.
AGTAATAGCTAAAATGTAGAGTAATGTACCAATTCGTTGGTGATTCTGTAGTACTCGGCTCCACCGAGGAGAACAACCTCAGCAACTACGGCGAGAACAAGGTTGATTGGGATGTTCTTGCCAAAGTAGTTCAATGTGTTTCCATCAAGAAGCAGAGCACCAGTCTGCATCGTTATTCCAATAAGATCCATCAAATCATAACTTCTTACATTGCTATACAGATTCTAAGTACGCTGAAGATTCAGAAAGATGAGGAGTAGCCAAAAAACCTTAAACCAGACGGCTTCAGGGCCACAGTTAGCGCCGTATTTGTTTAAGGCTTCAGGGATGATGAAACCAGCTGCTCCCAACATAGCCCATCTCGCGTGGATCAATTCAAAGGCTTGGTATCTGGCAACCACATTCATTTACACAGCCAGTCTTAATGACAATGACAAATTAGAGAGATAGATATGGAAGTAAAGAAACAGGTTCAGAGCAGTGAATCTACTTACTTAGCAAAGTTCTCAGGTTTCTTGCCAAGGCCAAATGGGTCATAACCATAGCTGCAATTCAGATTTCAGACCAGTAAATCCTAAGGATCGAAGCCAAAGTAAGCAAACAAAGAGAGACAGGGAGAAAGTGTCTTACTCTCCAGCAACTTCACCGTTTAAGTACTCTGGGATCTCTGATCTGTCCAAAAGACCATCCGGCAAGAAGATTCTCCTGTCAGGACCTGAATCAGAGTCACAATTGCAAACACATTCATAATCAGAGAGGCGTATTGATAGAAAACAAGGAAACATGAATGATTTTGAAAGGGAAGCAGAAGAAACATACCATACCACTTGGAGAGCTCATCGTTGGCAGGAGAGACAGCCTTGGACTTGGCAGGAGCAGGCTTCTTCTTCGAGAACAGAGCAACTGTCTTGAACGTGGCCGGGCTCGATGCCAATGGAGCAGACGATCTTGACACTGCCCTGAAGTTAAGGGGCGTACCAAGCATTTCCGACACACCCAAAGACGCCATCTTTTTTTAGTCCAAAGTTTCAAGCTTTTACTCTGCTTCAAGACCAAGAGGAGCTAAGTGAAAGGAAGGAAGAGACGAAACTGATACTATAAGGCGGAGAGTAGGATTCGTTCAGGCTTTTGATTGGTCCAATTTGTAAATGTGAAATATGATTCTGTTCTCTGATTGGCTGTGGTAGCTGATGTGGCACATAGATTGGCTTTTGTTGGATAATCTATTTATCCATATCCTCTGCTTTTCTTTTGTGTGGCCAAGCTTTACCTATAGGTCCTATACTGCAAAACTGTATACAAAGAATCTCAAAACACATGAAATCTCAGCTGTTAAATGTCATCCACAAATCTTTCAGTGTTAATAGAGTTTTCAGTAAATTCCTCAGAACACTTTAGAACCGTTGTGGTCTGCTTGTCACCGTAATATAGACGACAACGCGAATTCGCATTCAGAAGTCAAAAACGCTATTTGGGTTATGCTATTGCGTTTGAGATCCAATCTTGAGCCATAAACAACTCATAGCACCAAAATTGATAAGAGTCTGCGATGTAAAATACGCGATTCCGTCTTTATACCAATACGTAAATTGTACAATCACGAATGCGATTCACACATTCCGGATCCAAGAACAAGGAAACACTGACATTTACTAAAAAAAAGGATGCAACTTTCTAAAAGCTAAAAAGATGCTGAGTTTTTTCACAATCTTCTCCACTTGTCAATTTCTTTTGAAGTGGCTTTCACAATTTTCTTGGTGTGGACAACGAGTTCATCAATCAGAGAATCAACTTCATCTCTGTCAAAGAGTAGTATAGCCAAAAAACAAAAACTTTCTTCAGTTCTCTAACACATTAGAGAGTCACACACACTAGAATCTAACCGCAGAGGCGTAAATTACTCACAGAGATGGTTTTCCGACGTTATAATAAGATCGAGAGTGATCATAAGCGGCGCCTCTTCCGACGCCATAGCCAAACCCTACACCGACTCCACAACCAGCTCCAAATCCGAGACCAAACTGTAATCCAGGAACTCCTGGTCCGAACCCTACGCCTGATGATTAAATCGATTTCTTACTCAGTTAACCAACACAATCAATCTCACAGTAAAACGATGCAACTATCTAAAGCAACTTTCGAAACTAGTTTCTGCGATCAAAAATTGGGAGAGAATACCTCCGATAAGACCGGCGCCGAAACCGAATCCGCAACCGAAACCGAGTCCTAAGGCGGGACCAATTTTTCCGACGTCTTTGATCCTCACCTGAGGGAGTTTCCACAGCAGTCCCTTGTCATCGTCTCCGATGTTCCTCCTGTTGCTCATCGTCTTTCTCTCTCTCGCTCTCTCTCCCCGTGATTTTCGCTAATTAAATAAGGCCCATTGTTATAACATGAGGCCCAATGGGTCTTTATAACTAGCGTAGAAGAGAATTATTGCCACATAGAAAATGATCGTGGTCATTAGACTGGATTAAACACAAATCTCTGCAATTTTTTTTTTTTTTTTTTATATCAGTTTCATGAGAAGTTGTGATTGCACAAAAGTAAGAAGAAAAAGTGAGATCAAATGTGACTCATAGAAAGCAGGAAAATGGGAAAGACGGGAATACAATTCCAACAGGAAGACTTAATTTGATCATGTATATCATTGTTAACTTGATTGCGCCGGTTTATCTAGATTACGTTTTCATATTTTGAATGGATAGGAGAGATGTGTAAATCTCCGACCGTCACTGTGGGTTTCCACGCACTCTCTCGGCCTGTGGACTTCACTTTAGGTCCTTAGACTTTATTCTTATCTGATAGTCGATATATATGTTATTCTGGTACATTCGAAATACTTGTTTATTGATCATGCAAATCACCACATGATATTTTTCATGTTTTGTCTTCATTCATAATATATCAAAAATGATTTTCTAATAGATCACATATACTTAAATTGTTCCAGCTCAAGCACGGTTAACTTTGGAAAGACAAGGGACGAAAAATATAATTGCACTTTAGTGACATATGTATCCAAATTAATTCTTACGATTTTACCTATTTGATTTTTCATATACTCTTTGTTACATAATGATTTTACATATTTATCATAAATATATAGTAGTCTATTTAGCATATAGAGATAGTTACAATTTTTGTGATTTGTTTGTAAACTTTGTTTTTCCATTTGGTTAATCAAACTATTTTATTAATTAATATAGTAATGCATGTTTTTTTTGGGTCAACTGAACCACAACCGGAATGCCCAATAGCCCATTAATACCTTTTATGGGAGAAAGGTGCAGTCGAACTCCACACGGGTGAGATGGTAGCAGATGTGTGACAAACCCACTTACTTTTCTCAGTAACACATGTTGATTATAAAAAAAAACATAAGTAAACTTTACCGTGGCTACAGAAGCTCAACACAAATCCATTGATGAATCTTTCGTAAAAACCCATTTATTGGAAGTTTGTCTGCAGCCTTTCAAAAGTCTTTTGAAAGCCATTGTAGGCTTCATATTTAACCACAAAAAAAACTTTATGATGGTGGAGTCGATACCATATTTGTTGGTAAAGATGCGATCATCTTGTGACAGCAGTTGGCCTGGCCATTTCATTTGTTACCATTTCTCACAAAAAGAGCGTACAAAATAGTCATTTAGAGTCGCTAACTTAAAGACGGTCGCCAATTCTTGCTTGAACGATTACCACTTCAAAAAAAAAAAATGGCACTCTGTTATACTTTCATGAGTGATTAATTAGATTTTGTTTAATAATTGTTACTATGTTATATTTCTCTATCGATGAGTGCTTTCTTATATACATTATGAATTTTATTTTATTTGTTTTCGATTTGATTTTGATTTGCACTCTTTCGTTTTTAGTTAGTTTTTAACGGATTGTAAAATATTAAATTACAAATCTCGCGTATACGCAGAGCTTTATCTAGTTATATATATAGTATAATGTACCTAAATGTATTTGGTTGGGTTTTTTTTTTATGCCTACCGGATATGATTATATATATAACACAGAGATGAAAATATGTGGTGATTTTTTTTTCATGATTTCAGGGATTGAGCATTTGTTGAGTAGTGGAAGTTTCTAGAGAGCTAAATTCGAATAAATTGACGTAAAGGAACGATGAAAGGTCTATTCTCTTCTCTCTGCTTACAGCTAAACTTTAAAGCAATGTGAGGGATATATCGTGTGGTTGTATATTTAAACCTTAATGGGCCAGAAATCCAAAACAAATGGGCTTTGTAACAAAGAGCAAGGAGAACGTCTGTCTCTCCCTCTCCCTCATTAGTTAGGTTAAACTTATGTATATATAAATATGCCTCTTGCTATTGAAAAAAGAACACTTCCGCAAACTTTGACAAGTCTTATCTTCTCTATCTTTTGCTAATTTGGTAAAGAATATGGCGATGACACCTCAGGAACTTGACCAAATCATGACGGTGCTCAAGCTCTATGGCTCCCTTCAATCCTTACAGATTAATTTTCCATACTTTAGAATTCGTTTTGTTCCACATTGTCAAAATAGCTATGCTGCTTTTCTGGCCCGATCTTCACGTTGTAGGAACGTTTTGTTTTGCATAGTTGTGTGTTGACGTTGAAACAATATATTACTATAACCAAGACAAGATAATAGACTCTTTATTTTATATTTTCATACACTGTCGAGGCAAATTATTGATAGAGGCAAACTAAACACAAACCTTATAGTACATTATAGTACATTACCCACATAATAAAATTAATCTCGTATGTCTGTACCCATTACAGTACAGACATACGTGATTAATTTTATTTTATATTTATATATGATATGTCAGGAAGAGGAGGGATAAAGTATCCATGCTCGCCCAGATTTGGCTGTGAACTGTTTAAACCTACCATAAAACATTACTAATATTAGTATGAATTTTCCACTTGGACTCCATCGTCCCGCAAAACCATAACCTGCGTCTTTGCAGCCACCGTCGCTCATGTCTAGGCGCCGTTCGCAGCTGTATCCGGTTGTGAATCCCACATTTCCATACGCGCTAACGTTACAATAATAAAAGTTGTTATTTCGCTAACAAGCATAGGTATATGTTTCATGGAATGAAATCATCTTGGGTATTAGATTTAAAAGTATTTTTCAAAATTTAGATATGTAAAAGCATACCTGATAACTTCGAGGGTGATGTTAAGTACATTGAAGTTGAGTGGATCTCGTTGTAGTTTCTGCCTTTCGGTGATGGAAATGAGAAAGATGCATATCACCAAAAAGGAAAGTTGTGACACGAAGAGCCCACTCTTCGTTCCTTCTTTTTCATTTCCGGAATCATCTTCTCCCTCTTTCTTTTTTTCGGTCAACGGCATAAACGATGTGTATGGAGGAAGATACCTTGTCAACGAAACCATATTTACTTATTATTCCCTAGAAAATCAAATAATGATTTGTGAATATAATGAATTGGAAGGCTGTGACATTCTCCACTACCTCGAAGGGACATCTTTTAGTTATTTTACTGAATCTAAAACCATGGACATATTCTGATTCACTCCAACAAATATTGTCCACCACATTCTCTTGTAAGTTCTGCTTTGATAATTATATTCCAAATAAAAAATTACTTTTACTGAACTTTGCTTTTAAGTTCACAACTTTCCTTTTTGGTGATATGCAAATCACCATTACATATTTTCCCATCACGTAAAAATTCACCATTACGTAAAGTTGGACATTAAAGTAAATTTTTTTTACTGAACTTTGCTTTTAAGTTTTCCAATATAAAAGTTTTTGTGGAAAACTTGACAAACTCACTGACATTTTTCTGTAGTGAGAAAAATCAAAACTCCACCGAAAGGGCCAACTGTTAATCTATTATTACTATATTTTTTTATAACCGAAAATCTATCAAAGTAAACACTAATCTTCAAAGATTATATTTATACATTAGGTAGCCGAAGTATTCATACTATTTAAGAAGTATATATATTTACCTACTATAGTTAAACTCGAGTCTTCATTTTAACTATAGTAGTTAAAATGAACACTTTAACCAAACGGACCAGAATTAATATAACAGTCGTTTATGTTAATATAGTTAATTAGTTATTATGTTACATCTAAATTCAAATCCCCATCATGCATGTTGTTGATAAAAAGAAATAAATTTTCATTGTCTAATTAAACTGACTAGTTGGCGGATTCAAGCCAAATAAACAACACCATTACTAGTGCAAAAACTTTTGCTCGACCACCCACAGTCCCACTCATAGGTGCATGATTGGCTTACGAGCTACAGAATCTAAAAATAAACAATAACTGTTTTGTTGGTAAAAAAAACAATTATTATTAGGAAAAAATCATTTTTGTATAAAAGTTAGGTAAATGATTTAAAGATTTTCCAAACTAAGTCAAATAATATACTCATCCACGATAGGTTTCATGTTTCTGTAGTGAAAAGTCGGCCAACTTTCTTATGGTGACCAGACCATTTATAATCTGCGCGTGTTTACATACACACATTAAACAAATACATCTTTTATATTGTATTATATTTGACGCAGCACTATCTAAATTGTTTTAGTTAAAAAAAAAAATCGTTCCAAAAACGGACGACGACTCAACTTGCAAGTAGATCTATATGAGAAACTGCAATTATGTTTATATATATTCATGCACACATGGGTATGCCAGCTTCCACACTCTGAAAACAGGTCGAAGCTAGTGCACTTTTCGACCGGACTAGGCCGCCAATAAATTAGGTTAGATCTAAATAATTTGAGTCCATGCAAATGCATCGATATATGAGAAGAAAATTGAAGTAACTCACATCATGAGGATGAAGAGTACCAAAATAGCTGGGGAAAGTATGGAGAGGTCGACAATTGTTTCTCCGGTGTGTCTCGAGTTCACCACTTGAAACAACGATCCAACGAACTTATCGTACCAACTCATTCCTTCAAGAGACTCCGAGCTCCACTCAAAGGCGCAGAAGACAAAAAGTTGTATCATTACAAACCCGAACACCGTCAATCCAAGAAGAACACAAAGGCGTACGGAGAGTAGATGAGAATATCCCATCTTCTTGTGGTTCTTGAGAATATAACCAAACTCTTCGCATTTTGTGATCTTATCTAATCCCCATATGAGCAACACCAAGAAGCAAGGGAACAAAGCGTTCCCCATCAATACTTGAGGGATTAAGAGCAAGAGGAGACCCGGATTCTTGCGGAAGATAATCATGTTCTCATTCGTGGGAACAAATCCGCAGTTTGCGAACGTGGAGACAGTTGTGAAGACAGAGAAGGTGAGAGGTGAGATTTTTTTGAAACTAAGAACATCTCTTGCCGTTTTAACAAAGTTTACGTACACAAGAAGCAACACAGAGCCAGCTATGTTTGTTACAAGATGGTAACCAAGAACTACCGAGTACAAGCACTTAGACGCCCTTTCCTTAATCAGGCTAGGACCCTCACGACGATTTATAACATTCTCGGGGTCACTACGGCGATCCTCGATCGTACGGTCCGCCTTGAAAGAGCCCATAAGATGTCTAATCTTGTTATGAGGGAAAACGAAGTTGGAAAAATGGGATAAGTAGAAGTTGAGAAAGGAGGTGAAGATCTCACCGCCGAGTAACATGAGGATAGTGAGGAAGATAAGCTGGGTGTTGGAGAAGACTTCCATGTCGACGGTGGACATGGAAGAGACGGTGATGGCGGAGACAGAAGTGAAGAAAAGGTCCAAGTCATGAGGACGTGAAGTGGTTCTTGGCTTCGAGATCTTGAGTGCCAAGAACCCAAAAAAGGATAAGGACAAGAAGTAGATGAAGTAGAGGAAGAAGAGGGAGCCAGATTTAGCAAGTTGCGAACGGATTTTAGCTAGTTTTCCCCCGACTCTCTCCATATTATTTCTTGGGTCGGACTATGCACAATTATTGGCCATAGCATGTGTTTATATATTACACGCACATGAGCATTCTCAGCCACATGTGTATATATGATGGCTATTACTAACATGACAACATTGTCTAGTCCAACTCGTTTTTCCCAGAGATTTTCTCTTTTCGGCTTTGAATGCTATTGATAAGGAGATACGATTTAGAAATTCTATACGAAATAGTGTAGTTGGGTCAGCATCTCATATGGGGTGAGACTTCAAAAAGTATCTCATTAATATAGTATTCATATTTTAAATATAATTTAATTGGTATAATTAAATTTTAAGTTATTAACAAATTTAAACAATGCATGTAACAACAGATCTTGAGAAACATTAAATTTTAAGTTATTAATAAGTTATAAAAGTTTTGTTTTTGTTTTACAAAAAATATGGTTTGTATTTTTAATATTTTAAATAAAAATTTAATTTTAACCTTCTTATATTAGTATATTAATTAAAATTTTTTTTAGTGTATCGATAAATGGTATAATAGAAATTTTATTAATTTTTTTAATATGTATGAAAAATAGTAGAATGATACTATTTGTAAAAGAGAGAGAGTATTTGACTATTTCAAATGTCTCACCCATAGAGATGTTTTTAGGAAAGGAAAATGTGAAAGAAAAAAAACTTAAATGTTGAGATGACATTTTTAGTTGAATAACGTGCAAAAATTATCTTTTTTTTTTAATTGGAATGAGAATAATTTGTGGTTTATTATTTCTGTTTCAAAATAGTTCTTTCGATAATTATGTGATTTTATTTTCAACATTGGAGATACAATTAATATAAAGAAAATGGTTTTATTGATCCAATTCTACTATACCGTATAATTACTCCAACCCAATGTAATGAAAAAAAAAAAGACAATATGAATGATATGATGCGGAAAATAATAATATGTATAGGTAGTGTTTGAGAAGAAATTTTTTTTTTTAAGACGATTAAAGAATCGTTAGTAATATCTTTTCAAAGACCCTCCGTTGCTCAAATTTGATTTACTCTACAAAAAAATGGTCAGTAGTCAGTAATATCTTTTCAAAGACCCTCCATTGCTCCATTTCTCAAATCAGTTAGTCTGCCACCAACATTTTGAATGTGTTTGATCTGATTCTGATCAATCCAAATTTTAAAAGTGTGCCGATTTTTAACTTAATTAAAAGAGGTCCATAACTCGTATGTAATTTTAAACAAATCAGTTAATTCAAAACGCATGAGTTAGTCCATCTCCATTTTTTCTCGATCATTCCTTGACCAATCAATAATCATCGACCAAGCCTCTCTAAATTTACTTACCTTGAAAAACGACTACTAAATCCTCAATCTTTTTCCTCTTCGGTAACCTATTGCTGTTTGTGGGTGTTACAACTTTCTCTTTCGTATAGTAAAAATGGTTATCACATATGATGACAAAATCTGATTCGTTTAGATAACTAACGGTCTTTCGAAAAAACCACATCATTTTACGCATGTCTATTTACTTTCTGCGGCCGATTCTTCATAAGTTTTTGGAAAAAAATCGTTATAAGAAAATGACTATAAATTAACACGGTCAGAGATAATCTTTAATTTCGACTCGGTGTATATTTAAACGATATTTTCTTTCAAATTAACATGGGAAATATAACCAAATGTACCTTCTTTTTTTGTACCAAATATATGTACCATCTTACATAATTAAAATCTTTTAATATATATATATATATATATATATTATTATTATTTTTTTGCGAAAGTGTTTGCAAATCTTTTAAAATATTTCTTGAGAGAGTTATGCGCACGAGGGGTAAAATGTTGTACGATAGGACTATAAAGGGGACCACTGATCAAATCTAGGAGGTGATACAATATAATATTTAAATCGTGATGTATCAAATCACTTGCTAGGTGGCCACTAATATAAACGTTAACATACGTAATTAGTTTATGTTTGCTAGAGAGAATTAAATTCGAGTCTTAATGTAGATGTTGACAAAAGAGGGCGAACATAATATGTTCATCCTGCTCAAATGCGTTTGGCACTAGAAAAATCCTTTTCTTTATACTATATAAAACGTTATCTTCTGCTACCTGTAAATGAATTTATATACGAAAAGTTAGGAGATAAAATTCTGGCATATGGTGATTAAGCTTTAGAATCGAGGAAAGGTAACACTAACGAATTAAAAGTTACATTATACACTAATGGAAAAAGACGAAAGGTCATTTATTTGTAAATAGTACCATATTAAATGACCTCTCTTTTTGTGTCTTTAGATTCGTCTAGCTGTCTTGATATTAGATTTAACGATGAGAAATTTTAGTAGGCCATACAGTGTAAGCTTACTTATAACTTATGAGTACAGTAGTATAGGTTTAAGCGACCATTTTCTTGGTATCACTGATTTGTTGAATTGTATATTAGATAATGTAGTTGGCTATATCAGAAATTTAAAACTTGTAAACATCTAGATTAACAGAAAATTGTAGATAACAATAAATATATATATATATATATATATATATATATTAATCTATATATTGTTATTCGACTTTTTAAGAGCTTGTAAAACATATATACCAATATAATGTTATTCGTTTTTTTTTTTTGAAAAACTGAAAAACATATTGTTTTTTATCAGTGAGTTTTTAATTCATTAATTATATTTTTAATCAAAATTAGTTTATTTTAGAAGACTAGTAAAATAATTGAAAATCAATTGTGAGTTTTAATGTTTTGAACATATATAAGTTGTAACCATTTTAAACAACCACGTTAATATAGAGTGTAGAACAATAGAATACAAAAATCACATGGTGTACACCGAGAACCACCATATATAATAACACAACACTATGAAGCTTTGATCTTCCCACTCAACCTCTAGAAGAAGTAAGTTATACAAGGAAATGTTGAGTGGATGGTTTTTCGAAGGCCTCATACCCTATTTCGGACTTATAACCGGATAAAAAACAATGTTAGTAAGTATAAAATGGCAGAATATATACGCATTTCATTATATTCAAAGATGGAAGCACTAATCTACACGGATCTTGTTGCTCTGAATGATAAGCTGTTGGATCAAAATTAAGAGGGAATTGCCATGAAAGTGGCTCTTTAAGCTTCATAGCCACACATTAGTTGTTGAGCCGCCTCTAGTGGTGCTAGTTTCTGATCTAATTAGGATTAAGTAGGTTTATTGTCTCTCCTGTAATATGATTGTTTTTTNATATATAGAAGAACAAAGCCAAGGTGGTGAAGAAGAAATAGGTGAATATGAATAAGGAACAAAGGAAGATGAAGAATAAGATGAGTGAGAAGTGGAAGATGAAGAATAAGATGATGAAGAAAGAGAAGAGGACAACAACAATTATGGACCTACCTGATGAAATCTTGAGTTCAGAAATTATGAAGAGGTTACGAAAACCGGTGGATTTGTGGTGTATGATAGGAGCGACCAAGCACTGGTATTTACTCTTTAAATCTATGACTAATCCTTTCTCTGGATTGGATATGCAAGTCAGAATATTGTCGGGTGCCATAGCAAGGATGACAAAAGTCATTTTTTCAGAAAAATAATACAAATTTTTTACTGCTTCTCTTGTTATGAATGAGTTAATCAAATAATTGCAATCTTATGACAACTTGATGGATGGTTTCACGATTTACTAATTAATAATATTATATTTTTTTTTTTTGAACATTACAATATTATCTTCTTTTTTTTGTTGCGAAAGGGTTTGCAATTACAATATTATCTTCTTACATGGATCCATGCATTGTCAGACATTCCTCGTCGAAACCATATATATCCTCGTTTGACACGAAGCATATTTATTTTCGGTTGTGGCGGCCTTTTTCAAAGAACCCATTGCTCACTTAAGCTTTATTATTGTTGTTCCTTACACAATGTTGCGTCTTCGCCGTTTCTTATCGCACAATCATTAACAAATTAAATCTACTTTATTACCTTAAACTTCTAGAATCCGATCCCAAGTAACTAACTATTCCGTATTAGTTTCCGTAAGCATATCCCTGAACGGTTAAACCATACCATACCAAACCGAAACATAATATACATAGAATCTATACTATCTTATTATATAAAGTTAGATGCGTCAAAGTTAGTAATCCACATGATTGTGATATGTGTCAAGTTAATCGATTAGATTTTGACACGTGTTAAAAAGTCAAACAATTAGATTTTAACATAATGTTTACATAAATCTAAAAAATTAATTTAAAAATAAAAAATAAGTTTCTTTTATGTTTTCCAATTATATTAAGAAAATTGTATAATTGATTACTAATACTAAATATAAAATCAAAAAGGTAAATAAAAAAATTAAGAAAAGAAAAATAAGTTTTTTATTTTCATTTAGATTAAGAAAATTGAATGATGAATTACTAATACTAAAAGGAAAATCAAAAAATCAAAAAAGTAAATAAAAAAATAAGAAAAAGGAAAATAAGTTTTTTTTTTTTTAATGTTTTTCGTTGTTAGAATGATTTAACCATTTTTCTTATCCGTTTGGTTCGCTACGATTCACACTTCGAATTAATTAACCATACATTATTTATTTAATTTATTAAATGTTTTGTTTTCTTATTAACATAATAACACCAATTTAAAACTTAAAACACAATCATGATATAACTTAAATAATAATAAAATAAAATTTTGCTTCTATAAAAAAGCCATAAGAAAGTTCTTCACAAGTAATTGGATTTTATTTTAAAATAATTTTTTTATCATTTTAAAATATTATATTCAAAATCCGCATATATGCGGATCCTATTCTAGTATATAAATATAAAGTTGGATGCATCAAAGTTAGTTTTTAACATTATCGTGACACGTGTCAAGTTAATCGATTAGATTTTGACACGTGTTAAGAAATTCAACCAATTAGACTTTAACATAATGTTTACATAAATCTAAAAATTAGTTTTAAAAACAGAAAAGGAATATAAGTTTCTTTTATGTTTTTCAAATAGATTAAATAAATTATATAATCGATTACTAATACTAAATAAAAATCAAAAAGATAAATATGAAAATTAAGAAAATGATAATAAGTTTCTTTTATGTTTTTCATTTTAGTTAAAGAAATTGTATGATAGACTACTAATTCTAAAAGGAAAAAAAGAAGTCAAAAGATAAATAAGAATTAAGAAAAAGAAAAATAAGTTTTTTTTTATGTTTTTCATTGTTATAATAGATTTAATCATTTTAATTATGTGTTTGGTTTGGTACGGTTCACACTTTGAATTAACCACAAATTAACATTATTATTTGAGACTTAAAACAAAACCATAATATAACTTAATCAATAATAAAATAAAATTATGCTTTTATAAACAAAACGTCATAAAGAAAAATATGTTATTCTCATTATGAGTAAAATATATTAGTAGATAAAACTTTATATTAAAAAATTATGCAATCAAATAATAATCGTAAAAAGAATATGATTAAAAAAAAAAGAAAGACTAAAAAAAAAACTTCAATGAAAATCTAAAATAAAAACAAAAGTAAATAAAATTAACTCCAATTTAGAAAAATATACAATTTTATTATATAAAGTTTGATGTTTAAAAGTTGCTAATTAACATGATAGGATACGTGTTAAAGTCTATCGATCAATATTTGACATTATCGAATAAATTTTGTTTGAGAATTTAAAATTTATATTTGTAAATTTGTAATTTTTACGACAAAATAAATATTATTTTATTTTATCAAAATCCTATCTGGGAATAGTAATAAAATTTAATTACAAAATATAAAAATAAAAATAAAGAAATAAATTTTATGTTTAGAGGAATGATAACAGAGATGGATAATGAGACACTGACGGTAATGGCAACGGAAGAGGAAGTACGCACTGCATTATTTATGATGCATCCGGAAAAAGCTCCGGGCCCGGACGGCATGACGGCTTTATTTTTTCAACGCTCGTGGCATAAAATTAAAACAGAGGTGGTACAATTTGTGAATAATTTGAAGCCCGCATATATGCGGATCCTATTCTAGTACTATATAAAAGTTGATGCATTATGCCTTTAAGAACATCCACCTAGGATCCAAAAAACTCAATTTCATTGATTCAAATCAGCGTTTTCAGTAAACAAAGAAAAAAAGTTAAATATGATTAACAATTTGATGTAGCGTAGGAACCTCTGTTGACAATAGCGTGCATCGTGAATCGTGGAGTGTGTGGTGTGCAACGTGCAGTGTTAATGTGAAATGTGCAACGTGCAGGGGTTCCAATGTGCAATGTGTTTTGCGCTTTTAGGTGTTTTGATTTTTATGTGATTTACAAGTCGGTTCTCTTTTAAATTGCCTTTTTACTTATGTCAACTTTCTATTTATCTTTATTTACTTTATTTCGGGTAGCTAGGGTTAGCATCCCTTATTTAAGGCGTTGTATTTGCTTCGTTGATACTTGGTTATTGAATTTATAAAAGAAAAGTTTTCTCAAAGAAGTCTTTTGAATATCTGTACTTGCTCAGGAAGCAAATCGAGTTGTTCTAAGCACAAGGTTATCGAAATCCATATATTTTCGAGAACCCTAGGATATCCCGCTGCAACAGTTGGTATAAGAGACAAAACTGATCCTAATCATGCCACCAAAGAAAAATCTTCAACAGCAACTCGCGGAACATGACAATTCGTTTAAAAAAGCGCTTGCAAGCTTTCAACAGGATTTGCGTAACATTGTTCGCACCACTGTTGATGTAGCTTTACGTATAGCTCTCAATACACGTAATCGAGGTCCAACACAGCAACATGAAGGTCAAGTCTTCGTGGGTTTAGATGATGAGGAGAACGACGATGTTAATGACAACCCATTCGCAAGGATTCGTGACCAGCCACAGCAAAATGTCGTGGTGGCTCCACAAGTAGACAATCGCCGGTGGGAATCAGGTTTTAAGCTTGACCTCCCTGAATTTACGAGTTATCTACAACCCGAGGAATTCCTCGATTTGGATCAGCGCAACTACGAAATTGTTAGCTTTCAAGGAAGTTCCAGATGAGATGAGAATTTCGCTTGTTGCGACATGATTTCGTGGGCGAGCTTCAGCTTGGTGGCAACAAACTAAAGATAAACGAGCAAGACAAGGGAAAAATCGCGTCGCTTCATGGGAGAAGATGAAGACAAGATGCGCAGGGCTTTTCTTCCATTTAACTACGCTCGTACGATATACACCAAACTACAGAATCTGAGACAAGGAGCCCGCACAGTCGATGAGTATGCGTCAGATTTTTTTTTACTTCTTGCTCGTAATGAGCTTTTAGAGACAGCAGAGCAGTTAGTATCACGTTTCATTGGCGGCTTGCGTCAACAAATCCAGAACACACTATTACAGTTCTGTCCAGTTTCAGTCTCTGAGGCACATCAACGTGCTTTGCTCGTCGAACAAAATTCGCGTCCCTCCAACTCGAGTTGGAATACTTCCAATCCGCGTTCGTCTATTCTGCCAGACGAATCAAAATCACATGATGAATTAGGAGAGCACGGGACAACCACCTGAATCTCAGAGGGAATTGATAGAGATTCAACACTGCAAAATCCTCACTTGCCTACATTCAAGTGTTTGGACTGTGGAGAACAAGGACATCGCCATTCAGCTTGTCCTAAAGCGAATCGACGTGGTCTGTATGTCGATTACATTGAGGAACCACGTTATGATGTCTATGAAGAGGACACATAGCAAGTTATTGACGAACAAGTTGCAGGTGATACGAGCACAGCGTTGGTGATTCGCCGCAACTTTCTCGCACCACAAGGAATTAAAGAATCATGGCTTCGTTCGAACATCTTTTGTTTGTCGTGTACTCTTCGTGGCAAGGTTTGCCGGATCATAATTGACTTGGGTAGCTGCACCAATGTTATTGCTAAAGATGCAGCTCACAAGCTCGCTTTGTTTACAGAGCCACATCCAGCGCCGTATAAGCTTGTGTGGCTGAACACAACAACAGAGCTTCGAATTTTCATGCGTTGTCAAGTGCCTTTCTCGGTAGGATCAAGCTATAAGGATCTGCTTTTGTGCGGCGTGCTTCCAATGGATATGTGCCACTATCTATTCGGACGTCCGTGGCAATTCGACAGGCGCACTACGCATGACGGGTTTGCAAATACTTATTCATTTTCTTTCGAAGACAAACGCATAACTTTGCTTCCTACAAAAGATTCAACCACGCCTGTTGCCATTCCTTCGGAGCTCTCAAAATCGCCTCTTGGCCCCACGCCTAATAAACATGTCATGTTCTTGAACAAAGCTCAATTTCATGGCTCTGCCTTTGCTGTTAATGATCCTTTTTCAAAGATGCCTTGTTTCGTACCTTGCAAAAAAATGACTGATGCTTCTCTCGTGGTGACATTGTTTTTTCGCGAGATACACAAGTTGTACAGTTTGACCTTGTCTATTGTTTCTGATCGTGACTCGCCATTTCTCAGCCTTTTTTGGCGCTCTCTTTGGAAACTGTTGCGTACAACTGCGGACATGAGTTCAGTATATCATCATAAGCCTGATGGCCCAACAGAAGTTGCAAATCGCGCGTTGGGTGATCTTTTGCGTTGCTTAGTGGGAGATAACATCCGTTCATGGTATTTGGTTCTTTGTCAAGCGGCGTTTGCACATAACAATGATGTGAATCGTAGGACGGGTTTTAGTCCGTTCTACGTGGTCTATGACATCTCTCCTCGTGGTCCTCTAAATCTCTCTATTGCATCGGACACGTTTACATGCGCATGTTTGGTCTAATTTGGAAGCGACGATGGCAAATTACAAAGCCAGCATTGATGCACATAGGCGTGAGCTCACTTTTGCGGTTGGCGATAAAGTCTGGGTTGTTCTTACCAAAGATAAGTTTCCTCCTTAGACTTACAACAAGCTGAAAGCACGACGGATTGGACCTTTGGAGGTTTTGGAGAAAATTAATAACAATGTCTACCGTTTGCATCTTCCTCCGAACATGAACACAGCTGATGTGTTTAACGTTAAGCATTTGGTACCATTTGAGGAGGCTGATCAAGATGAAAATTCGAGGGCGAATTTTTCTTTACCCCGAGGGCCCTGATGTAGCGTAGGAACCTCTGTTGACAATAGCGTGCAGCATGCATCGTGGAGCGTGTGGTGTGCAACGTGCAGTGTTAATATAAAACGTGCAACGTTGATGGGGTATATGAATTTCTTTTGGGACTCGTCTATCTTTGAATTTGTAGGACCCTAAGTTGCAAGTGCACAGCGTGCGTTGTAGTACTTAAGGTATCGATCCACAGGGAGGAGGTCAACTGCAAAACAGGAAATCAAGGCAACCAAAGACGCAAAGAATTGGGATTTTGGGGTAAGTGTCACGATTTTAGCAGAAAAGAAAGAAGGAAGAGCAACGTCTTATATAGAGGTGGGTGTCAATCAATTCTATAACTAACGGGAAAAGGAAAATCAACTTAAGTGCTTGTAAAAAGGAAATCAGGTGAGCGGTGCAGAAAAAGTAAATATTGAAGTGCGTAAATCTCGAGTTGTAAAGCAGATGGGAGAAAAACGTTGGGGATCTTCTCGGGAAATCTATGGGGTTCTAACTAGAAATCAAACTCACAAAAGTTCAGACAAACGAGACTAGGCGATTTTCCCTAAACTGGAATCACTGGTTTTAACGACCTAAACTCCAACAAGCAAGATCGATCTATGTTATGCAAAATTCACAAGTATACTATCGTATCATGCGTTCTAGGAAAACACGCAGTAATGATTGGGACAATAAACGTTCACGACTTCTCCTTAGGTATGCATGAGCATCCCATAAGTGTTGCGCTCCACCAAACTAGGTTCGGATTTGAAATTCAGCAGGTTAATGGTTTTCAAGGATCCTAAAATCAGACAGCTAGTTCATGATGCTAGATTCATGCAATAAGAACAAGTTTGGTAAGAAAGAAAACCCTAATCTACGGTCTAAACGATTGGTTCAAGAATAGTTAATGAAATTCCCCATAGATCCCCTTAAAGAGCCCCAACGAAAATGGACTACTCAAACATGAAAAAAGGAGTAGAAAACGTGATAGATAATGCATGCCTGTATAAATCAATAAGAAGTAGCAAAGGTTCCAGCAGAAATCGATCTCCCTCGAAGAACAAAGATGGAGATAGAGAGCGAGATCCGCGGCCGTCGGAACCAAAACAATGAAACGTGAAAAGTAAAACTTCGAACTCTCTAAAAAAAACCCTAAATATCGAGTATATATAGGTCTTCAAGTCCCACTGAGCGTCAATTAGGTCTTGGCGTGCATAAAACGATTGAGAGTTTAAGTTGGGCTTCAAATGGGCTCGGAAATCGGCAAGTTGCTGGCCGGTCAAGCGACTGGCGGTGGCGCTGATATACTCATATATTTTGAAGTCGGAGCTGATTTACGCGCACGGTGTCGATCGACACCATCACTGTGTGTCGATCGACACCGATCAAACCGACCAAACCTGCGCAACTTCCCTCAGAAAAAGGAAAGCAAACAAGTTTTGAAGAATTACAAGATTGCCCCTGACAAAAAATCCTCTTCTATAAATAGTTTTCATGCATTGTTTAGCCAAACACCTTATCATAATTTTCTGTTTTTGAGACTTAGAGAGAGATTGATCCTGAACCTTTGGAGAGACAATTCTAACTCATCTGAGCCAGATTTCGAACCCCTGTATCATTCTCTATTCTTTTATGCAATTTATTTCAGTCATGATTTGTGCATTCATCTCCATGTCTGAGTAGTTTGCTAGTTAGGTTAAGGTGATTTAGGGTTGATGATGAGTTTGTAGAATTATTATCTAGTTAGGAAAAATCACTTGGATCTTCATCTTGATTTGTGCTTATATTGTTTTCTTACTTGATCACTTAGAAATCAAACCTAGGTTGTTTAATAGACGCGAGAGCATTATTGATAAACTGACCTAATCATAAATGAGCAAAATATCTATTCGCAAAGAGATTTGGTTTAGGTATTTTGTGAACAATCGAACCTGAACTTTAATGCTTGTCTGAATTGTTTGAATTCGCAAAGAGACTTGGTTTTCTGGAATTTAGGCATAGATAACTTCTGCAACGAGAGTTGATTGGTTTTAAATTAGTGTTTTGAGTTCNATCATAAATGAGCAAAATATCTATTCGCAAAGAGATTTGGTTTAGGTATTTTGTGAACAATCGAACCTGAACTTTAATGCTTGTCTGAATTGTTTGAATTCGCAAAGAGATTTGGTTTTCTGGAATTTAGGCATAGATAACTTCTGCAACGAGAGTTGATTGGTTTTAAATTAGTGTTTTGAGTTCTAGACGGTTTTTAATAATTTTCTGTCAAAATAATATCTGCATTCTCTTATTCATCCTGATAATCATCCTTGCCTAGCGCCTTCGTCTCCTGAACTTTAATCCACATTCAATTCTGTTTCTGATTTACTTAGTAGTTTTATTTATTTTAAATTAATTGATCTAGCATAATCTGAACTTAGAAAACTTAGCGTAGCATCTACTTCCCTTGGGATTTGATACCCCTTATACTTCAACTGCTTTGCTGTGCACTTGCAGTAATGATTATTTGGGTAAAACCTGAGCCCTATCAAGTTTTTGGCGCCGTTGCCGGGGAAGTAACAGCTGCCTACGGAATCTAGTATTAGGATTTTGACTAGATTTTGTTTTTGTTTTGGTTACTAATTTAGTTTCTTATTTTTGGTTTCAGGTGCATGCTTAATCGCAGTACCAGAAGCAATAAAGAGAAGAAGCTAATTGAACTCAACCAGGAGCTCGGTCGTCTGGAACGTACGAACCGCAAATCTGCACGAGTGTCGATCGATGCTTGTTCTTATTTTTGGTTTCAGGTGCATGCTTAATCGCAGTACCAGAAGCAATAAAGAGAAGAAGCTAATTGAACTCAACCAGGAGCTCGGTCGTTTGGAACGTACGAACTGCAAATCTGCACGAGTGTCGATCGACACTAACACAAGCATCGATCGACACCACTACTAGCATCGATCGACACCTTGCGCATACAGAGATGGCTGATCTTATGGTTTTGATACGCGACGAAGCCGGCAACTTGGTCGACACAGAAGGCAACAGAAGGAATAATCAAGGCTAGAGACTTGATGAGAATGGAGTTGCAATCATCGAACAAGTAGCACCACCTGCGAATGCTGGACGTGGAAGAACACTTGGTGAATACAACCGACATAGAACTGCGATCCGTCTTCCTGCATTCCAGAGGAATGATTTCGAGCTGAAGCCTGCATACTTCACACTCGTAGCTCAGCATCCTTTCCATGGTCTTCCCAATGAACATCCCATGGATCACATTGAAAGATTCGAGGACTTGGCATCAAGCATCAAGGCGAATGGAGTGTCGTATGATTATCTCTTCTGCAAGCTTTTCCCTTACTCGCTTGCTGGAGATGCATCATACTGACTAAAGCAATTGGAACCAGGATCCTTGACCACTTGGGAAGAGACAAAGAATGCATTCTTATGCAACTTCTTTGATGATGCAAGATCAGAAGAGCTGAGGACAAAGATCACTGCATTCTCCCAAGGACCTACTGAAGCATTCAAGGCTTCTTGGGTCAGATTCAAAGCTTACCAAAGAGATTGCCCACACCACGGTTTCAGCGAGCCGCAGCTTCTCGGTATCTTCTACCGAGGAATCGATTGGAGGTACCAGATGGCTTTAGATGCTGCTAGCAATGGCAACTTCAACACAAGATATCCAGACGACGCGATGGTGCTTATAGAGAATTTGGCCTCTTGTAACAGCACCAAGAATGCAGATTTAGAGAGAAGACAACACGCTGGAGTGAAAGGAGGAAGCCAAATTGCTGAGGTCAACAAGAAGCTGGACAGCGTACACAATCTCTTGGTGGGGAAGAAGCAAGTCCACTTTGCTAATGAAGTGGAGACACTCGAGCCTGATGATGAATGTGAAGAAGAGGATGTCCACTACATCAACGGAGGTGGCTTTCAAGGCCAAAGATTTGGGAACCAGCAAGGGAACAAAAGTTTCAATGGAAATTATCAGAAGAGCTCCTTTACAGGAAATCAAAACTCTTCTGGTTATACTCAAAAGCTCCCATTCCTGAACAGCAATTACACGAGGAGCTATGGAAATTCTTCTTACCAGAAGCCTTCTGCGCAAGACAACAAAATGGAGTCTATGCTAGAGCAAATCTTGGAAGGACAGCAGAAGTTGACAGTGAATTTCAATGGGAAGATTGATTCACTGTATCAAGACCTGAATGGAAAGATTAAGAGCTTGAGCTCTCACATGAAGAAGCTGGATGTTCAAGTTGCTCAAATTGCAGAAGCTGTTAACAGGCAAGAAGGATTCCTTCCAGGAAAGACTGATACCAATCCCAAACGCCATGTGAATGTCATCACATTGAGAAGTGGGAAGAACCTTCAGCCTGTGCAGAAAAGGGGACTAAATGCTGAAGAATTCGAGGAGCTTGAAGACGTTGAGGATACTGCTGAGCCAGTGTCGATCGACACTACTGAAGAGTGTCGATCGACACCCATGGAGAAACACGACAGATCGAACGAGCTCGGCGCAAAGGATTCGACTTCAAAGAGGCAAGTGTCGATCGACGCTCTTCACGGACAACACTAGATCAGCCCAAAACAACAAAAGTTGCAGCAGAGAAGGTCTACAAACCAAAGATCCCTTTTCCACTGATACCAAAAAAATCCAAGAAAGAGCTACTTGATGTTAGATGCAAGGCTATCATGGATAGACTAGTGGTTGAAATCCCTTTGATGGATGCCATTAGAACTACTCCGGTGATAAAGAGGTACTTGAAATGGATGATGACCAAGAACATGGATATGGAGGAGGGAGTAATGATGATATCGGAGCAAATCAGTGATGTCATTCAGAACAGGCTTCCAGAAAAACTCTCTGATCTTGGAAGTTTTGTTCTTGATTGTTCCATATTCTCATACAAGTTTGGGAGGTCTCTCTACGATTTAGGATCAAGTGTCAACTTGATGCCTCTTTCAGTTGCTCTAAGGCTGAATATGACTGATTTTAAAGCTACAAGGATCTCTTTGGTTCTTGCTGATCGTTCTGTAAGGATCCCTGAAGGCATCTTGGAAGATGTTCCCATCAAAGTAGGAGATTGCTTGATTCCCACAGACTTCGTGGTGTTAGCCTATGATGAGGAACCCAAAGACCCTCTCATTCATGGTAGACCATTCATAGCTACAGCTGGAGCCATCATTGATGTAAGAAAGGGAAGAATTGCGCTGAACTTTGGTGATTTGGTGATGAATTTCGACATGGAGAAGCTGATGAAGAGGCCAACGATCGATGGACAGACCTTCTATGTCGATTCACTCACCAACCTTGCTGAAGAGATTTTTCAAGAGGACCATCCTACAGACCCCTTGGAAAGAGCATTGACGACCTCTACTAAGGACGCTGAGAACTTAGACGATGCTGCTGCAGGTTACATAAAGATGATGGATGCTAGTGAGCAAGTGCTGCAGTTAGTCGCTGTTGGGGTCGGTTTTCACCCAGGCTAGATCAATCGAGGAAATGGCTAAGTATGGAAGATACTCTCGACTGTGCAAATATTGTGCATAGGGGCGAGCTAAACGCCTCGATGCAAATATTGTGCATTGGTCCGAGCTAAACGCCTCGGTGCAAATATTGTGCATAAGTCCAAGCTAAACGCCTCGGTGTAAACATTGTGCAGAAACCGAACTGAACGCTTCGGTGCACATTTGGTGCATAAGTCCGAGCATTAACACCTTGGTGCAGGTTTTGTGCATCATCCGAGCTGAATGCTTCGGTGCGAAACATGCACGAGTTATGCACGGATAATGCACGGATCGAGCCGAAACGCCTTGTGCACAAATCGTGCAGAATCCGAGGCGAACCGGATAATGCACGGAACAAGCCGAAATGCCTTGTGCACAAACCGTGCAGAATCCGAGCTGAACTGGATACGCATGAAACGAGCCGAACCGGATACACAAGAGACGAGCCGAACCAAACCTTGCACGAACTAAACCAACATCTTCCCTTGACAATCTGAGCAGCAGGCCCACGAAGTGATTCGAACCCAAGACAAGGAACGGAGCCAAGCTCGAGATGGATCGTTGCCCAAATGGGCCGAGCCCAAGCCCACGAGGAAGTCTAAAGCTGTGTTCGCCCTAAAAGACGAAGCCTCGTTGAAGGGAGCGCCACCAAGGGGAGATAAAGGAGAATATACGAGAAGATTTTCCAAGATCTTCGCTTAGTCGGCAAAGAAAGATGTATAAATAGAATTGTTAACTCATTTGTAAAGGGGGGCTCTCTCTCGAATTGACTTTTTACCTAGCCGAATACTTGTACCAAAAAGCTTATCAAAAACAGCTATAATAAAATCACCATCTTTGGATCTCTGATTCGTGTTTTAACTTAGAATCTTCGCGTCCTCTTTTATATTTTCGTAGACAAATTCTATTGTGTGAAATCCAGCACGCACAGTCGCACAAGAGGACTTGTGTCGATCAACACCAGGTAGTGTCGATCGACACTCCGAGAAAGCTGCGGAAGTTGCGAAACTAGGCGACTGGAGTGAGGTTAAGGCACCGAAAGTTGAGCTTAAACAGCTCCCTGCCGGGCTAAGGTACGCTTTTCTTGGTCCCAATTCAACTTATCCTGTCATTGTGAATGCTTCCTTAAACAATGCAGAGATCACTTTATTGCTAAGCAATGAAACAAGAGTTTTTGGTCTTGTAAGCAATTCCTCAATTGCTCATATCATTGCAATATTTGAGGTATCAATCCATCTTGGGAGATGATTCAATAAGAATGCAAAGTTTTGTTTAAGTTAAGCTAAATTGAAAGGGTTTAAGGTGATAAGCAATAATTAAAAACAAGACACAACCTAAGAGAAACACTACAAGTTCAATAATATGAAACTAAGCCTTAATTACTACTAATCAAGTACTAATGACGCAATTAACTACTAATTAAGATTATCAAATTTTTAAAAAACGAAACCTAGGGATGGAATCATTGATTTAGGAAACCAAATGGACAATCTTGCAATCATTTAAAAAACTAATCAAGCCATCTCTATGCCTAGAACACTAATTAAAGACTAATCCATGATGTGTGGCACTAATCCCTTCACTAATCACCCTAATGAACTAATGATGTTTTAGCATTAAAATGATTAGCAAGCATGAATAACAAGTCTAATAGCATGATAAACACCCTAGACAACTAATGATGTTTTAGGCTAGGTATGTAAATCTCTTAGAAAGTTGGTTCAAGCATTTCATCAACCACTTGGTGGGTGTATGAAATGATTATGATCCAAATAGCAAAATATTAGCTATTTGACATTAAGAACACATTAATAAGAAGAGAGATGAAAGAATCTATCCTAGATTGCAAGATTGAGCCATTAGAAAACCCTAAATCTAACCCATCCCCAAGTTCCTAATGAACTACTCACTAATCATATTTAAACCCATCAAATCAAAGATAAGAGAAAGGTTAAACATGATTAGAGAAAAGATTAATGGAAGTTCAAGATAGATATTGCATAAAACTTAAAAGATTCAAAGCAAAATACAAGACTTTTCTCAAAGTGGCTAAAAAGTTCTTGACAAGACTAGAGTGAATAAAACTTAACATAAAAATTAGGTCTAAAGAGTATTTATAGGAGGGACCCATGAGGATGACAAAAAGAAAAAGTTTGGGTTCGGATCGACGTGTTCATCGATCCAGTTCGTCGATCCGAACCCCTGCCGAATTGGTTCGATGTCGTTCGTCGATCCAAGTCATCGATCTGTATCCTTGTCTCTCGGCTTCTTCTTGTTGGCGTTTGGGTGGTTCGACGTAGTTCGTCGATCCGTTTCATCGATCCGAACCCCTGGAAGTTTGGTTCGACGAGCTACGTCGATCCGTTTCATCGATCCGAACTCCTGGAAGTTTGGTTCGACGAGCTACGTCGATCCGTTTCATCGATCCGAACCCCTGGAAGTTTGGATCGACGTACTCGTCGATCCATCTCGTCGATCCAGCGCGAGAAATCTTCTACTTCATCTTCTTGGTGACTCCTTTCTCCTCCAAGTGCTATGCAATCCTTCTCCAGCTCCATCCACGCCTCCATAATGTCCTTTTCACCTGATCAAGACTCCAAATGCACCAAAACATGCAAAAGAACATGCAAAAAGATCCTAGACTCTAAATGATCGAAATGCAATACAATGATGCTAAATAAGGATCCTAAATGATGACAAACTTACATTAAATGGAGAGAAATATGATGCAAAATATAGACATATCAAGCAAGCTGCGAAAATTTCGCAAAGCTCTTGGCTATTCTCTTGATGACATTTCAGGTATCTCACCAGACTTGTGCATGCATCAGATTCGCCTTGAGGATGAGACGAAGTCATCAATTGAACATCAAAGGAGGTCGAATCCGAATCTGATGGAAGTAGTCAAGAAGGAGATCATGAAGCTCTTGGAAGCAGGGATCATCTATCCTATTTCGGACAGTGCTTGGGTCAATCCGGTTAATGTGGTTCCTAAGAAAGGAGGAGTCACAGTGGTGAAGAATGAGAAGAACGAGCTGATCCCTACAAGGACTGTGACGGGACACAGGATTTGCATAGACTACAGGAAGTTGAATGCCGCGACCAGAAAGGATCATTTTCCCTTGCCTTTCATCGATCATATGCTGGAAAGATTGGCGAATCACCCCTACTATTGTTTCTTGGATGGCTATTCAAGATTTTTCCAGATTCCAATCCACCCAGATGATCAGGAGAAGACCACGTTTACATGTCCTTATGGTACATTTGCATATCGCAGAATGCCATTCGGACTTTGTAATGCTCCTGCGACTTTCCAGCGATGCATGATGTCAATCTTCACGGACATGATTGAGAAGTTCATGGAGGTCTTTGTGGATGAATTTTCTGTTTACGGGTCATCTTTTAAAGACTGCCTGGACAACTTATGCGCATTGTTGTAGCGATGTGAAGAGAAACACTTAGTCTTGAACTAGGAAAATTGTCATTTCATGGTAACATATGGCATTGTACTTGGGCACAAGGTTTCAGCAGAAGGAATCGAAGTGGACCGCGCCAAGATTGAAGTGATGACAACTTTGCAATCACCTGATTCTGTGAACTCAGTTAGAAGTTTTCTAGGCCATGCTGGGTTCTACAGAAGGTTCATCAAGGATTTCAGCATGATTGCAAGGCCACTCATTGCTCTTCTGTGCAAGGACGTAAAATTCGAATTCACTGCGGAATGCCATTCATCCTTTGACAGATCAAGCAAGCCTTGGTGAGTGCTCCAATTGTTCAACCTCCGGACTGGAATTTATCTTTCGAGGTAATGTGTGACGTCAGCGACTTCACAGTAGGCGCAATTTTAGGACAGAAGAAGGATAAGAAGCTTCATGCCATCTACTATGCCAGCAGAACGTTGGATGATACTCAGAAGAATTATGCAACAACGGAGAAGGAATTGCTAGCTGTGGTCTTTGCCTTTGAGAAATTTCGACATTACCTGGTAGGTTCGAAGGTAATTGTTCACACTGATCATTCTGCATTTAAGTACTTGATGCAGAAGAAGGATGGAAAGCCAAGGTTGTTAAGATGGATTCTACTTCTTCAAGAGTTTGACATAGAAGTTAAAGACAAGAAAGGAGTTGAAAATGGAGTAGCTGGCCATCTCTCAAAGATTAGGATCGAAGATGACATCCCAATTGAAGATTTTCTGCCTGAAGAGAATGTCTACTACGTTAAGACTTTTTTTCATGCCATGATTTCGGAGCAGACAAACCTAGTGTCGATCGACACTAGGGGAGTGTCGATCGACACCCCGTCTGAAATTCGAACTCCGAAGAATTCAAGAGTGTCGATCGACATAGTCTATCGTGTCGATCGACACCCAACGCCAGCATCACTTCGCAGGATCTTGAACGACGTATTTTGGCAAGCTATCTTTGCCATAAATGATGTGAATCGACCATGGTATGCTGACATTGTCAACTACCTTGCTGCTGACATTGAGTCTAAACATCTCAAGAACTATGAGAAGAAGAAGTTCATGAGAGTACATAGAAGATACTATTGGGATGAACCGCACTTGTACAAGCATTGTTCGGACAATGTGTACCGCAGATGCATTGCAGAGAGTGAAGTTCGAGATGTGCTTTTTCATTGTCACGGTTCTGAGTATGTTGGACACTTTGCTACCTTCAAGACAGTGTCCAAGGTTCTTCAAGACAGTGTCCAAGGTTCTTCAAGCAAGCTTTTGGTGGCCAACTATGTTCAAGGATGCACAGCTGTTCATCACTCAATGTGATGTGTGTCAAAGGAGAGGGAAGATTAGCAAGAGACATGAGATGCCACAGAACTTCATCCTTGAAGTTGAAATCTTTAATTGCTGGGGCATTGATTTCATGGGACCTTTTCCTTCATCTTTTGGCAAGCAATACATTTTAGTGGCTGTGGATTATGTATCCAAGTGGGTGGAAGCAATTGCTTCTAAGACCAATGATGCTGCGGTGGTTCTTAAGCTGTTTCGAACCATCATTTTCCCAAGATTCGGAGTGCCTCGGATTGTTATAAGTGATGGTGGTTTTCACTTTATTAACAAGGTTTTCAACAAGCTGCTGAAGAAGCATGGTGTTCAACATCGTGTGACTACTCCTTATCATCCCCAAACGAGTGGACAAGTCGAAGTATCCAACGACAAATCAAGCAAATCTTGGAGAAGACAGTGGCCAAGACAAGGAAGGATTGGGCTGCAAAGTTAGATGATGGACTTTAGGCATACAGGACCGCCTACAAGACGCCACTTGGGACTACACCATTCCAGCTGCTCTATGGCAAAGCTTGCCATCTTCCGGTGGAGTTGGAACACAATGCACATTGGGCTATCAAGAAGATGAATTTCGACTTGAAGCCTGTTGCAGAAAGGCGCCTAGTACAGCTAGATGAGCTCGACGAACTTTGCTATCATGCCTATGAGAACTCAAAGATCTACAAAGAGAGGACAAAAGCATATCATGATAAGAAGATTGTCTCCAGAAAATTCGAACCAAATGATCAGGTACTTCTGTATAACTCTCGTTTGCAATTGTTTCCTGGTAAACTGCGTTCACGTTGGTCAGGTCCCTTCACCATCAAAGAAGTCAGACCATATGGAGCAATTGTCTTGTCAAACTCCAAAGGAGAAGAGTTCATTGTGAATGGACAGAGGGTGAAACACTATTGGGCTCAAGCTGAGATTCCAGCAGGACACATTGTGTCTTTGGATGATGCACCCACCGCTTAAACGCGTGAACAGTCAAGCTATTGACGTTAAACGAGCGCTTGGTGGGAGGCAACCCACTGGTAAGTATTTATTTTATTTTATTTTTGTTTTGGTTTTAATAATATTTATTTTCTTTTTATAAAAAAAAAAAAAAACTGGGCCCGATCAACTTCAGTGTCGATCGACACCACCTCCTTGTGTCGATCGACACCACCACGGGACTCATGTAAGTCTTAAAAACCCCGACTTTTTCTTCTTCTCCTTCATAATTTCAAAACCGAGCCTTAGAGAAATTTTTCCCCAAATCACAAATTCTTCGTTTTTCAACGAAATTGAGTGATTCAAAGCCCTAAACCGTGAGGATTTTCATCCTCTTTTATTATCCATTATCCATTTGTTCGATCTGCCAAGGTATTTTCTTCAAATCTCCCAATTTCATTTTCGATCCTAAGGTGAAAAATCTCGAATTCGACCTATTTAGCTTGATTTCTTGTTTGAATGATACTCATTTAGGTTGTCTACCATGATTTAGATCATTACCCAACCGATTTTCATCCCTTAATTTGCATAATTTGAAATTTTTGAATTTGTTTTGGAAATTTATGATGCATGTTGCGAATTTGAGACTTTTCTTGGGTTTGATGGTTTAAACTTGGTCGATTCATGATATTGAGATTGTTTGAAAGGCTAATTGATGCACCATTGGGTTTAAGATCATGATTTGGTGTCGATTTGAGATTACACACTTGGTGTCGACCGACACCAGTGCAGTATCGAACTTGAGCACCAATTTTGCAAGCTTTGGATTTTAATTTTGGTTTTCATTTTTCTTGCAGATGACTCCAAGGACAAAGAGACCAAGGGAAACTGAAGCATCCACTTCTGGGACTGCTAGTGATGCAGCGATTCCCTCTCTTCCTCCTTGGCCAAAACGTGAAGGCGCGAGGATTCGGATTGAACGGAATAGGTAAGACCCACCAGCTAAAGAGGTCGCAAAGGACGAGTGTCTCTACCGAGGCATCAATGAGACTTGGGATGACTATGACACGCCTATAATGCGTGGCTGAAGGTGGATGTCACCCCGACTCGGTTTGCATGTGAGAAGACGATGTCAGAGTTGGGCATCAAATACGACATCCTACATTTGCTTAGCAGAGTTGGGATGGGCACTATGGCCACTCGGCAGTACGATCTCTATCCCGATCTAGTACGCCAGTTTATCTCCACAGCTCGCGTCTACTACAGGAATGAGATAGTGCACAACGCTCTGGAAGGCGCCTTGACCTTCCTTATACGCGGGATTCGCTACAGAATCACACTTCCAGAGCTTTGTGGCATCTATGGGTTTGTGAATGAGCATGCCACTGGAGTCTCCCTTCAGCAGCAGCTTCCAGATAACCAGGATTTCTGGTCACACTTTGGGAATGGGAGGTATGACTCTAAGACCTCCAAGCACACATATATTCGCCATCCTACCCTTCGCTACCTTGTTCGCCTATTTGCTACTACACTTCTGTGTAAGCATGAGCCAGGGAAGATGCGCGTGTCTGAGTTAGTGCTGCTCTATTGTGCTCTTTGGTCTGAGATTTATGAGGTGTCTGATGCTCCAGAAAACATGAACTTTGGCTCTGTTTTTTCTCATCACTTGGTCTCTTTTAAGACGAATCCTTTCATTGGCACGAAGACCAAGCCCGAGACTGTAGGAAGTCTTCTCACTCCTATCTTCCAGCACTGCGGGATAGACACTTCCAGCTGCACCATTGATACATCGCGTGCTTTGGTTGATATTGAGTATTTGAGGAGAGCTCAATGGGTGAAGCCGGAGAGGTTATGGGTTTTCAACGACGAGCAGAGAGTGCAGCGTATGGTGCAGTTACTTGACAGAGACCTCACTCACATCACCACCGATCCAGGCCGCCTTGCTTTTCAGCCTAGTCCGACCAAGCTGAGGACTGCCCCCGTCGCCAGACGCAGAGGCGCTTCCTCCCGAGCTGCACCTACATCCGCAGAGGACGCACCAGTTGAGGATCCTCCACGAGCTTCATCTTCGAGGCGTAGCAGCACACCACACCCTATTGGTCCTCATCACCTTCCGGTTTCTCCTGAGATTCCTATGGAGACAGATGTTTTTCAGCGCTACGTGGTTCAAAGCTTTCAGGCCATTTGGAACGCTATCACAGTTGTGTCCAACTGTGGCTGCGTCCGCCCATCCACACCACCACGATCAGATAAGGAGTAGTATTTGCGCCATCCTGGTTTCATTTTTCTTTTCCTTTGAGTCAGTTTTTCATTTTTCTTTAGTCAATTTTTGCTTCCATTTGCTTCTGTACTTTGATTCGAAACTTGTTGCAGCCTTTGATATTATGAATTATGTTGTGCTTTTAACCGTTTGTTTGAGTTTTCTAACAGCTTGGATGACTCTAACAACAATCTGACTTACCAACATATATGATCGTGAAAAGGAACTCTGATTACGGACAGAGTGTTGATCGACACCCTTCCGTGTCGATCGACACCATCACACAGCAACGATCGACACCCAACTAGGTGTCAATCGACGCCATACGCAGGTTCAGGTATCACCTTTTTTCTTGGTTTTGTAACAGTTTTTAAACACATTTTTCTGTCCAAACCCATACTTAGTAACACTGGGGACAGTGTTATTCAAGTCTGGGGGAGGTAGTTGCTAACTTTGTGTTTTGTTTTGAGAGTCAGTTGAGTCTGTCAAAAATTTCTTTTATTGAGTCAAAATCAGTCGAAACTTTCGATTTTTCTTGGAACTAACCGCAGAATGTTGACGCTTGAAGGACCATTGCTATAGTAGTTGATTGCAGGTCTTACTAAGTAGAAAGCTGTAAGTGGATCAATATAACAGAGAGAGTTCAGATTCCCTTATAATAACTAGGTTTGCATTGAATTTGATTCCTCTTTCAGCTCTGAACAGGATGAGCAAGTTGTAGTCTCTCCTTGATCTTCCCTTGAGAATAGAAAAGATATAAGAAGTCTGACCAATGAATAGTGCAAAGATCCTCATGAGCCTATCTCCTCAAAAGGAACAATATTAGTGAGAGCTCATGAACCTGTCTCCTCACAAGGAACACAAGTAAAGAGCATCACTATTCCAAGGCTTCAAAAGAAAAAGAATGAGTCAATGAAAAGATCTTAGAACACCCTGAAAATGGGCAGAAGTTGACTAAGGGAAGAGAAAATAGGAGTGATGTACAAAGAATGTCTTGTTAAAAGCACTAAGGAAGGGAAATAATCGAGAAAGTTCTTTTGATCATACCTCTGTTAAAGTTCGAAATTTCACTAAGGAAAGGATCTGGATTCAAACTGGGAGATTGCTAAGCTTGTGGTAAGTACACTGAACATAATCTAAGGTTGGCTCTATTGCATGTGGATTCAAGATTGTTAATGATTTGTGGCGTTCTAAAGGAGAGCTGGAAGTTTCTGTTTTCAAACTTCTACTTCATTATAAGTTTCTGTTTTGCTTGAGGGCAAGCAAAAGCTAAGTCTGGGGGAGTTGATATATCATGGTTTTTACCCGTTTTTGGACCATGATATAAGTGTTTTTATAGAGTCTTTTGGTATTTTTAGAGTCCTATTAGAGTCTTTACAGGATGGAGTGCAAATGGAGCTTAAAAAGAAATTCTGAAGCTTTTTGGAGTGTTTTGGAGAAGCAGCCAAAGTGATGAAGTCGGAGCTGGTTTACGCGCACGGTGTCGATCGACACCATCACTGTGTGTCGATCGACACCAATCAAACCGACCAAAGTTGCGCAACTTCCCTCAGAAAAAGGAAAGCAAACAAGTTTTGAAGAATTACAAGATTTTCCCTGACGAAAAATCCTCTTCTATAAATAGTTTTCAGGCATTGTTTAGCCAAACACCTTATCATAATTTTCTGTTTTTGAGACTTAGATAGAGATTGATCCTGAACCTTTGGGGAGATAACTCTAACTCATCTGAGCCAGATTTGAACCCCAATATCATTCTCTATTCTTTTATGCAATTTATTTCAGTCTTGATTTGTGCATTCATCTCCATGTTTGAGTAGTTTGCTAGTTAGGTTAGGGTGATTTAGGGTTGATGATGAGTTTGTAGAATTATTATCTAGTTAGGAAAAATCACTTGGATCTTCATCTTGATCTGTGCTTATATTGATTTCTTACTTGATCACTTAGAAATCAAACCCTAGGTTGTTTAATAGATGCGAGAGCATTATTGATAATCTGACCTAATCATAGATGAGCAAAATATCTATTCGCAAAGAGATTTGGTTTAGGTATTTTGTGAACAATCGAACCTGAACTTTAATGCTTGTCTGAATTGTTTGAATTCGCAACGAGATTTGGTTTTCTGGAATTTAGGCATAGATAACTTCTGCAATGAGAGTTGATTGGTTTTAAATTAGTGTTTCGAGTTCTAGACGGTTCTTAATAATTTCCTGGCAAAATAATATCTGCATTCTCTGATTCATCCTGATAATCATCTTTGCCTAGCGCCTTCGTCTCCTGAACTTTAATCCACATTCAATTCTGTTTCTGGTTTACTTAGTAGTTTTATTTATTTTATATTAATTGATCTAGCATAACCTGAACTTAGAAACCTTAGCGTAGCATCTACTTCCCTTGGATTCGATACCCCTTATACTTCAACTGCTTTGCTGTGCACTTGCAGTATTGATTATTTGGGTAAAACCTGAGCCCTATCACATGTCTAGCACGCATGGACTGCCCCACATACCCCGAGGCTACTCTCCACTTCCTCTCCACCTTGGAGTTCTCCTATGAAGATCCTAGTGTTCAAACCCCATCCACGGGGCATCTTACTTTCAAACTCCGGAAGCAAGCCTACCACCTCTCCATCCCCGAGCTATGTGAGGCCTATGGTCTCAATGTTGAAGCTACAAAAGTGGAGTTTCCACAATTCATGTCCGCAAGCAAGCTTTGGAATGTGATTAGCGATGGAGACTACAAGGGGAATACGGCAAAAATCAAGAAAGTGAGGAACCCCTTGCTGAGGTATACCCTGAAGCTTCTAGCCCACACATTCTCAGGAAGGTCCACAACCCCTACGGTGACCAAGAATGAGTTGTGTTTCTTCTTCCAAGGAGTGAAAAACATCTTGTGCGATAGCGAGGAGGATGACGAGCCCTTAGAAGATGATCTAGTGGATGATGTGAACTATGGCTGCATCCTAGCCTCTTCATTGTTGAAGTACAAAGTATGGGCTATGAGATGTAAAGCACCCTCGGCTTTCATTGGTGGTTTCCTCACGCCTTTGTTCATGCAAGCGGGAGTGGTCCTTAGAAATTTTGAGGCTTGCACGGATCGTGCTTATATGGATCAAGCTTACATGTTACTCACGGGTTCCCTAGGACCTTCTCCAGCTGCAGGCTTTTATGCATACTTGTTCAAGAACGAAAAGAATGAGAAGAAGACGTGCATACTCCCAAAACTCGAAGAGACCAAGCTAGATAGCATTGGCAACATCGAATTTTTGCCAACCGATGAGGAGTGCTATGCACCACATGGGGGAATAGCAGCACCACCACTTCCCACACGCTCTCCCTCGGACTCCCCTCCTACAGATGCCGAGATGCCAAGCAGTTTCGATCTCCCCAAGCTTGACTATGAGCCAAGGACCAAGGCCGAGAAGTTTCTTGCATCGGTGGTGGAGATTCAAAGAAAGGTCAACAAGTGGCAAGGTGATAAGAGATTTATTTCTTGTTTCTAATCAAAACCTAAAGCCTCTTAATGTCATTGCAGTACTTTAGATGTCAATCCAATTCAGGTGTTGAAAGTTACTAGGAATGCAAGAGCTCAAAGCAAATCTAAGTGATTTTCGGTTTAAATGGTGGAAACAAATTATAAAAACTACTTGTAGCTATCAAACGACTATGCAAACAATTTTAACAATTCTACTGATGGGTTAAACTACTGCTAAGCTACTGATAAGAATTTTAATGACCGTGCTACTAGTTTCAAAAATCCAAATGCTAAAGTCAGACCAAGTTGGCAATTTCTAGCAATCTAAGATGAATTATAAAAACTAGTTATAAAAATAAACAACTGTTAAATGATTACTAGGCTAATGAGTGATACTCTAAGCTATTTTAAAAACTATGAAACATTCAAGAACACAAGTTTTCTAATTAAGATACTCTAATCAAACTATTAAGCTAATTAGATGATTTTAACAAGCTAAGTGAAAAGATTAAACTTTAAAATTAAGAGATGATGGCTTTGATGATTCAAATACTAGAAATAGATTCAAGGATTTGGTTCATGCATAGAGAGGTTAAGATTCGAACTTGGGTTTTATAAAAACAGAGCTACACATTTCTAATAAGATATCTCTAAGCCTTAAGAAACAAGAGCTAGATTTTTCCATGGTTTGTGGTAAAAACCCTTTCTTCAACCTTTCATCCTAACCCATGGTGTATGGTGGAAAGATAGGCTGAAGAACATAAAGCACAGATCGTAAACATGGCCTAATTAGCTCCCTAAACATCCATGGTGTGTGGGAAAGGATGAGCTAATCTCTTGGATTTGGGTTTATGGGATTTCCTAAGTCTTTTTTGAGATAAGGAAATCCCTAAGATCAAAGAGATCTTTCTCAAGCATCTCTAGGCTTTTAGCCCTCCAAATCCAAGAAGAGAATGAGATGAAGAACAAGAAAAACCCCAAGTTAAACCTCTTAAACCTCCCTAATCACCAAAACCTTAAACCTTGTTGATTACTCACTAACCATGTTCTAATCTCTCTTAAACTCTGTATTTGATATGATGAACATGCTTAACCAATAACAAGAAAAGAGATTAAGGATAAGTACTTGATATAAAACAAAGTTTAAAGTTTACAAAACATGAAAAGCATAAAAAACCTTCAAAGNCTCTGTATTTGATATGATGAACATGCTTAACCAATAACAAGAAAAGAGATTAAGGATAAGTACTTGATATAAAACAAAGTTTAAAGTTTACAAAACATGAAAAGCATAAAAAACCTTCAAAGATGGAGGTTAGACCTAAAGAACAAGATGAGAACTCTAAAATTTCGTGTCCCCTCAAGAAAAATAGGGTAGGATGTCTTATATAGGCTTAGGAATGATGGCACCCTCACTAAAGACAAGATAGAGGTTGGTGAGCAAAAAGCATGAAAATCAGATGAAGGGATCCATCGATCTACAACGGATCGATCGATCCGTGTTTAGGCGTTCGTTTTCAGATCGACCGGCCGCTCGATCCGTGGATCGATCCGATGATCGATCTGTGGCTGGCCGAATGCGTAGAGGTATAGACCGATCGATCTACTTCAGACCGATCTATCTACTTCAGACCGAGCGATCCGTTGCTTGGCCGTTAGTTTTCAGATCGATCGATCCATGTCGTTCTTGGTCCGGATCGAGTAGGCCGCTCGATCTTGCTGTCGATCTTCGGGTTGGATCGAGTCGGCCGCTCGATCTTTCCGTTGATCTTCGGCTGGATCGATCGTTCCGCAGTGGATCGATCGATCCGTGTGTTTGCTGTTCGTTCTTGGCGTGGATCGATCGGTCCGGATCGCGTTGGCCACTCGATCACTCGGTCGATCTGCCTTGGCGTTGGTTTTTGGATCGATAGATCGGAAGTGGATCGATCGATTCGTGTTCTGGCTGTTCGTTCTTGGCCTGGATCGATCGGTCCAGTCGATCTGATGGTCGTTCTGCTGGTCGATCTGGCCTTCAGCCCTTTTGTCCAAGTTTCTTCTTGACTCCAATCAATTCCTTAGCTCTTCTTGTCCATGCCTACTATCAAAACTAACTCCATGCACACAAAATGACCTGAAAATGATGCATATATGCAAGAACTTATGCAAATGCTAATGCAAACATGTCTTAGAACCTAAAATGAGACAAAAGCTATGATTATTACAAGTATGAATGCAAATATGTCCTAAATGCATGGTGAATGCATGAAATATCTAAGTATATCACAAGGGAAAATGATAAAGAAGTTGGTAAAGAAGGTTAAAGATCTTCAAAAGGACAGTACATCCGAGATGAGCTTAAGTGATGAAGTGGATCAAGTGGCTTCAACTATGCCAAGACGCTCTACCGGAGGAGTCGTGATCCTCGAGCAACAAGGCGAGCAAGAGAGACGTCTTTCCCTCCAAGAAAGTCCAACTCACAGCAAGGGAAAGAGTCTAGCTCCAGCCGAATCATCACACAAGAGCAGGAGAACCGGAGCGTCCTCAAGCTCTGGTCACACCTAGTACGAGGTACCACAACTCAACCTTGTAAATATCATGCATTTTTATTTTTGTTTTCAGAATTTTGGTCTCCTCTTGGACTTGTTTGACACCGAGACGTTGTCATTCAAGTTTGGGGAAGAATGTGTGCTTTAACATGTTTTTATTTGGATCTTGTTTTGCTTTAACATTCTTTAGTCTTGCATTCATATATTTGCATAGGAAAATACAAAAAATATCAGAATTTTTTTCAAAAATTCCAAAAAGAATCATGTAGTTGCATTTGCATATGTTGAATTTTTAAGAATTAAGTCTAGATTTTTATCATTTAGGATTGCATTCATATGCATTGGGAGCAATGATGAGCTTATCCTTGTAGATTGTCAACTCATGTAATCAATTCAATGTCCTAGTTAGTAGTTCTTTGATGCTTGTGAATAAATATTGAAAGTAAGGAAGAACCATGCTTGGACCACTTCACTTGTCACTAGATTTTGGTCGAAATAGGGTCTTGAATTTGATAACCAACTCTACTCACTTGAACCGAAACTTGACATTTAATTATCATGCCTTGCATTGAAAGTGAATGCATGGATTAAAATATTTGAGCTTTCTTTCTCACTTTGCCACCCTCTTTCTAGCTCAAGTAGTACTCCCCCCTTACCCTACCTCCTTTGAAGCCAACTGTTCTAGTGAAATTGATTGTGAGGCCTTATTTTGATTGAACTTAGCATAAAGTGTTAGGTTTGAGATGACAAGTTTAGGCTCTCATGTAGATTCTAGCTCTAGCATTTTGGGGCTAGTTTTGGGCTTAGGATTTTGAGGTTTGGATCGTGGTATTGCTTGATGTGTTGAAAAAGAATTATGTGCTTGCATTATAGCATGATGAGTTGTGGAAAGGAGTAGAAAGGAAGGGATGATGAAAAGGGGTTTAGTGGAAATAAGGGGAAGCATAGTTTGAAATGGTAGATCTTGTGTTTAAAAAGTATAGCTCAAAGTTTGAAAAGTGGTAGGTAGTCTTAAGAAAAGAGAAAGAAAATCAAAAAAGGCAAAAAGGCCAAAGGAAAGAAGGACTACCTAGGAATAAAAATAAGAGCTAAGTTGATAAAAGATTACACCATTCGCTATCAGTTATATGTTGAAGAAGTTCCCCCTTAGAGCCTTGAAAGAAGAAGTGTGTTTGAAATTCATGGGTTTAGCAAGGCACAAAGAGCCTTGAGAGATAAAGGGTAGTTTTAGAGGGTTGAGTGAGCTTTTATAAAATGAATGAGAGGGGTTTAGGACCATTGATAGCATTTCGGGTAGATGAGAGTCTAGTCTTGTATGCATCACTTGCCTTTTACCTTTAGCATTATGCATAAAGTTCAATCTTCTTTGAGTGAACCCACGATTGAAAAGAAAACCACATGAATTGAGATAACTTTTATCTCAAAGCCTAATCCCTTAGCCAAATGAATTCACTTGCTTGCATTGTCATGATTCATGGTTTGCACTTAATGAATGTTAAAGAGTTGATTTGATAGGGAGACTTATCTAGATTGAGATCTTAGTGCATTTGAATGTTGAGATGAGCATGGCTAACTCTTTTGGAGTAGGATGAATTCAAATGCATTTTAGAATTAAGAACTATGACATTGAGTTGATTATGTTTGTTGGCCATCTTGGATATTGAGCTCCCACCTTTAAACCTCTCTCTCGAATTTGACTTTGATTTGCTTGAGGCCAAGCAAAAGGCAAGTTTCCAGTAGTTGATATACTCATATATTTCGCATATTTAGCATACATTTAGAATAAGTTTGCAACCATATTTCATTTATAATAGGTTAGTTTGTATGTTTTATCTCATTTTAGGTCCTAGAGCACTTTGCATTAGCATTTGCATAGTTTTTTGCATAATTGCATCGAATCAGGTTGTTTTGAGTACATTGGAGCTATGGTGGATGTTGGGACATGATGTAGTTTGACGGAAAGTCTTGGGAACACTTAGAGAAGTTTGAACGAGCAAACACTCACTGAGATCGAGGAGGAGATCGGGCAAGGCAGGTCGATCTAGCCAAGATCGACCAGAAGATCGAGGAGCTCAGGCTGTTTCAATGTCAGGATCGAGGTTCAAATCGACCAAGCCCATACGAGCGACTGTACGGACCCAAAGACGCTACTCAGGAAGAATGGAGACCAGATCGAAGTCATGGGTCGATTCAAATCAGATCGACCACAAGATCGAGCAGGGGGCTCGATTCCAGACTTAGAACGAGGCAACGATCGAGCGAGTGAGCCCATTCTCAGTCCAAGATCGAGCACAAGATCGACGACTCAGCTCGATCTCGAGCCTTATCCGGACAGCTCACGTTTTGTTCTTTTGTGAGGGGACCATTTCTCTTGTACTATATAATGTTTTTAGACCTACTTTCTGTCATCTCATCTTTATTTACGTTTTGCCTTTCTTCCTTTAAGCTCTCGAGCCGCCATTGTTAGTTTCTTTAAGCTTTCTTAGTTGTAAAACTTTGATCTTTATCTCAATCACAAGTACTTATCTTTAATCTTCTTCTTTAATCGTTTAACCATGTTTAGCATTTCGGATCTTGTGATTATGGAGTGTTTAAGCATGATTAGCGAGTAGTAGCCTAAGGTTTAAGGCCGATGGGTTAAGGGGGTTTAAAAAGCTAGATCTTGGGGTTTAACATGTTCTTAACCCTTAACTCTTCTTGGATTTGGAGGGATTAATGCCAAAGAGTCTCGATGGAGATCTTTATGTCCATAGAGATTTCCTTATCTCATGAGGACTTAGAAATCTCATAAACCCAACCAAGAAGCTAGCTTCTCCAATCTCACGATGGTGGTTGATTTGGAGACTAGTTAAGCCAAGTTAAGATCTATGTTTTCATGCTCATCAACCGATCCTTTCCACTACACACCATGGGTTTGGAGGGAAAGGTTTGTTGAGGTGATCTTTGCCATACACCATGGAAAGATCTATATTTGCTTCTTAGGCTTAGAGTTAGCTCATAATATGTGTAGATCTACTTTTGCATAAACCCAAGATCGAACCTTGAACCTCCTTTACAAGACCCTTAGCCTTAAATCTCTCTTTTATATTTGATAAATCAAGAATCAATCTCTTTTATTCTCCAAGCTTGTTTGTTAAGTTGCTAGAAATCCCTTAGTTTCTTTAATATTTGCATTTTGAGTATTAAATCCTTAAGCTTTGATTCTTGTCAAGTCTATAATTTTAAAAATTGCCTAGAGTAGTTTTTAGTAGTCTAGTAATCTCTTAGGATTTATTTATCTTGCATATGTAGTTTTTAATATTCTGTTTCACCCACCTAAATTCGAATATGGCTTAGATTAATCGAGTTCTTGCATTTTTAGTGTCCTTTCCTCCCAAGTTGGATGGATAACCTCAACTACTACAATTACATGAGTAGAGTTGGGTATTAAAAAGAGTACCAAAAATACTACTTATCAGGCGCGACCACTGGTCGCCTAGTCAGGCCGTGGCGCGGCCAACTTGATCTTTCGAGTGCTTGACGGACCTTCTTGCTTCCTTCATAACTTGAAATCCAACCGTGGGATTGTTCTCAAACCACTTCGAGGTGAAAGACAGCTGATTAGGCTACCTTGTCCCCAAATATGAGCTTTATCTTGTGGTGGAAAGGCCTTTGTCTGATGTTGAACTTTTGTCCTCGAACACTGTTTCCGGAAATATCCATTTTGCTCCAAAATATGCGTCTTTTGCTAAGATTACCTGAAATGAGTTTTGAACAACCAAATACTCGAAATCTAGTGTTTATGCATTAAAACCTTAGTGAAATGCTTATTAAAGCACCCACTTATTATAGTAAAAACAGGTAAAATATGCATGTTATCAACTCCCCCAGACTTAAACCTTTGTTTGTTCTCAAACAAAACAAAAATCTAAGTAAGAAAAAGAGGTTTGAAAACGTGGAAACTCACCAATACTTGGGAACTCATCAAGTCTAGCAATAGAACTGTTTGAGCCACGTAACTCGGAATCTAGCTTCAAGGCGTTTGGGTCTAGTTACCTTGAGCTTTATACGCTTCATGGTCCCTTTGAGTATTTCGAGCTCTCTCTTGTTGACTCCTTTAGTCATTTAGGCGTGTGGTCTTTATTGAGGGAGTATCAGTCAAACATTATACTCTTCTCTTCCAAACATCTAGACAAAGACATTTCAAACACAACTCTCCTATTTTCTCTTCCCTTAGTCGATTTCTCCCTACTTTTCTAGGGTATCATTTTATTTTTTCTATCGACTTTCTTTTCTATTTTTTTTCTTTACTTTTCTTCTTACCTTGAGAACGATCACTTCTTCGAAGCTTTTCACGATGTCTGCGAACCGTCATTGTCCTTTGAGGAACTCGGGTTGCCATTCTCAAACTAAGACTTTTCTTTCTATTTTTTTTTCTATAGTAAGGGAAGATCAAGGAGAGGTTGCATTGCATCTATTTAGTCATGCTAGAGTTTAAAGGAGGAGCAAAGTTCGAAGTACTTCAAGCCCCTTGATGAGAAGTTTTGATTCATTAGGTGCGGAGTCAAAGCAAGATCCTTCGAGTACTCTAGAGATTAGAACTTTCTCCGTTGGAATGATCCACTCGCAGTGTTCAACTTAGTAAACCTTGATTCCAAACCCGTGAGAATGGTCATTAAAGTTCTTTGTTCGAAGGGACTTGTACCTAGCAAAGTTCATAGTTTCCGACTAAAAGAAAAAAGTTTTGACTCTATAAAACGACTCGATAAATGATGCAAATATGCTTAAGACTCATCAAATCAAAGCATAGTTAGTAATATAAGAAACCCCCCCCCCCCAAACTTAAATCAATCTGTCCCCAGTTTGTTTAAATCTAGTTGAGGTGAAAAAGATAGGTAAATTCAAGTACAAACTTGTGAAGACTTACTTGAAAGTGGCGATGGGTTTGGTGTGGGTGGATGGGCGTGTGGTATGATTGAGCTAAGGACTTAATCATTCTCCTTATGTCCCTACTTAGAATCGATTTAATTGAACAAAAGAAATCGAAAACTTAGCTTGAAAGGAAATGTGATGTGCGGTTTGAGCTTCCTTGCTTTGTTTGGTGGAGGGCGTGTGTTAATGATGGATGATGGTGGTGATAGGCGTTTGGTGGTGATGGTTGGCTCACCTTTGTTGAGAAGATCAAGTACTTCGGTTGTTAAGTACTCATCTTGGTTCCTTGACCTTTGTAGAACACCTTTAATGAGAGATGGAAAATCTTCCGTCCTTGCGTCTTGAAGATTGCATCACCTCAGAAACTTGAAGTTTGGGTCGATACTGGCATATCCGGTGATGTGTTCAGGATCCCGGAAGACAGGTGTTGCTAGCTCGAACTTCAATGCCATATGAAATCCTTACTTGGCTTCGGTAAAGGTCTTGGTCGCGGAAGAGAGAAGCTAGTCTTCAGGAACTTTTCTCTTCGCGGTTTGGTGAAGGAAGTTGCATCTTCTTCCTTCTGGAGCTTGCACAATAGTTCTGGAGGTTGAGACCGTCGTATTCTTCTTCTTCTTCGTGGATACAGGTCCGTTGAACGTACAGGAAGAAGTAGAATGAGAGAGATGGATCATTGACTTAACTTGACTTGGATGGAGTCTTGTCTTGTCTCGTCATCTTTGATGCAACAGCAATATAACCGCGGTTGTGGAAGTTATCTTTGCGGTCTTTAGGACGTGTTCAAGTCTT
This sequence comes from Alliaria petiolata, assembly GCA_020283515.1. NCBI lineage: Eukaryota > Viridiplantae > Streptophyta > Magnoliopsida > Brassicales > Brassicaceae > Alliaria > Alliaria petiolata. The sequence continues at coordinate 38,620,177 of JAHZTW010000003.1, forward strand.
GAAATAGTATGGAAACTTGCAATACTTGAAAGAGGTTGAAGGAAGTCCGGTTTGGTGAAGTTCGGGATGGAGAAAGTTGCAGAGGAAGGCAGGCCGCACGACGGGTTGTCGTGGCCGCGGTCAGGCTTGTCTTCTCCGCGCCATCGTGGCTCATGGCGCGGCCAAACTCCTTCTGGCCGGCCGACGGGCAGCTCATCGCCCGGTGAGTGTTCTTCGAAACTCCTTCATATTTTTGATCTTTTTGAGTTTTTCTGATTTTTTTTTTTTGTGCTTTTCTTGGTTTTCTGATTTTTTTTTTTTTGCTTTTGGGGTTTATGTGAAAGATGTAAACTAAGAAGAAACCAAAACTAAAAGTTAGTATGGTTAAAGAGATGAGAAAGAGAATACCTAAAATGGGTTGTCTCCCATTGAGCCGCTCTTGTTTAGAGTCTTTTAGCTAGACTTTGGTAGTTTGGGAGCTTAGTTGGAGGGTGAGCTCGACCTAAAGCAAGGTCTCTTTGCCGTCTGCGCAGCCTCTTCAGCCGAAGACTCCTCGATTCTCTCCATGATTGCATCTTCATCCCTTTCAAGAAGATGTTTCTCCATGGTGTAAGGTATCGCGGGATAGAACTTTTTCCCATCGATGTTGGCGAATGAGACTCGCCTATTAGGCCAATCCATGATGGCTCTTGCAGTGGCTAAGAACGACCATCCAAAGATAAGAGGAGCAGCTTCTTCTTGGCGAGTTTTGACTATGTAGAAGTCTACCGGGATTCTAAAATTGCCAATGATGACTGGGAGATCATAAATGACTCCTTTCGCGGCTGCGAAAGATTGGCCCCCCAAACCTGATATGATCATGGACAGCACTAGAAATGTGGAGCTTGAACCAGAGCTTTTAGCTGAGGATGAGCTTGTAGATGAAGACGATGTAGCTGCACCAGAAGGACCAATGACTCGTTCTAAAGTCAAGAAGATCGAAGAAGCTGATACAACAAGTCAACAGCAGACTTCTGAAAATACAAAGCAGACTTGTCGGCAGACTTGTGAAATCACAAAGCAGACTTGTCAGCAGACTTGTGACATCCTTAATCGCATATGGAACCAAGGTGACCAAGACAGCGAATATGGAGGTAAAGCTTATCAAACCACTTTGGTTTTGATTCAAGCTAAGTGATTTCAACAAATGGGAAAAGTGTTTCAATTATACTCTTTTTCCCTTGTCAAGTTTTGTCCCAATGGGTTTTCTTGACAAGGTTTTTAATGAGGTAATTGTCTCACTGCTCAATTGCCCATTTGTTGAAACAAAGACCCAAAGACAAGCTCAGCAAGTCATTTTCGTCCACATTTTTATTGTTATTTCCTAGGTTAATTGCATGAGAACTTGTCTCTTTTCCTTTATAAACCATTGTAAACTCTTTCTGCAAATCATCTTTCTTTTTAATCAAAAACCCTTTCTAAAGAAGATCATCTTGTTGGTGCGTATATCCAGCAAAATCCTTAGAGTCTTTGGTGCGTATATCCAGAGGTTTTAAGTCGATATCGTGAAGTTATTCCGCAAGCTTCTGTGATATCCATCGATCATTCAAACCTATTCCATCATCACGGCTTCTCAGCAAAAACCGTTCATCTTTTCTCAACCAAAGAGTGCCGATTTTGGGAGAATCTCATTAAGTGGTATCAGAGCACACTCTAAAGTTGAGTTTTCTTTCTACCATCTATTCAATAAATCGCTTAATCCTGTGTTTAGATCTGTTAGAAACGAATCCTATCACTTGTGTGTCTGTTCATCTTCTTAGGTGTTTAGATCTGGGCGATTTAGACTGTAAGTTGTGTAGATCTGTTTCCAGTCGAAACTAAGCAAGTGACTCTTCATCTTATTACTCGATCAAATCTGTTCAGAAACTGCATAAGTATTTTTTTTTCGATTATGTGTAGGAAACAGAAAATATAATCGATTTCTTTAGGGCTTTTTACTGGTGTTTGTTCTTTCTTTGTGTTTCAGGATGGTGTATGAACATGAAGAAACCAGTAACACTGCCAACAATAAGTTATTGATTGAGGCAATCACTGCTCAAATCACTGCTCAGATGGAACGAATGATGGATAACAAGTTTGAAGCATTCCGCAGTGAGTTACCAAATCAAACTCATACGTCAAATGGAAAAGCTCATGAATCTGAGAAAGACCGATCTCATAAGAGCATAGAAAGAAGGAGACATCCCAGAGATGAAGCAGCAGACAACTACTATAGCAATTTGCAGTAGTTCTTCTCAAAGAAACCACAGAAGAACAGGACGTGCAAGAGAAGGCATAAATCTCTTACAAGAAAATATGGGGGGTCTTAAAGTTAAAATTCCATCTTTTCATGGAAAGAATGGTCCTGGTGCTTATCTGGATAGGGAGAAGAAGATCGAACTGGTCTTTAATTTTCAACATTATGCAGATATCAACAGAGTAAAGGTTGCTGCTACAGAATTTTATGATTATGCCCTAAGCTGATGGGATCAAATAGTTACTTCTAGAAAACGAAATGGAGATTTTCCAGTGGAAACATGGTCAGAACTGAAGCTCCTCATGAGAAGACGGTTTGTGCCAAGCCATTATCACCCTGAGCTTCATTCAAAGATTAGAAGGCTCACTCAAGGTAACCGTTCAGTAGAAGATTATTATCAAGAGTTGGAGGTTCTGATGCTTCGAGCTAACATTTCTGAAGATAAAGAAGCAACTATGTCTCGGTTCTTAGGAGGTTTAAACAGAGAAATTCAAGACAGGGTAGAGATGCAACACTATGAAGAACTAGAAGAGATGCTGCATAAAGCTATTTTGGTCGAACAGCAAGTTAAAAGAAAGGGATTTTCACGCTATGGAGCTGATTCAATCAGGCCAACTTATCAAAGAGAAAGCAAGCAAGCTGTTACCTCAAAGTATGAAACTAAACCAGTTCCTGCTATTCAAGACAGAGATAAAGGAAAGGCTGAAGCTACAACTTCAAGGGCTCGTGATGTTAGGTGTTATAAGTGTCAATGAAGAGGACACTATGCTCATGAGTGTACTAATAAAAAGGTTATGGTTCTTCTTGACAATGGAGAGATTTATTCTGAGGAAGAGGAACCATAAACTTTTTCTTCTCCTGATGTGTATTAAGAGAGAGCAGTTAGAGGAGATTTATTAGTTGCATGAAGAAATTTTAGCATTCAAAGTCATGCTGAGGAACAAGAACAGAGGGATAATTTGTTTCATACAAGATGTTATGTTCAAGGTAATATCTGCAGTCTCATCATCGATGGAGGTAGCTGCACTAATGTAGCAAGTGTTACTATGGTCAAGAAACTTGGACTAAAGGAGCAGAAGCACCCTAAACCATATCAGCTTCAGTGGCTCAATGACAGTGGAGAAATGAAGGTTAAAAGTCAAGTAACTGTGCCAATAACCATTGGGAAGTATGAGGACGAAATCTGTGTGATCTGTTACCAATGGAGGCTGGACATATTCTTCTAGGAAGGCCATGGCAATCAGACCGAAGAGTTATCCATGATGGCTACACCAATCGCCATTCTTTTGAGTTTAAAGGCAGGAAAACTATTATGGTTCCTATGTCACCAAAAGAAGTCTATGACGATAAAATCCATCTCAAACGCAAGGAGGACAGGTTAATCAAACAACCTAATTTCTTTATTAAAGCTGGTAAAGTTAAACAAGCAATGTTTTTAAAACAATCTATGCTTTTGTTTGTGTTTAAAGAAACTCTTATGAGTTTAACTAACCTTACATCGGTGCTGCCGAGTGAAATGAAATCTCTTTTGCAGGACTACAATGATGTGTTTCCTGAGGATAACCCCATTGGTTTACCACCCATTCGTGGCATTGAACATCAGATAGACTTTGTTCCAGGAGCATCATTGCCAAATCGGCATGCTTATAGAACTAATCTGGTGGAAACAAAAGAATTGCAGAGACAAGTGGATGAGCTCATGGAGAAAGGACATATCAGAGAAAGCATGAGTCCATGCGCTGTTCCAGTCTTACTTGTGCCTAAGAAAGATGGCAGCTGGCGCATGTGTGTTAATTGCAGAGCCATCAACAATATCACGGTGAAGTATCGACACCCTATTCCTAGATTAGATGATATGCTTGATGAATTGCATGGTTCTAGCATATTTTCTAAAATTGATCTTAAGAGTGGTTATCATCAGATTAGGATGAAAGAGGGTGATGAATGGAAAATTGCATTTAAAACAAAACATGGATTATATGAATGGTTAGTTATGCCATTCGGATTAACAAATGCACCTAGTACATTCATGAGATTAATGAATCATGTTCAGAGAGCTTTCATTGGAGTTTTTGTTGTAGTATACTTTGACGCCATTCTGATTTACAGCAAAAGCTTATCTCAACATGTAAAGCATATAGAATCTGTTTTAAATGTGCTTAGACAAGAAAAACTTCATGTCAATCTTAAGAAATGCACTTTCTGCACATATAATCTTGTGTTTCTAGGCTTTGTTGTGAGTGCAGATGGAGTTAAGGTTGAAGAGGAAAAGGTTAAGGCTATTAAAGACTGGCCAAGTCCAAAGACAGTGGGCGAAGTGAGAAGCTTCCATGGTCTTGCTGGATTCTATAGGCGCTTTGTTAAATATTTCATTACTATAGCTGCACCACTCACAGAAGTTATCAAGAAAGAAGTGGGATTCAAGTAGGAAAAAGCACAAGAAGAGGCTTTCCAGACGCTTAAAGAGAAGCTTACTAATGCCCCTTTTTTAATATTACCTGATTTTCTAAAAACATTTGAGATTGAGTGTGATGCCTCAGGTATAGGAATTGGAGCTGTACTAATGCAAGATAAGAAACCTATAGCCTTTTTCAGTGAGAAACTTGGAGGAGCTACATTGAATTATCTGACTTATGACAAGGAGCTGTATGCCTTGGTTATAGCTCTCCAAACGTGGCACCACTACTTGTGGCCTAAGGAGTTTGTTATACATACTGATCACGAATCACTCAAGCATTTAAAAGGAAAACAGAAACTTAACAAGAGGCATGCCAGGTGGGTCGAATTTATTGAGACATTCCCATATGTCATCAAGTACAAAAAAGGTAAAGATAATGTAGTTGCAGATGCATTATCCCGAAGGTACACCTTACTCTCTACTCTTAATGTTAAGCTTCTGGGATTGGAACAAATAAAAGAGTTGTATGCAACTGATCCTGAATTCCAAGAGATTTATACAGCTTGTGAGAAGTTTGCCTCAGGGCATTATTATAAACAAGATGGGTTTCTCTTTTATGAGAACCGTTTGTGTGTTCCTAACTGTTCTCTACGAGATCTATTTGTCAAGGAAGCACAGGGAGGTGGATTAATGGGACATTTTGGCATTGCTAAAACGTTGGAAGTCATGAGAGATCACTTTCACTGGCCGCACATGAAACGTGATGTTGAAAGAATATGTGGAAGATGTACTACTTGTAAGCAGGCCAAGTCAAAAGTTCAGCCACACGGTTTGTATACTCCTTTACCTATTCCTACTCATCCCTGGAATGATATTTCTATGGACTTTGTGATGGGATTGCCTAGGACTAGAACTGAAAAGGACTCTATCTTTGTTGTGGTTGACAGATTTTCGAAAATTGCTCATTTCATTGCATGTCATAAAACTGATGATGCATTACATATAGCTAATCTCTTCTTTAAAGAAATAGTTTGTTTGCATGGAATGCCTAAGTCTATAGTTTCAGATAGAGACACTAAGTTCCTTAGTTATTTCTGGAAGACTCTTTGGTCTAAGCTAGGAACTAAGCTGTTGTTCTCTACTACATGTCATCCGCAAACTGATGGACAAACAGAAGTGGTTAATAGGTCTTTAGGAACTCTTCTGCGTGCATTAATCAAAAAGAACCTTAAAACATGGGAAGAATGTTTGCCTCACGCTGAATTTGCATATAATCATGCTGTGCATTCTGCTTCTAAGTATTCTCCTTTTCAAATCGTCTATGGGTTCAACCCCATTTCTCCTTTGCACCTAATCCCTTTCCCTTTGAGTGAAAGAGCTAGCATTGATGGGAAAAAGAAGGCTGAAATGATTCAACAGATCCATGAGAATGCTAGAAGAAATATAGAAAAAAAGACTAAGCTTTATGCTAAGCAGGCTAACAAAGGAAGGCGCCAAGTGATTTTCGAAATTGGAGATCAAGTTTGGGTTCACTTGAGAAAGGAGAGGTTTCCAAATGAAAGAAAGTCTAAACTGATGCCAAGCATCGATGGTCCTTTCACTGTAACAAGAAGGATCAGTGACAATGCCTATCAACTTGATCTACAAGGTAAGTATAATATCAGTTCTAGTTTCAATGTTTCTGATCTGGTTCCGTTTATTGCAGATGAAACGGATTTGAGGTTAAATCCTTTTCAAGAGGGAGAGGATGATATGATCATGGACAGCACTAGAAACGTGGAGCTTGAACCAGAGCTTGTAGCTGAGGATGAGCTTGTAGATGAAGACGATGTAGCTGCACCAGAAGGACCAATGACTCGTTCTAAAGTCAAGAAGATCAAAGAAGCTGATACAACAAGTCAACAGCAGATTTCTGAAAATACAAAGCAGACTTGTCGGCAGACTTGTGAAATCACAAAGCAGACTTGTCAGCAATCTTGTGACATCCTTAATCGCATATGGAACCAAGATGACCAAGACAGCGAATATGGAGGTAAAGCTTATCAAACCACTTTGGTTTTGATTCAAGCTAAGTGATTTCAACAAATGGGAAAAGTGTTTCAATTATACTTTTTTCCCCTTGTCAAGTTTTGTCCCAATGGGTTTTCTTGACAAGGTTTTTAATGAGGTAATTGTCTCACTTCTCAATTGCCCATTTGTTGAAACAAAGACCCAAACACAAGCCCAACAAGTCATTTTCGTCCAATAGAAGCCAAGAAATTCAAGGGTCATTTTATTGTTATTTCCTAGGTTAAATACATGAGAACTTGTCTCTTTTCCTTTATAAACCATTGTAAACTCTTTCTGCAAATCATCTTTCTTTTTAATCAAAACCCCTTTCTAAAGAAGATCATCTTGTTGGTGCGTATATCCAGCAAAATCCTTAGAGTCTTTGGTGCGTATATCCAGAGGTTTTAAGTCGATATCGTAAAGTTATTCCGCAAGCTTCTGTGATATCCATCGATCATTCAAACCTATTCCATCATCACGGCTTCTCAGCCAAAACCGTTTATCTTTTCTCGACCAAAGAGTGCCGATTCAGGGAGAATCTCATTAAAACCAATCTTGACTTTCGTTGGCTCGCCTCGTTTGATGTCGAGCCTCCACGCTCCCCATTCGGTTATTACGCTGATGCGGGAACCAGTTACACAATGACTTACCGAAATCAACTCCTCTGATGCTGCAAGATATCAGGAAACAGCCGTGATCCTGAATTTTGTGAAGGTCTTGGATTTCTCGATTTTTTCTCGCTTATTGAAGTGGTGTTTGATCAACCGCAAGGATTCTCTACTCTCCGCAAAGTAGTGGCCGATCTGATGCTCAGTGTAAGCTTGCTCGAATGTCACCTCGTGTGTGAGGGTTCGAACCAGAGCGTTGAATTGCTCCAGACCTTGGGGATCAATGCTGGCCGGGTACCAGTCATATACTCTTGCTCGCGGCATCGTCATCACTTCCTCGATGTTGGTGCAGCGGGCTTATTCAAAGTGGATGCGAGCTCCTTCTTTTCCTTCAAGACTGTCCCCGAAGAATTTGGCCAAGTTGTAAATCTCACACGCTTCTTCAAAAGATACATCACTCAGGATTGTCTTAACCTCGTCAATAAACTCCATCAGCCTTTCCCTCGAGATATGCGTGGTGAGAGGTCTCACCAGCTTTGATGGATTAACTTTCGTAGTAAAGGGCATTCCTAGGAGTTTTGGTGACAATTCTCGAGATGTCCCGGGCGAGGGGGTCACTTCGAGTGCGGAGTGCGGCTCGATGGAATGGCAGGGGGCGTGTCTTTCGTTGGGTCGAGTTTTCTTCTCTTCTCTGTCTTTGGTGAGATCGCAGACCAGCTCATCCAATCGTTTATGCTCCTTGTATAGCTTTGTCAGCGAGATCTCGTTCCTCTTTTGGGCTCTCGCCATATTCTGAATCTCGTCTCTCAAGTCCTCGACTTGCGATTCAGCCTTATGTTGAGCGTCTTCCATCTCCTAAATGTTTTTCTCTATTCGGCCCATTATGTTGTAGGTGACTCCGCGAGTTTCTTCAAACTCGTACTTCAGGGAGCGAATATCTCCTAATCCGCGGTTCAGAATACCTTTGTGGTCCGCCAAGTCCTCGAAAGTTCTGGACAGTTTGTTGACGTTACCAAAAGTGCGATTTTCCAACATCTTCACGTTGTTGGCGACTTCCTGGAGATTGTGGAAGACTTCCGCCTGGATCGATTCCATCCTGGCGTGTAAAGATCTCTCAGACTTTGATTGATAATCAGTCATCACTGTTATTGCCTCAATAAGGTTCTCCACTTGCTGGTATAAGGGAGCGGGTGCGATCCTATGGTCGTTCTGGGTAGGAGGTGGTGTCTGGAGTTGAAGACTCTCGCTTCCGTTGATGATGGGAGGTGGGAATCCTCCTTGAGATCGAGGCATGAAGCGCTCGTGCGGCAGCAGCGTCGGAGGTGGTCTCCGAGAATTGTGCAGAGATTTTGTAGGTGGGCGTGTATTTGGAGGAATACAAGGGTCGATCCTTGTGTGCTCCATAGTGTGGTAGTTCCTGAAACTCATAGAAGGTAATCTAGAAATTAGAGAAAAAGAATGTCTTTGAGTTGTGATCCTGACCTTTGCTTTGGACAGCGAAATGCAACCTCCCCGGCAACGGCACCAAAAGCTTGATGGGGTCTAAATAGTCGTCCGAAATTGGAGGATTCCTTTGGGAACTCGTCTAGCTTTGAATTTGTAGGACCCTAAGTTGCAAGTGCACATTATGCGTTGTAGTACTTAGGGTATCGATCCACAGGGAGGAGGTCAACTACAAAAGAGGAAATCAGGGCAACCAAAGACGCAGAGAATTGGGGTTTTGGGGTAAGTGTCACGATTTTAGCAGAAAAGAAAAAAGGAAGAGCAACGTCTTATATAGAGGTGGGTGTCAACCAATTTTATAACCAACGGGAAAAGGAGAATCAAATTAAGTGCTTGTAAAAAGGAAATCAGGTGAGCAGTGCACAAAAAGTAAATATTGAAGCGTGTAAATCTCGAGTTACAAAGCAGATGGGGGAAACACGTTGGAGATCTTCTCGGGAAATCTATGAGGTTCTAACTAGAAATCAAAGTCACAAAAGTTCAGACAAACGAGACTAGGCAATTTTCCCTAAACTGGAATCAATGGTTTTAACGACCTAAACTTTAACAAGCAAGATCGATCTATGTTATGCAAAATTCACAGGTATACTATCGTATCTACGTCCTAGGCAAACACGCAGTAATGATTGGGACAATAAACGTTCACGACTTCTCCTTAGGTATGCATGAGCATCCCAAAAGTGTTGCGCTCCACCAAACTAGGTTCGGATCTGAAATTCAGCAGGTTAATGGTTTTCAAGGATCCTAAAATCAGACATCTAGTTCATGACGCTAGATTCATGCAATAAGAACAAGTTTGGTAAGAAAAAAAACCCTAATCTACTGTCTAAACGATTGGTTCAAGAACAATTAATGAAATTCCTCATAGATCCCCTTAAAGAACACCCAACGAAAATGAACTACTCAGACATGAAAGGAGTAGAAAATGTTATAGATGAATGCATCCTTGTATAAATCAATAAGAAGTAGCAAAGGTTCCAGCAGAAATCGATCTCCCTCTAAGAACAAAGATGGAGATCGAGAGAGAGCGAGATCCGCGGCCATCGGAACCAAAACAATGAAACGTGAAAAGTAAAACTTCGAACTCTCTAAAAACAAACCTAAACATCGAGTATATATAGGTCTTCAAGTCCCCTTGGGCGTCAATTAGGTCTTGGCGTGCATAAGATGGCTGCGGTTTTAAGTTGGGCTTTCAATGGGCTCGGGAATCGTCAAGTGGCTGGCCGGCCGAGCGAGTGGCCGTGGCGCGGCCACTGGTCGTCTGATCAGGCCGTGGCGCGGCCAGCTTGATCTTTTGGGTGCTTGACGGACCTTCTTGCTTCCTTCATAACTTGAGATCCAACCGTGGAATTGTTCTCAAACCACTTCGAGGCTGATTAGGCTACCTTGTCCCTAAATATGAGCTTGATCTTGTGGTGGGAAGTCCTTCGTCTGATGTTGAACTTATGTCCTCGAGCACTGTTTCCGGAAATGTCTATTTTGCTCTAAAATATGCGTCTTTTGCTAATATTACCTGAAAAGAGTCTTGAACAACCAAATACTCGAAATCTAGTGTTTATGCATTAAAACCTTAGTGAAATGCTTATTAAAGCACTCACTTATTATAGTAAAAACGAGTAAAATATACATGTTATCAAACGTGCAGGGGTTCCAATGTGCAACGTGTTTTGGACTTTTATGTGTTTTGGTTTTTATGTGATTTACATGTCAGTTCTCTTTTAAATTGTCTTTTTACTTATGTCAACTTTCTATTTATCATTATTTACTTTATTTCGGGTAGCTAGGGTTAGCATCCCTTATTTAAGGCGTTGTATTTGATTCCTTGATACTTGGTTATTGAATTTATAAAAGAGAAAATTTCTCAAAAAAGTATTTTGAATCTCTCTTCTTGCTCAGGAAGCAAATCGAGTATTTCTAAGCACAAGGTTATCGAAATCCATAGATTTTCGAGAACCTTTGGATATCCCGCTGCAACACAATTTAGTAAAATTAAACAAACACAAAAATATCAAAAAATAGAATTTAACTTGATATGAAAACTATTTTTCTGGAAAATTAACATAAAAAGCTATTAACAAAAAAAGAAAAAGGAAAATCAACGTAAAAAAAAACTAATTAACAAAAAAAATAGAAAAGGAAACTATGTCTTTCAAAAATATCAATACTCCCACATAAAAAAATATATGTCAATATAAAATCGAAATCAGTAATCTATACTATCTAAAAGTTGATACATTATGTCATTGAGAACGTACACCTAGGATCGAAGAAACTTAATTTCATTGTGTCTTCGCCGTTTCTTATCGCACAAGCATTAGCAAATCTAATTTATTACCTCAAATTTCTAGAATCCGATCCCAAGTAACTAACTCTTCCGTATTAGTTTCCTTAAGCATAGCCCTGAACGGCTAAACCATACCATACCAAACCAAATTTGAAATTAACCAAACCGAAACATAATATACATAGAATCTATACTATATAAAAGTTGATGCATTATGCCATTGAGGACGTCCACATAGGACGAAGAAACTCGATATCATTGGTACAAATCAGCGTTTTTATTAAACACAAAAATGTTAAATATGATTTAACATTTTAATTAAATTAAAAACACAAAAAACTTGATATATAAACATTGTTTTTGGAAAATTAACATAGAAAAGCTAAATAACAAAAAATAAAGAATTATATCTAATACAAATGTCAATAACTCCATAGAATAGTGTATGTCATAATAAATAGAAATCAATACTAAAAATATTAAAAAAGGAAATTANCATTTTTTGATAGTGGAGGGTAGAATTACAAAAAAAAAAAAAACAATCGAAGGTTTATTTGGAGAAAACCTTATTATATCTGAACTCTTGTCAAATTATAATAAGTAACAAATGCCCAAATTAAAAAAAAAAAAAAAAAAAAAAACAAACAAATGTGCGAGTCTGCGAGATGTGGTGCTTAACTCCACAAAAGCAAAGAAAACAAAAATAAAGAAGAAAAAAAAAAGATGAAAGAAGAGTAGTAGTAGTTAGAACGTCAGGGCTGCTTCCCAGGAACCTTTCATCATTCATCGAAAATGGCAGATTCAATAATCGGTCAAACTCTGCCTCCCAAATCCAAATCCCAAACCTTTTCCTTTTTCTTTATTTACAAATCCAACAAACCCTTTCTCCCCAAATACTTAACTCTTCCATCCCCTTGTTCTTCATTTGTCTGCAACCAAATCCATTTTCTTGTACTAATCTAGACCCTAGAAGCAACGAGAGACAGAGAGTTTCACCGAAACTCAATTTCTCACTCTCTGCTCTGTTTTCAATGGCTTGTTTCTTGAATTGCGTCCGGTTCGATGTCGCCAAGACAATCACCGACAAACCCACAAACAAAGGAGGATCTTTTACCGTCTCCGGCGTGACCTGTTACAGCTGGGATGATGTGGAAGCTCTCACTTCCAATTTCTCTACACTCATTGGTTCCGGTGGCTACAGCAGTATCTACATGGCTCGCTCGTCTACCTCCTCCGGTGGCTCTGACAAGGCGGCTCTCAAGGTGCACGTTAGCAGCCACCGTCTCTACAAGATCTTCAGAGCCGAGCTTGATATCTTGCTCCGTCTTCAACATCCCAACATTGTCAAACTTCTCGGCTATTTCGACGACTCAGGTACTGATTCTGAAATCATCTCTTTTTAGCAAATTTTGGATTTTGATCAATTAAGCATGTACTCATGCCTTAATTCTGCATAATTTGGAGTCTTTGATCAAGATTAAGCCTGTTTTAGAATCAAATTCTGAATCTTTTTGCAGTTTGATATATCTTTACTGCTTCTGAAATCATATTCTTAGCAATTTTTGTACTTCGATCAATTAATCCTGTAATATGAAGTATTCATGCCTTAGTTCTGCAAATTTTGGAGGTTTCGATAAAGAGTTTGGATTAACCTTGTTTTAGAACCAAATTCTGAATCAATTAAGCCTGTAATTTGAAGTATTCATGCATTAATTCTACAAAATTTGGAGGTTTTGATCAAGAGTACTAGTGATTGAGCTTGTTTTAGAATCAAATTCTGAATCTTTTTGTTGTTTGACCAAAAAGATTAAGCTTGTTTTGTTGGTTGATCAAGATTACTAGTGATTAAGCAGTTTGATGATATATTGATGTTATCTATCTTTATAATTCAGAGGAAAATGGCGCACTTCTTCTCGAATATCTTCCTCAAGGGAATCTACAGGAGAAGCTACATAGCAACAGCAAGCAAGTCTTGCCATGGAGGAACCGCGTCGCCATTGCGTTTCAGCTACTTCAAGCCATTGAACACATTCACGAGAAATGTAGCCCTCAGATCGTGCACGGAGACATCAAGTCCTCCAACGTACTCCTAGACAAAAACTTGAACTGCAAACTTTGCGATTTCGGGTCAGCGAAAGTTGGTTTCTCTTCAATGGTTCAGCCTTCTAAGATGTCGCCAAGATCTCGACAAGTGACGATGGTGGGATCTCCTGGTTACACGGACCCTCACTACTTGAGAACCGGGATTGCTTCCAAGAAGATGGATATGTATGGGTTTGGAGTCGTGGTTCTTGAGTTGGTTTCGGGGAAAGAAGCGTTTTCCGCCGAGAGAGGCGAGATGCTGGTGCATATAGCCGCTCCGCTTATCAATGAGAGTCTGGATTCAAGTGTAGACATTGTAGAAGACAACGTGAGACGGTTCTTGGATCCAAGGCTGTTAAGAGATAGTATTGATATTGATGAAGTGAAGACAATGCTGAGTGTTACTGCGCTCTGTATCAGCAGCCCACCATCTTTAAGACCTTCGGCTGCTCAAGTTGCGGAAACTCTTAAACAGAACATAACATCTTTGAGTTTCCTTGGTTGTGGTAAAGGAGTGTGACCAAGGATTTCGATGTTAGTTTAGATTTCTCTGCGTGAATAGGCTGCGTGAAACGACATTGTACAGCTTGTGTGCATTTAGGAGTTCTTTGGAAACAAGAAAGAAGAAAAACCATGTAAATATTTTGTTCTTTTTTTTAATGTGAATAGCAGCATATCGTGTAATTATCTTTTAACAGTATTTTTGATCCGTTGTTTGACTGTTTTGTCTGAAAAATCTTAGAGAGAAAGAGAACTTCTCTTCATGTCAATGTAATTGTAAAAGTCACGCTTAAAGCAGAAGCATGATACTCTGATGATGAAGCAAAGTTTATGTGACTTGTAGTGCTTTCAAAGGCTCTCTGTTTCCCAATATCTTGACAAGAACATCGTAAGACAGCCTTCCTTTTCTAGGAGTAAATAACTAAATAACCTAAAAACCTGAAGTTTGAAAATTAAGTTCAAAGGAAGAGAAAGCCCAAGAAACCAATAATGGGCTTGTTTTAGAAACGTTTTGGTTTTCAGCTTCTTGTCAACATGGGGCTTTGTCTTCTTTAGTCGTCCGATATATTCCACAACATACATACGCATCTACAACGAACAGCTCTACTTACGCCACGCTACAAATCTATATATATTATATAAAAGTTGATGTATTATGCCATTGAGGACGTCCACATAGGACGAAGAAACTCGATATCATTGGTACAAATCAGCGTTTTTATTAAACACAAAAATGTTAAATATGATTTAACATTTTAATTAAATTAAAAACACAAAAAACTTGATATATAAACATTGTTTTTGGAAAATTAACATAGAAAAGCTAAATAACAAAAAATAAAGAATTATATCTAATACAAATGTCAATAACTCCATAGAATAGTGTATGTCATAATAAATAGAAATCAATACTAAAAATATTAAAAAAGGAAATTAACTTGATGTTTTGACTATATTTTTATAAAATCAACATAAAAAGTAACTAACTTAAAAATAAAAAAAAAATTAAATATGAATAACATTTTCATTAAATTAAAACACGAAAAATAAAATTTAACTTGATATTTAAACAATTTTGTTTTGCAAAATCAATATATAAAATCTAAATTAACAAAAATAAGGAAATAATAACTTAACAAATATCAATAACTCCATATAATATTATACTTAAAAATAATATGAAAATCAATGTTAAAAATATTAAAAAATGGAAATCAACTTGATGTGTAAACTAAATTTTTGAAAAATGAACCTAAAAAGCTAGCTAACAAAAAAATAAAAATGAAACTATGTCTTACACAAATGTCAATATATTCACATAATATGTGTCAAAATAAAATTTAAAGTATCAAAATATAAAAAATATAGAAATTTCGTATTTTTTCTTTTTTTCAACAAAATTGTATTTCTTAAAATAAATTAACAATTTATAAGTAAATAATAAAAAATAAGGAAATTATATCTTAAAAAATGCCAATAACTCCATATAATAGTATATGTCAAATAAAATAGAAATCATTACTAAAATATTAAAAATGGAAATTAACTTGCTATGTTGACTATATTTCTATAAAATTAACATAAAAAGTAACTAACTGAAAATACAAAAATTTAAATATGAATAACATTTTAATTAAATTGAAACACAAATAAAAAATTAACTTGATATTTAAACAATTTTTTTTTTGGAAAATCAACAAACAAAAATCTAAATTACCAAAAAAAAATTATAACTTAAAAATGTCAATAACGTCATAAAATAGTATATTTTAAAATAATATGAAAATCAATGTTAAATTATTAAAAAATATAAATCAACTTGATGTGTAAACTAAATTTTTGGAAAATCAAACTAAAAAGCTAATTAACAAAAAAAATAAAAATGAAACTATGTCTTACACAAATGTCAATACATTCAAATAATAGTATATGTCAAAATAAAATTTAAAGTATCAAAATTAACAAATATAGAAATCATATTTCGTTTTTTTTTGTCAACAAAAATAGTATTTCTTAACATAAATTAATAATCTCTAAGTAAATAACAAAAAATTAGAAAATTATATCTCAAAAAATGTCAATAACTCCATAGAATAGTATATGTCAAATAAAATGAAAATCATTATTAAAAATATTAAAAATAGAAATTAACTTGATGTGTAGACTAATTTTTTTGAAAATCATGGTAACTAACAAAGAAAATATAAAAATGGAAAAATATGATTAACATTTTAATTAATTTAAAACACACAAAAATATTTAAAAAATAACTTGATATATAAACATTTTTTGGAAAATCATATAAAATCTAAATTAAAAAGATAAGGAAATTATATCTTAAAACATGTCAATAACTCCATAGAATAATATATGTTAAAATAAAGTGTGAAATCAATCTTAAAAATAATAAAAAATGAAAATTACCTTGATGTATAAACTAATTTTTTGGAAAATCAAAATAAAAAGCTATGTGGTTCTCCTAATCCAAAAAAAACAATATCTTACACAAATGTCAATACATTCACATAATAGTATATGTCAAATAAAATAGAAATCAGTATTAAAATATAAAAAATATAAAAATTGTATTTCTCAAAATAAAATATCAATCTATATAAAACAAAAGCTAATTAAAAAACATCTAAAAGGAAACTAACTTGATCTCTATGCTACTTTTTTGTAAAATCAATATAAAAAAGCTAATGAACAAAGTAAATTATATCTTAAAGAATGTCAATACATCAAAATAACAATATATGTCATGATAAAATGGAATCAATATTAACAAAACTAAAATAGCAAAAGAAAAATTATCTAAAAATAAATTTAACACGATATATATAAGCTAGCTCTTTAGTAAATCAACAATAAAAGTGCTTAATTAACAACAACAAAATAAAAAATTATGTTACACTATAGATAAAAAATTATGTTATACTATTTAAAAAGTATTGGTATCGACTATAAATAACAATATAAAGTTGATATAGGTTACGCTAGTATACAAGCCAAACATATTCTTCAAAAAATACAGAGAGCTTAATAAAATAATGGTTGCTTCCATTTTCTTTCCTTATCCAGACACTTTCATTTTTGGGTTTCAACGAACTTACAGAAAAAAATTTTAATAGACACGGAACAACAAAAAAAGCGGTTTACAGATGGATTTCGAACTGTTTATTATCGATTAAAAGGTACTAGCTAATCTATTTACTCATTACCAAATGAAAATTTAATCAATACGTATATTTTAACACAATTTTTTCAGTCATCTATAATTCAAGTCTTTATAGTAATAGGTTATTATGTTATGAGGCTTGCATAAAAATTAATAAGTTCAATATTAACTTGCGGTAAATTCATAATCCGAATATTAAACTATCAGATAGATATTTTAAAACGATAAAAAACGTCTATCAGACACATAATATACAAAATAAAATATATAAAACCATACACTTATAGTGTGAATCATTACTTAATACAAAAAAAAATTGAATACTATGTAGACAAATTCATTTTTTGCGTCATTCAAGCAAAGATATAGTTAAATGTTATAGAAAAAACATCCACAATAGTGTATTAACAGTTTATATGCAACAAAATATATATAAGTAATATTTGAAAATACTACACAAATAACTATTCACTTAAAACACAACAAGGATTAAATTCTGATTTCATATACATAGCTACTACCAATAATATAACACATAAGTAACACCTCATAGAATATTTAAATAATAATAAAGTATGACAGTGTTATGAAACAAACGCAAATTGTCAAACCTAGACATGCTATTCAAAACATAACATTGAGAAAAACACACATAAGTTAATACATTGATAAATGGTTCAAAGACTTCACACCAACCTAAAAAGATGAAAAAATATTATCTAATAGCAGGGTGCAAATAAAACTGATCTGAAAGATTAAAAAAAAAAGATATACGATAAAACATATTAAAAACCCGATGGAGAAGCAAGAAGCTGCCTTGCATGATCATTGAAACTTCTCAACAAAGCTATAAGCAGCTTTTTGTTTGCGATATCTCGATCCTCTTCTTTGTTTGTCTCAAATGCATTTGTACGAATCTCAGTATGCATATTAACAATTAAACTATATGTCCTCTATATGTTATCAGAGTTACATGGTTTTTAACAAAATATAGGAAAATGTGTTGAAAGATACGATATAAGCATATATATTCAAGAAATACTTGTTCAGGTTTATAAAATGTCAAATTATTCTTTTTCTATTATTATTTCTACAAAAATGATATATAATTAAACGTGTTAAAAAACAAATTAATTATTTAGTAAAGTATAAATCAATTGACTTGTTATTATTTTACTAACAAAATTTGTAATCTTATAAATAAATACAAGTAAGAGAAAATGATATATTGTATGTTTAATAAACTTTTATAAAATAAAAATTTCCGTAAACCTATTATGCATTGCATTCGGTAATTTACTAACAAAAAAAGATTAAACTAAATTATTGACAAAGATCCGCGCGTAGCGCGGATAAAATACCTAGT